>PKRV01001265.1:140836-269795 GCA_003709505.1 Hyphantria cunea
ACTAGTACCATGTGGTTCCTAAAAATTGACGCAGTCATATAATATTAAATTAATAAATGTTTCTGACATTCGACACACAACGCCATCTAGCTTCAAAATAAGTACCATGATAGTTGAATTGGGTGATAGAATATTTATATACTTTTTTGTAAAAACATACTCACTATACAAAGAAAACACAAAAAATCTGAAACAAATATTTTCAGATCATACAAATATTTGACCCTGCCCGGGAATCAAACCTGATTCCTCAAGCACAGCAGTCCTTATACTAGTCCTACTACTACTCCGAGGCAGTCTATATAAGCCGTACACCTTAGGAAGTCAAGCCTATGTGTACTTTAATCAATCAATATGTTCAGTATCATGCAACCATGATGATCAGTCGGTATTAACGTAATAGTAACATAGTGGAATTCTTAACATTTTTAGCGAAATGAATGTTTAAATATGAAACAAAATGGTTTTTAAACCAGCATTATTACAAAATACAATTTAAATTATGCCGAATTCATTAACCGGATAATAAAGCACAGTTATTTAATATACAAAACTCTGGGTTTATTACTGGTTTGAAATTATAAGTATTCATTAATGTTATCATGTAGGTTTTATGTATAATATTAGTACGAGGTAAAGGCTTGTTTAGAGGACAGGTTCAGATTATACGGCAATAGCCAATTTAAATTACAAATGTGCGACTCAAACCTGCACGAGTTATTTCTTAAATTTCTCAATCTATACGCAAAATAATTCTCACAGAAGACCAACCTAAAATGACAGAACTTTTGCGATTGTGTTTCGTTGGTGAGTGCTAGACTGGAGTCCTAATGATCCAGAAGCCTCTCAGAAGGCTGATATAGTGTGGGTCAATACGCTCTATTGTTACAAATTCATTCGCAATAAAAATGGTGACCACTGGCATGTGGATTCTACTCCTGTTTTTCTTTTTTTTAATAGGTGACAAATGGTAACACCAGAGACGTTACAAGAACGTTGCCTTTGGGGGTTGGGGGAGGGTATGGGGTATAGGCCTCTGGTGTCCTCACTCACTCGGTGAAACACAGCGCAAGCGCTGTTTCACATCGGTTTTTGTGAGGCCGTGGGGTTACTCCGGTCGAGCCGGCCCATTCGTGCCGAAGCATGGCTCTCCCACAGTAAAGGATCAGGTAGATTAAAGTCACTTTGGCAGGACCATATACATATATGTAAAATAAATACCTTTTCCTGTCATACCTTCTTCTTTTAATATACGTACATAGACTACGTAACATAGTGTTTATTTGAACGAGCTTCCCAATTTTTGGTTAGGCAGTAAAAGGTTTATCATCTATCAAAATTACAATATAAATTTTGAATATGCATAAATTTTTTATTTGTCTCAAATATTTTTTTCTACATTCTTTTATCTGTTTTAGAAATTATCTTTCAATATCCGAAGATCCAATAAAACTTTTTTGTAATACGCAAAAAAGTACGACCGCATGGAGTACCTCCAGCTTCTGATAAGACCGACATGTCACTATTTGCAGTGTCACTAATACTGAGCATTACAACTCATATATAAATTCAAAACAGAAGCTAGAATATATAGGTTTATTAGCTTTTGCCCGCGGCTCTGCACGTGTGTTAATAAGTTATCGTGACAAGTCCTTCTCCAAGGTTTAATCTATCTCTATAAGGAAACCAAATTCAAATCTGTTCAGCTGTTTAGCCGTAAAAGCGTAACAGACAGATAGTGCTACTTTTTAATTTATAATATTATTACTATAGTATCACACAGCTTTATCCTATCGAAAATCGACAACAACATATTCCTTAAATTTGACCTAAGTATGTAATCTCCTTATGGAAGCTTTTACGTCGCAGAATTATACATTTTCCTTAAGGTGACATTAAACACAGGAAAGAACTGAATAAAAAATTAGATGGGTAGCCACTTGAACTGCTAAACTGATTATTCAAAATCAATCGTTGTATAAGTATTTTTTTATTCATACAGACATGACAGTAAGTTCTACCACCATTGTACGTCTACGATTCAAGAGTTGCATTGGTTATGCCTCCATAATTAATGGAGAGAGGTTAGCTCTTCGCAACTTCAAGCGTTATATTAAAAACAACGAAAAGATGTTAACAACAAAACTTCGACCTTAACACCGGTTTTCTATGTGGCTGTTGAGGAATAAGGTGTCATGTGTTGATGTCGAAAGGTTTTATACATGCTAATACTCGCAAGAACTTCTATATCTCGGTAAAGGTTTATTGGGTTAGTCGTGACTTGCGAGACAGTTAGTCAGCTTTTTTCCAAAATGATGTAAGGCATTTTTGGCTTATGATTACTCGCTTAAGTACTTGTGTTTGGAGTTTCTCAATTTTTTTTATTTTAGCTTGTGTTACCGTGTATATGGTGGTTACAAGGCCGTAATGTTACTTCGTAATCGTTTAAAGTAACCCCACGTGTGCCGAAGCATGGCTGTCCCCGCTTCAAATCATAACAATACCTCGTTATACCAGTTTAAATTCAATTGTTTTGAGGCCATTTGGTAATCACTGTTAATTAATCACCAGTATTTTGTGCCCTCGCTGTTTAGGTATTATATTCTCTTATTGGACATCATTAACACTGTATTATTACGTTTTATTTGTACTCCATGCCAGGCAAAATTAAATTTTCGACTCATGTTTTTCATGGATACGAGATGCAAATTGTAAAAAGCCATTAAAATAACAAAATCACAAAGTGCCTTCTCGTAATGTTACGTGAAGGAAGTATATATTTTACTTGAAAAAGACTTACGCGAAACGGAATACTGAGTTAGCACACAAACACACCCACCGTCACCGCGAGCTCGGCTGATGTTAAGACCGTATCTATGTTTGTAACCAACAAAAGTCATCAACGAAAATCTTTGCTCAAGTATGTTGCTAAGTAGATAAGTTCCAAACACAATACAATAGATATTTGTTTTATATTTTTAAGCGACTTCAAAAAATGCTCAATTCGGCTATATTTTTTTATGTTTGTTACCTCAGAACTTTCGCCTGGGGGATGCGATTTTGGATATTCTTTTTTTATTTGAAACCTGATTCTTCCCGCGTGGTCCTATTTCAATTTTATCCAGTTTTAAAAAAATATTCAATCAAAATCTGTTTTGTAGTTTCTGTCTTAATGAGTCGTAACAGCTCTTTCAATTCGTGACATATATTTATCAAATGAAATTATTGTAGAATACACATACTACTGCAGATTTAATAATAATGTCGTGAATTTCATTTTATCACGATGTTTGTCTTCAATTATCAAATTCTAAAACATTAACAGTCAATAACGTCAAATATCTACACAATAGATACACAACAAAGATCAGTAGTAGTATTACTTTGTTACGAAAGGTACTCAAACTTTAAAAGACTCCAGAAAATTCTATATCAATGTTCCTACGAAATGCCATAGTTTAGAGAGATTTCGGGGTAGCCTTTTAGTTATGCATGGACCGGTATGTCCCTGGGCTTTGTTAATTATGAGTTGCTTGTACACTTGAACATTGGATATTTAGGGTATGAATATCAGATTTAACGTTATATTACAGGGACATTACTCGTATCTTGAGTTATTTAGTAATATCACATCCATCATGGATTTTAATTATGAGGTTTGTAGTACAATATAATTAACCTGCGTTACTTTGTTTGCGTCTCTATAAAATAATAAAAGTAACCGGTACCAGGTAGGGCCGGCTCCTTTTCTTTCTAAAGACAACGCCTGCACTTATAATAAATCTTGTGTCGCGGGGGACTTCACAAACATACATGAAACGGAAACAGAGAATACCCAGACTCAGAACAACAAATTATGGACCACACAAAGTGTTCTCCCATGTGTTATTTGAATCCACAACACTTGTTGAAATAGGAAACGGCGTGGCGAACGCTTAAACCTCTAGGCCAAATGTGCAGTCAGTTATTCTGATTGGTGGTAGCGTGTAATATATAGCCTATAGCCTTCCTTGATAAATTACCCATCCAATACTAAAATAATGTTCAAAATTGGTTGAGGCGCTTACATGTGATGTCGTAACCGAGGAACAAATTTCAACCAATCGCCGTCCACTGGTGAACGGCGCCAACTATCCCGGGTTTGAGCAGTCCGCATCTATCCGCTCCCAGCATCTTTCTTCAAATCGAAATTCTATCTTTCCCCTACGTTTACTTAATCGCGGTATCCACTCAAGTACATTCTGGCTCCACCGACCATCGTTTCGACTATAGACATGACCGGCCCATTTCCACTTCAGCATCTCCGTCTCCGTGCGATGTCGCTTACTCTAGTTCTCTGTCCAATAACTTCATTCCAAATTCTGTCGGACAAAGAAACACCCAGCTTCCGCGGTCCATCGCACGCTGAGCCACTATGAATTTGCTGACCAGTCCGATAATAAGTAGTAAGGAACAAAGTGATTTCTATTATTATATATATCCAAAATCTGTACTGAATTTTTTTTGCATTAACAAATTGCTACTGTCATTTTTTGCGTTAAAAATAATTTTATCTATGAAAGGAAGTTATTTTTGTGGGCTGGATAAAATTTGTTTTCATAATTATCTATTTGTTACTTTCCACGACAATACATATACTGCACTTATGAATGGAAGGAATAAAATTTATTAAATCGCGACTTCTAAAAGGGTAGAGGCTTGATAACAAAAGTACCTTACAAACAGTTAAGTATTTCCATAAGCACAATAGAAAAAACTTATGAACGAATTTAGTTTTCCTCCAATACTTTTTATTGGGGACACAAAACATATTCGCTTTAATATTATATTTTCAGAATATCTTTAAAGTTATGAGAAGTTTTTTTTTATTTTTCTACATATCAGGGAATAATTCAACAATGGCATTGTTTAACAATATTTTACAACTAAGACAACCACAGAATCAGTAAGAAATAAGGCGGGGCACAAGTGATTACGAATAGACTACAATACAGTTGATGTCATTAATGTTTTCAATACGAGAAGATGTGTACTATATGTATCAATAGAAAATATGTATACTAGGTATCACATATCTTTTAATTCATGAATCCATTGGCTTGCAATCAGTTGCGAATCCCCTTCTGTTACGTCCATCTAGGCTAGAAATATGACGAAATTTATTTTCTAGATTTAGATTCTAGATTTTATCGTGGGAGAGCCACGCTTAGGCATGAATGGGCCGGTTCGACCAGAGTGATACCATGGCCTCACGAAGAACCTGCGCTGAGTTTGACGAATGAGTGAGGATATCGAGCCTACCCAGCCTACCTCAGCCCCAACCCCTCCACCCATCCCCTTCCCCATCATACCCTATAGAACCGTCAACGCACTTGTGACGCCTTTAACGTTGCGAGAGTCCATGGGCGGCAGTAATCGCTTACCATCAGGCGATACGTCTGCTCCATTTTAGCGTTATTATATAAACAATACTAATAGACAATTAAGTATATTTATAAAAATGTATTAAGTAGATGGCAAACAAAGAAAGAAAAAACAAAGTGAAAATGTGTTATTAGGATAAAATAATAAACGCCGAAACAATTAAATAAACCCTATGTGATAGCTGATCTGGATTTTTTTTTAGAAAATATATATCACCTATATAAATAAAAATGATAAGCTGAAATATATGTACGCGCATTACTCCCAATCGACTGCACAAAATTGGATAATTCTCTTTTCTATTTGTCCGTTACTATTGGGACAAAGTTTGTATACAAAAATGATTAAAAGATAATCGGTAAAGGTTTTGTCTGCGACTGTGTACGCTACTAAAAGAAAATATGGCGATAAAAAGTTCGCCGAGTCAGCTAGTTATAAATAAAAATGAATCACTGAAATGTGTGTACACGCATAACTTCTGATCGACTGCAATAAATTGTATGTTTTTTTATGAGTTTGTTATTGTCAGGACAAGTTTTGTTAGCAAGAAAATCATAAAAAACCNAAAAAATTATGTTATAAAAATATTATTACCTAATGAATTCCGGAACCGCTTTTCTTAATAGCTATCGGCGACCTTTAGTGTTATCTATGAAAAATTTGCCAAGAATTTTGTTTTTTACTTTCGACGAAGGTTCGTCGTTAGCGATAATTTAATTAAGGTCGAATTTCGACCTCTAGGCGAACATTAGAATATTTAAAAAATATTTCATGAAGATGATAAACTTATCGACCGACCAAATAAGTGTTACATAAAGACTACATTATTTGAAAGCTTTACTACGTTACTCATTGCCCAACCATCGTGATTATGCCCGTATCTGGCTAAATTATCTGCGCTAGGAATTTGTGCGGCCGATTCAGTACTTGACAGTGACAATCTGGGCTTGACACATGTGACGTCACAATTAACATTGCATTACTCAGGTGATCTGTATTAGAAGGACATGTTTATCCAAAATTTGGGATCACTCAGGTAGAAGTAATCTTTATACAAATAAATAAACTTGATTTATCTGTTTGTAATTTGAAATTAACAACTTTTCCTTATAATTTTTATAATAAAATACTTCCATACTTAGGTATATATATATACGAAATTAAGAAGTATTTTTATATGGTAAATTTATCAAAAATTTTTGTGTCTGTCAGTATGTCTATTTGACTATCTGTTTGTTCCGACTAATCTCTAGAATGGCTGGACTGACTTTGACGGCACTTGGCTTGACAGATATGTCGGAATGAGGGTATCCGGACAACAAAGTTGTTACAAACGCGTGACACAATTGAACAGTTATATGAGTCAGGTGAGGTGGGGACGATGCCTTTATAAATCGGCGCAATCGGAAAAAGAGTCAGTTTCTCTTTAGATCCGTCACCGTCCACACCTCTTTATTGTGACTTGGATCACTCCAGAGTCGTAATAGTTCTCCATTATTTAATTTAATATATAGCTTATTGTGTTTATGTGTTTATTATTATGATTATTAATTTTTTATTCCACACAAAGCGAACCCCCTGTCCCCGCGGGGGGGGGGAGCGAAGTGCGTAAAGGCATTCCACCATGTCAAAAAAAAAAACAAAGCGAAGTGGTTTAAGCGGTCACTGCTTTCTACTGCTTTTAGTGTTGTGGGTTCAAATTTCATATGGCACAACACTTTTTGTGATCCAGAAATTGTTATTCTGAGTCTATGTGGTCTTTGCGTCCGTTTCATGTATATTTGTAAACTTCCCCGAGACACTGGCTGTAAATTACCTATGAGGGAGTTTTTTATTTATAAATAAAATTAAAAACATGTTATAAAAACAAACATGTCTATTATGGCTATTTTATACCCAGTCACAAATTATAGTGGTGGTTGAGAACGAACCGTTGAATTCTGACTTAGCAGTCACTAACCACTAGATCTACACAGCCATCATATAACTATTTACTTATTACTTTTATATCACTTTTGTAGATTATATTCTTAGTGTTCAAAGATACTTCTCAACCCTAAACAACACTTTAAACCGGAAAAAATGTCTCCTAAATGGCTTCACTTTATATTTTCCAGGTACCGTAACCCTATCGAATATTAGAAGCTCCGTTGGCATAAAGAGAAGGAGTACAAAGAGAATTGATCGCGAACCATATAGAGCCCTCAATATTTTAACATTCTTTTGGTAATAAAAGAAAAAGTATTCGTAATATAAATCTCAAGAAATATCTTCGCAATATTGTTTAACGTTACATTTTTAACGTTCGAAATATATTTGAAGCTGAACAAATAAATAACACCGGAGTTCGTTTGAAGTGTCTGTTTGTGATATCGTGATAGCTTATGGGAGGGACTAGCTATTATATAGGGAGAGCCACGCTTCGGCATACATGGACCGACTCGACCGGAATGANTTACGTATTTATATATGAAAGTAAGAAGTATTTTTGTACGGTAAATTTATCAACAAATTTTTTTGTCTGTCGGTGTGTCTTTAATGACTATCTGTTTGTTCCGACTAATCTCTAGAACGGCTGGACTGACTTTGACGGCACTTGGCTTGTTAGATATGTCGGAATGAGGGTATCCGGACAATAAAGTTGTTACGAACGCGTGACACAATTGAACAGTTATATGAGTCAGGTGAGGTGGGGACGATGCCTTTATAAATCGGCGCAATCGGAAAAAGAGTCAGTTTCTCTTTAGATCCCTGACCGTCCACACCTCTTAATTGTGACTTGGATCACTCCAGAGTCGTAATAGTTCTCCATTATTTAATTTCATATATATAACTTATTGTGTTTATATGTTTATTATTATTATTATTAATTTTTTCACACAACGCCATATATTCCCAAACTAAGCAGAGCTTGTATTATAGATACTAGACAACTAACATGAACACAAAAATATTTTTTTGTAAATACATACATAATATACATAGAAAACACCCAAACTCCGAAACAAATATTTACAGATTATAGAAACATTTGTTCCGACACGGGAATCGAATTTGAGACCACAAGAACAGCAGTCGCATACGCTACGCTACAGCTGTGCCACCGAAGTAGTATTATGTTTATATATTTATATTGTGTGCTTATATTACTCTTTATGTAACCATTTTTATTAAATCAACGTCTGTTTCATGTTCATTTATAATTAGCTTAATTTCAAATTACCTGTATTTGTGGTTCATAATTTTCGTTTGTAGGTAAATAACCGGCTACCTTAATCCTTTTATAGAAATTAAGGTTATCAATCAGAGCCTGCCTTCACCGATTTTGCAACAGATTTCGCTTATATCCAAAAGATAGCTGTCGTTGTAAGGAGTATTTTAGGCTATTATAAACTTTTAATTTAAAAAAATATTCGGTAACAATATCCGATTCAAAAGCAATAAACAGGGCACAAATAGTTAAATAATAATAATAACCTCACATATTTCACGCATGGCTGTCTGATCCCCGACTAAACAGAGCCTATAATACAATAATTACCAAATTGTTAATAGACTGCAGGGTTGGTCTAGTGGTTTAAGCGGTTGGGTCCGGATGGCGTAAGAAAGCGGTACCCGGATCTCTCCCGTCTCAGGCGCAAAGTGGCACGCCGTGGTGGTTTAGTGGGTAGTCTGGCGAGTCAGTCAGGAGTCCCACACAAAGCGAACCCCTTGTGCCCGCGGGGGGGGGGGAACGAAGTGCGTAAAGGCATTCCACCATGTCAAAAAAAAAAANATACTTAGGTATATATATATACGAAATTAAGAAGTATTTTTATATGGTAAATTTATCAAAAATTTTTGTGTCTGTCAGTATGTCTATTTGACTATCTGTTTGTTCCGACTAATCTCTAGAATGGCTGGACTGACTTTGACGGCACTTGGCTTGACAGATATGTCGGAATGAGGGTATCCGGACAACAAAGTTGTTACAAACGCGTGACACAATTGAACAGTTATATGAGTCAGGTGAGGTGGGGACGATGCCTTTATAAATCGGCGCAATCGGAAAAAGAGTCAGTTTCTCTTTAGATCCGTCACCGTCCACACCTCTTTATTGTGACTTGGATCACTCCAGAGTCGTAATAGTTCTCCATTATTTAATTTAATATATAGCTTATTGTGTTTATGTGTTTATTATTATGATTATTAATTTTTTATTCCACACAAAGCGAACCCCCTGTCCCCGCGGGGGGGGGGAGCGAAGTGCGTAAAGGCATTCCACCATGTCAAAAAAAAAAACAAAGCGAAGTGGTTTAAGCGGTCACTGCTTTCTACTGCTTTTAGTGTTGTGGGTTCAAATTTCATATGGCACAACACTTTTTGTGATCCAGAAATTGTTATTCTGAGTCTATGTGGTCTTTGCGTCCGTTTCATGTATATTTGTAAACTTCCCCGAGACACTGGCTGTAAATTACCTATGAGGGAGTTTTTTATTTATAAATAAAATTAAAAACATGTTATAAAAACAAACATGTCTATTATGGCTATTTTATACCCAGTCACAAATTATAGTGGTGGTTGAGAACGAACCGTTGAATTCTGACTTAGCAGTCACTAACCACTAGATCTACACAGCCATCATATAACTATTTACTTATTACTTTTATATCACTTTTGTAGATTATATTCTTAGTGTTCAAAGATACTTCTCAACCCTAAACAACACTTTAAACCGGAAAAAATGTCTCCTAAATGGCTTCACTTTATATTTTCCAGGTACCGTAACCCTATCGAATATTAGAAGCTCCGTTGGCATAAAGAGAAGGAGTACAAAGAGAATTGATCGCGAACCATATAGAGCCCTCAATATTTTAACATTCTTTTGGTAATAAAAGAAAAAGTATTCGTAATATAAATCTCAAGAAATATCTTCGCAATATTGTTTAACGTTACATTTTTAACGTTCGAAATATATTTGAAGCTGAACAAATAAATAACACCGGAGTTCGTTTGAAGTGTCTGTTTGTGATATCATGATAGCTTATGGGAGGGACTAGCTATTATATAGGGAGAGCCACGCTTCGGCATACATGGACCGACTCGACCGGAATGATACCACGGCCTCGCAGAAAACACACATGTGTGTGAAACAGCGCATGCGCTGTGTTCCACCGAGTAAGTGAGGATACCGGAAGCCAATAATCCAACCTTTCCACACGGAAAAAAAGGGTCTTTTATAAAACTCTTTCAAAACTTAAACGGAACATAGATCAACCTACGTGACTCCCCAGCTTATGTCACGAAATTTTCTTTCTACATAACTTGTCCATTGTTCAGCTATTTCTTGCTTTTTCTCTATCCTCGTGGGTTATTAAAGCTCGCGAGATGAAAACGAAAACTTACGAATCAAAGGCTTCTTTAGATTTCCAGTTCCTACACAAAGTTCTGTGATTACATTCTAGTTCACAATTGCTTACGTTTTCAATTAAAGCTTTAAGGGAAAATCCTTTTAAGATTGTAAATTAATTAAATATACTTTATTAAAATACTATGAAAGGCGTATGTGGGTTTTGATATTTATAAGAGTCACGACAAAAGTGGATCAGTATGTATTATCTTTTTATAATATTGAATCTTTTTATCCAACTGCGGTACAAGGGGGTTTGTTTTTATGTATGTATCTGTATGTATATATAAATATTTTCTATGGCACGTTCTAGAGCCTAAACGGCTTGTCGTATTTTTATGTGACTGGTGTACATAAAAAATTTAAAGAAACAAAATAAAACAAAATATACAAAAACCAGAATTTAGTTTAGATTGCAGATGCTAAAGTAGTCGGTTTTTTAAATAATTTTACATGTTTATGGGAGGAGCCATGTTAAAGGCACCAATGGGTAGCTAGTTTAGTCAAATGGATACCACGACCTCACTATCAAGTAATTCTATTGTTGCTTTTAGGCGAATGAAAGAAAGAAAAGGTAGATATAGTTCTTATTATACAGTAAGACATATTCGCGAAAAAATTATTTGATAGATTACGATACCTTGTGTTTCCCGACGTTTCGAACAGGTCACAAATAGTCACGGTGTTCGTACTCTCAGTAATCCTACACATTACGCTTATAACAGCTTAGTCTATTTTGTTTTCTTCGAAGTTGATCGCACCCGCTAATTACAGGATGTCAAAATATTGATACTCGGTATCCGTTTTCCAGTGTGTGTAAAGTCTCGAAAATCTAAACACAGAAAAGTTGTTACTGTTACTCTGAGGTTCATGAGGGAATGATATAAAGTCCGGATGCTTTCGTGACCCCCCTATGATGGTCATCATTTTTAACATAAAGTGTAATAATAAATTTAAAGATTAACACAATTTATTTTTCTTTTTTTTCGCTGCCAAAATGACTCTGCCCTGCCTGATGGAAAGCATGAGCAGAATCCAAGAGTGGTGGTCACCATCCTCAATGCGAAAAAGAACAATGCAGCATGGTGACCCACACTATGGCGGCTTGGGGGGAAAGGGGATGGTAAGGGGGATAGGGGGCGTTGGATTGGGGTATGGGCCTCCGGTATCCTCACTCACTCGATGAAACACAGCGTAAGCGCTGTTTCACGCCGGTTTTCTGTGAGGCCGTGGTATCACTCCGGTCGAGTCGGCCCATTCATGCCGAAGCGTGGCTCTCCCACGGTATTGTTGAATGAAATGAGTTGCTTTATATTATTTACACAAATTTATTGCACACCACTAAAGTATAAAATTTTGTACAGACATAGATGCAAATATACATTTGGTACAATAGGCAGTGTTATCGCTCACGGCAATCTCTTCCAGTCAATCTTTGTACGAATATTGTAAATTATATTATGGGTAGTATGAGGTATACGTAAGTTTGAAATAATCTATGTAATTAAAATTATATATACGTAATACATGCATCTACAATAAACACACCAATCAATTCATATACATAGATGAATACATATATGCATAAATATACAGGCATACATAGTGTGGGTCACCATGCTGCATTGTCCTTTCTCGCATTGAGGATGGTGACCACCACTCTTGGATTCTGCTCATGCCTTCCATCAGGCAGGGCAGTCATTTTGGCAGGTAATAAACTTAAAAAAAAACATAAATGTCATACTGTGAATATGTTGGTCGTTAATTTTGATTCTTATTTCTGTATTGTAATTATTTTAATTTTTTTTCCAAACAAGAAAGTAAAGCAAATAATAAATTTATACAGCTGTTACGCAGTGGCGAGCGGTAGGTTTTTAATTTACTGTATAATCTAGGATAGTCAGGAAAAATAACATAAAGATTTACAGCGAAAGTTATTAGAGGCTGTTGCTTTTTTATTCAAAAAGTTTTTCGCCTCCAAGGGAACATTACGCCATTCACCACAATTCTTATGCTAACATCTACCAACGTTATCAACAACGTTGATTATTCAAGAAAATTCTGATGACTAACCGTAAAACAAATATAAGATATTAAAAAATAGGCTGCAAATGTAGTTTTGGTGTGAATGCGACCATCTTATTTGTATCATTACTTGAACTTGATGAGTGAAAGATATCCTTTACTTACTGTACTCGTATATTGACTGCCTCGGTAGCGCAGTGGTAGCGTATGCGACTGCTATGTATGAGGTCTCGGATTTGATTCCCGGGTCAGACCAAATGTTTGTATGATCTGCAAATAATTGTTTCGGATTTTTGGTGTTTTCTATGCATAAAAAGTATATATTTACAAAAAATTTTAATATTATGTATTTTTATCAATTGACTAGTACCTATAAAACAAGCCCTGCTTAGCTAGGGACCAGATGGCATTGTGTGTGATAAGTTAAAATTCCCCAAATAATTTAAATCGCTTATTGGTCAGGAAAAAGTTTGGTAGTTTGTTGTTCTTCATGTTGAACAGTTTTAGTAGTAAACTAAAAGATTAGCAAAACATATACATATATATATGTATGGTGATGTATCAAGAATACGTTGTGCCACCACCACAACTCATCCCATAAATGTCATATGAATCTACTACGGAGGCAACTAGGAGCAAACGATTGTCGGTGACAATAAGCCCTTTCATTTGATATCCATATTGGGTGGGGTGTTTAGAAATATGTTCGCCGCCGTTTTGTTGCAGCGTCTGTTTTGGGTTAATAATGATACCATCATCTTCTTCTTGGCCCTGATTATACGCAAGATTTTTTTGAAAGTCAGTGACGCTGGAAACCTATACCTAAACCTATAGGAAAAAGGAGAAACACTTGAAACAAACTCCAACCCGTCTAGCTAGCATAGTATTTAAGGTCAAAACCTCCTTGTTAACTTGTTAAGGAGAGGCTCGTATCCAGTAGCAGACTGTTAAAGGCTATTGATGAGAAAGTAAAAGCAAAAATAAATAATATGAAACAGCAACCAGATAACTAAAATAACACAAAGTATTAGGTAAGCGAAGAAAATAGCAAATAAAAATAGAAAAGAAAGTAAATTGATAAATCACCTACACAAAACAACTGATAGAAAACTGTAACATACAGTGGAAAACTTTTATAGTTCGATCTCTAACACTTTGACCAATGTATGTGAAAAAATTGGTGATCGAAGCATTTGAATATCATGCTGCTTAGAAAGCCTAAAAAAGCAGTCGAAAAGAGTTTGATTTCATTGCATATATTCTTTACTGAACATAATAAATTATTACGTTGCATTTGAGAGACGAGCTTAACCCAAATCTAAGTTTTTTCTATTCAATCTATTGTGTTATTAGAGGGCTGAAATAGCGGAGAACGCAGCAAAGGCGTATTTCCAAGTGTAAAAAAATACCTGTGCGATCAGGAAGTAGGTATATTATATACATGTAAAAAAAACATTTCAGTTTCTGTCCGTAAAAGAAACAACTGTCACATTGTCTTCAATGTCAAAAATTATCGTAATGGCAGGCGTTTTTTGTTTTTTCAAAAAACGATCCCCATTTCATCGCATCCAAATTTTTTATATTTTTTATCATTATTTTCATCACGACAAAGACTTAAAGACTCGAAGACTTTAAACACTTTGACATTGGCAGAAATAGCTGATCCGGCTGGTTGCCATCTCATCAAAAGAAGAATTATCATAATGATGAAAATACCTTTTAGTTTTTTTTTTGAAAGACGGCCCTCCTTTTTCTCATCCACCCTTTTTTATAAAATAGCTCATCCGGCTGAAATAGCTGATCCGGCTGGTTGCCATATCATCAAAGAAAGAAGAAAATAATTTTTTAAATTATTATTTACCTACATCACTGTCGATGAAGGTGTGGACCCAATTAGTTAACGTGACACAAAAAATCTTGTTACATTTCATGTAAAGTGCACATTAACCTTTCAACGCGAATGTAAAACATCAAATATGAATGTTTCGTATGAATGCCATTTCTAGCAATGTTTTGTGTGAGTTCAAATATAGAATGGCTAACAGGACGAGAGCATGGCAAATAAGTAATGAAGTAAATACACAGTGAGGGCTCGTTAATTCAATTTATATGTAGCCTCCACGTGAATGTCTGCGAATGAAGCCGGACTCCATCATGCTAGCAGAAGCATCCTAAGTGGCCGTAATTTATTTAATTACCACTTGGAGACGGAAAATGTTATATCGTATCAGAGTAGACTACGTGTAAGTGAGTATGAGATTTTGACAGTTTTTTTTATAAATCCATTTATGTTATGATATGGTTTTTATATTCATTTGTTATTACCCTTATTAATTTGTAGCTTACGCTACTGTAAAGGAATCTAATGAGGTTTTACCAACGTGTTTCACTTTAAGGATTTGAAGACTACATAAAGCAATAGATTGGTATTCATCCAAAAGAATTGAATATGAAGAAATGAGTCACTCAATTAAGTGAAAAACTTATGTGCGTTAGCTTCCTTTGGACGATGGACAGGGGGAGGGGGAGAGGGATTGAAGTATGGGCCTCCGGCACCCTCACTCACTCGGTGAAAGCGCAAGCACTGTTTTACGACGGTTTTCTGTGAGGCCATGGTATCACTCGAACCGGCCCATTCATGACGAAGTGTGGCTCTCGTACGTGGCATACTTATATCTAAATATTTAAATATTAATTTGGCACAAACAAATCTGGCAAAGTACAGATAGTAGTGTCAAGAGGAGTAATTTAGAACCAGTTTTACTATTCATGACTTAGATATAGATAGGTACTCTTTATAACAAACCATAATATGCAAGATACAATATGTAATGTTACCAAATAGAAACAGTGGTACAAAGGGCGGCCTTATCGCAGACTGCGATCTCTTTCAGGTAACCTTTAGATGGACTGTACTGGTAATTTGTAGTTTGTTAGGTGTGGTTTGTAAGTAAGTGTATCGTTGCTATACAACCAGTTTTTTTTCTACATTTTAATATTTAACACACTATCTAAAGAAGCAGTAGAATGTTAATTTATAGNTGGCAGTGGGCTGGCCACATTTGCCGAAGAACCGATAACCGTTGGGGTAAACGAGTTCTTGAGTGGAGACCGCGTCTCGGCAAACGTAGTGTAGGACGTCCACAAGCCAGGTGGAGCGATGATTTGCGCAAGACGGCTGGCAGGAGCTGGATGCGAGAAGCCATAGATCGAACTAAGTGGCGTGAAATTGGAGAGGCCTATGTCCAGCAGTGGACTGCGATGGGCTGATGATTGATTGATTGATTGAAGTTTAATACCACAGAATCCCTTTAAATGATTGTTTCTTAAAAGTGATAAATGGCAAAGAACTATCACTTAAAATAAAAGGTTCATTTCCCTTTGAAATGTTATACTTTATTGTAAAATTCATACCTAACCAAAAGAACAACAATTAAGTATACTTCAAGTTCATGTTTTAGTTTAACTAAATGTTTATTAGTTAACAAAGTAACAGGTATCGTTTAGTGGAAGAAGTTACTACCAAGAGATCCGTCTACGTGTGCGCCCCCATACACTACAAAAAGCAATAAAAATACGTGAACAATAACACAAACATCATGCATTTTTTCCAAACAAATAGAATGATGTCTACGACACAATCATTAAACTTCAAAGAGGATGCGTTT
The DNA here is from genome assembly GCA_003709505.1 of Hyphantria cunea. Classification (NCBI taxonomy): domain Eukaryota; kingdom Metazoa; phylum Arthropoda; class Insecta; order Lepidoptera; family Erebidae; genus Hyphantria; species Hyphantria cunea. Next base: position 157,343 of record PKRV01001265.1, read on the forward strand.
AGAAGACAATCATTGCTTATTTAATGATGGCAAAACTTAGAATCAACCTCGTTTATAGTATTACTAAAACAGACATCCAACTATCCATAACTGGTATTTATAGTCTTATTACTTTAGTTTGACATGTTACGCTTCCTACCCTTATTGCATTGGTCCATACAGCATGTGACTGAAAGACTGCATGCACACTGCAGAAGTAGAACTGAACCGCATTCGCCTTACTTCCTTCTCAAATTGTCACATTGCATTCTCAACACTAAGGAAAGTCCAAACTTGTGACAGACTCGAGTTTTCTAGCTCGTTTGTGCCAATTGTAGGAACGGTGTGAATGTGGCTACGACATCACGTTGTTGAGATACGACTCGGACGTGAGTCTGTTTACCTATAGATTGAATTATTCCGTAAATTCAGTTAGCTGTAAGTTAGTTAAATGTTCGGTTTAATTTACAATTAAATTACATAGTAACGTAAAACAGAGTATTGTTTTTTTTTAATAATAATAATAATTTATGGCTTTCATAATTTAAAGTTTACCACTGTATAATATACACTTACCTCCATAGTAGTATTCCCTGTGTCGTTTTTGTCGTTTCATCCGGGTTATGGTATTGCACTTTGTATTTCTACTTCATTACGTCATAATAACCACTTATACAAATATCAATTAACAATATTCGTATTTTCATGTTTTATCTTTCACCTTTTACTGCCTTATTTTTTGCAGACTGATGCAGCAAATTCCATATTTGTGTGAGGCATAAAAAACTAATTATGTGAAAGTGATATCTTTGTAAATATTCTTGAATTTCTTTTATTTTTTGACTTATTAGTTCAGACTTTTCGACATCCTTTGTGCCTAAACATTATGAATGCATAATGAACTTTATACCGACGGGCGTAGAGTTCTTTTACACAACTTTTGCAATCTGCAGGAGTTACAAATTAACATTCCGCAGTCCTTTATAAGCGTTTGTTAAGGCAGCTGAATAAAGCCCTAGATTTTCAAAGTAAGACGTGGATCGCTTATTAATGAAGAACTTGCTACAAGCTATACATATAGTCCAGTTCTTTATATAATCTAGATTTAGTTATTTATGTTATTTATTCAAATTTTTTACTTTAGGTTAACACTAGTTGAGAAACGTTCAACAGATAACCCTCGAAAATATATGTGTATGTTGCCGTGGAAGAGCCACGCTTCGGCATGAATGGGCCGGCTCGACCGGAGTGATACCACGGCCTTACAGAAAACCGTTGTGAAACAGTGTTTGTGGTGCATTTCACCAAGTGATTGATAATACAGGATATACCTTCACCCCACCTGTGTTAGCGGCGGGGCGGTGTGTCGGAATCGAACCGACTAAAACCACACGGTGTGCCATTATACGCTTAAGACGGGAAGGATCCGGGAACCGCTTTCTTACGCCATCCGGAGCAAGAATACAGGAGGCCCATACCCTAACCCTTCCCCCATCGCCCTCCCCCTCTTCATCCCACAAAGGCCGGCAAAGCACTTGTTAACGTCTCTGGTGAAGCAGGTGTATGGTCGGTGGTAATCACTTACGATACATATGCTCGTTTGCCCTCTATTACATAAAACTTGATGGTGTAGTGGTACCGTATGGCTATTTCAAGAGCTATATTTTTTCCTTTTGTTTTAGACAACTCTCGCATTTGGAATATACATCCTGTGTCGCGGGAGATTTTACTAACATACATGAAACGGACACAAAGAACAGCCAGACTCAGAACAACAATTTGTAGATTACACAGTGTTGTCCCATATGGAATTTGAACCTAAGTGTTGTCTTGGCGCATTATGCAGTTTATGTTTGTATGATATAAAATTATTTGTTTCGGAGTGTTTGTATTTTCTATGTTTAATACGTATATGTTTACAAAAAAAGTATTTAATTATTGCATCTGGTTATCCAGCTATAGCATAGCTATAACTATAGTATAGTGCAAGCTTTGCTTGGTCTAAAACAAGATGGGATTGGTATAGATTTTTCTTCCTATTTCCCTTTCCATACTTACACAATAAACCTAAAAAAACACTCTTGTTAACAATAATTAATCTGATTGACCTATGTAGATATTAATGTATTTACACATGATAAATTTAAATTCGGGTATTACGTTTAATTCAAGTGATGAGCTGTTGATACGAAAAGGTCTACCCTCGTCAGTTACTTATCATATGGATTTTACGACACGAATTAAAATTTCCCCCATATTTTTTTCTTTTTGTTATGTTTTCTTTGGTTTTGAATAAACATCAAGCTGCTGTTTTTATTTCAACACAATTTTTAGCTATTAAAATACAATCTAAACGGTAAGGGTCATTTTGTGTGTTGACATTGGGAAAAAAGTCTGTCATGTTTTCCCCACTCACGCTCACACTGTTCTTCAGAGTTTTTTCATTTTGTTAAAGGCACGAAATAAGAGATAGTCCCGACAACGAAGCCGTGGACCATAGCTGGTCCATGTATAAAATAACCTACTGTAGGTACTAAGCCCACAATATTTACCACTCTGCCGGTAAAGGGTTCCGTGTAATCTATAATCCATAAGCTAACCCCCACAAACTACACGGCTAGTTGTAACCCAGTCACGTATTTGTCACCCGCTCCTTGGTAATGGAAAATGTTTACTGTTATTAATGTACGGATAGTTACGGAACTTACTTTAATCGCATAATTAAGTGCTAACATGCACTCATATTAATAAAAGAGGCAAAACGGTTGCCGGCTCGTCATAGGGGTGTAATATAAATCCATATTTTATTAGTAATATCACTGGCGAAATATATTACTAATGTGTCAGTGGTTATAGTAACACCATCTGAAAACAAAGCTTATAAACGTATGAATTGGTAAACGGGTACTGGATATACCAGGTATCCGTAACAACAATAGACTTCTTTCTGTATTACGATCTTAATTCTTTAGATCAGCTTTTCTGCCAATCTTGATAGGTAGGCGTGTCTAACCGTAAAATTATTCAGTCTGTAGCTATTTATTACGTTGGGATTACCCTGCTTCAGCTAAAGATTACTGTGCCTATCTCTTAAAATATTGATTTAGTTATTTTGTGTAGAATTTAGATTGTTTTGTTTAAATAACCTCTTAAAAGGCATTTGCTGAAATTATCTATCCACAATTAAAGAGTCCATGAGACGAATACATGTAATGATGCATAGTTCCTGTCTTCCTACGTAATCTAATACTGTTTTGCCGATAATAAATCGATACTAAGACCTCATATAATAGGTTTAAAGATAAAATTCATTTCCACTTTTAAAAAGCCGATACAGCTCATAATATGGGTTTTCTTAAACGTGCATTTCGCTAATCGTTTTAAACATGTATTGGGTATATAAATATCTACATACTAATTAAGTCCGGAGTATGGAAGCTAGTAGGGTTTCATGCCGGTGTTTCGGAGATCACTTAAAGATTTCGGTACCACTTATTATGAGCATCTATGGCAGACGTTATGGAGAAGTCAAAAATACTGACAATAGTTCAACCTGTAAGTTCAGTTCGTCCTCGGGATTGTAAAAAAACTGACATTCAGATAAAACTGGTTGAGCTAGCAGCTATAATCCCAAATAATCTGAGGATTTATAAAGTCTAGGAAGAATAAGAAGTATATTAGTAAATAAATACGTATTTTGAACATCTAATACACAACGCCATCAGTTTGTAACTTTGTTAGTGGTTGATCATTAGGAGACTGACTTTTTCCTCCCTTCCTCTACAGAACAACACGTGCCGGCCTTAGAAGTCACCGCTTTAAAGTGGAGTTCTCGTACTCATCGCTTCGGTAATTCCTTCCTGTGCCGAGCGGTCAAAACCTGGAACTCACTACAAGCGCACGTGTTTCCTTCCCACTATGATCCCGGGTCCTTTAAGCAGGGCGTGAAAAAGCATCTCACCAGGCCGCCATAGTGTGGGTCACCATGCTGCATTGTTCTTTTCGGCATTGAGGATGGTGACCACCACTCTTGGATTCTAGTCATGCTTTCCATCAAGCAGGGCAGAGTCATTTTGGCAGCTTAAATATAAAAAAAAAACACAGAGTTTGGGTATTAGACAAGTGATATAAATACATATATGCTTTTTTTTTTTAAAAAAAATACATATTATACATAAAAAAACACCCAAACTCCGAAACAAATATTTGCAGATCACAAAAACATTTGATCCGACCCAGTAATCGAAGCCGAAGACCTCTTGCACCGCAGTCGCATACACAGAAGCTGTCGGTATCTCTACTTGGAATGCCCTTGGTGATTGGGATAAACTTGTATTTCATCATCATCACCTCAATCGAAACATGTCCACTCCTAAACATAGGCCTCTTCCAAAGCTCTCTTCAATGACCGGTCCTGTGCTGCCTACACACAACGACTTCCTTCATCTTATTATTACCTTATGGTCTTAGCAAAAAGTTACGGGATTTGTAATATCATTGTTTTCTAATCAATGGCTAAAGTAATCCCTTAAATGGGCTGAAGATAAGGAAAAAGTCAGTCCCCTAATGATCAACTAACTACTAACTAACAAAGTTACAAACTGATTATATTATGAAATTATAACTAATTCTGTACATTTAGTTTTGAGTTTCACGCCTGAATCTATCATTATCCATCATAATTACATTAAAATGGCTTGACTTATCACATCGCAACGGAATACTTTTACTTTCTATGTTAAATACTCAAACTATTTTAGTTTGACTTTCAATTGCTTGTTTTTAGCGTTACCGTACCGGGTACCGACCCAAAGAGTAAAACGGGTTCCTATTACTAAGACTTCGCTGTCCTTCCGTCTGTCCCCAGGCTGTATCTCACGAACAGTGATAGTTGGACAGTTGAAATTTTCAGAAATGGTGTATTTCTGTTGCTGCTACAACAGCAAACAATAACGCCTTTCTGCGCGAGTCCGACTAGCACTTGGCCGATTTTTTCCAACTTATAAGACAACAAAAAGAAAACATTCACAATATGTGCAAATCGTTTTACGGAATAGTACAATAAATATCTGGCAATAGAAATTTGTGTGACGATGGCTCGTTGAATGTAAACTGTCTTGTATCTTTAGCCAAGCACAGCTTACTGAAACTATAATACGTTTGTTTTTTATATTCCTTTGTTTTTGAGGTTAACGAAAAGCAGAATAATATTTGTTTACGCATAAAATACTTATGATTCCCACTGCGTACACTCTCAATTGACGCTGGATAGTATTTACTTTAGTGACAACAGTTTTTGCTCGAATGCCACCCCTTATATTTCCAATTGTTGAAACGCAGTCATCATGCAAAATTTTCTGGTTTCATGATTCCAAACACATTAGGTAAACGGGAAAATATTTATGAAAAAATTTATCTATTGAGAACATTTGTCAAACCTCCTCCGTTCTTTAATGCCCAGTGAAATCAACCTTAGGGTCGGGTGAAAACCTGATAAAGTCTTATCACTTCACTATGGTACGAAAAATACTAGGAAAAGAAATTGGTGAACGGTACAGGGAACGTTGCCATACGTGCCATAAATTCTCTAGTTGCTGTACCGTTCAGTCAGTATTTATGCAAAAAGTTTTAATCAAAAAAGTTCTCAAATCAATAATGAAAATCATTGGTGTTATAAATTGTTTAATAGCCAATTTTATAATTCTGTATTGTACTTATTTTTGTTCCATTATTATGATAAAGTTTATTTCTTTGAAAAATAGTTATCAATCAGGAAAAATACTTTGAACATTAACAAAGTCTAGTTATCTGAAGAGGACATTGTGGACTACTAATGTAGATCTGAACAAGATTTTAGTAAGTAATTCCCTAATTTTTGCTGCAACGTCACCATTTTACCTTAAAATGTTGAGTTATAAAACTTTCACTGAATTTTACTGAAAAAAAAAACTTCAAACCTCTCATCCCAGCTGCCTCCACGTTCCCTCTAATAATACCAGCTTCCTGTTCCTCTCAATGACTAAGTAAATGAACAACTTCAAAAAAGCTAACTTTCGGTCTGTTAGTTGTCAGCTAAACAGGGAGAGAGCGATGGTGCGAGTAATCCAATTTGAAAGTTGTGCGCGACCGACCGCGCCACGTCATAATTAACTGGTGGTTGGGGACAATGGCCATGAATAAACTAAATCTCTTTGACACACGGTGAAAACAACTGGCCAATGTAACTCGTGTTTGTTTTGTTTCTACTCTATGATTCGAATACGAAATATGCACGCAACATTCATTCCTAAAAAATGAAACTTGATGTTGTATTTTTTCGGTTCTCTTACGAACGTTGATGGTTGGAACGTTGATGAACACTGTAATTGGAATTTCCGGGTTCCTTTGCATGGTTATATATGTATAATTATTGTCATTTCTTTGTTAGATAGACTTTATTGCAAATAAGTAACGAACGAGTAAGCCTTAGGCTAAATTTACTTGATCACGCAGGCACCGCAGTGCGACCCATGTAGAGAAAATTCACTTAACAACATACGCGTGGCAGCCATATTGATTGAAACGTGGATTTTACAATGCTTCTGAATTTTATACAGAAAACAGATGACTCTATCGTCAGACACCGTTTATCTATCGAACAATGACACACTTTTTAACCGACTTCAAATAAAGGAAGAGGTTCTCATTTCAAATTTTTTACCCAATTGCGAAAGAAGGAGGGTTATGCTTTTCGAGTATATGTATGTAGTATATGTGTCGTAGTATATTTATATGGCACGCCTTTGAGTCTAAACGGCTCGTTGTATTTTTATGAGAGTGGTGATTCGTCTTGGTCGTGAGAGTGATACTGTGTTAATCAAAATTTAAAAAAAAAGACAAGAGAAAAATTGTACGCAGTCGGGTTTTATTCATTAAATAATACAATGCTTGTTTTCTAACAAGATAATCGTTCAATATAACAGACTCTGACTACCATACGTGTAATAAGGCCATACAATACGATATAATATAAAGTAATATATTATCATCATTTGTAATAAGCAATACTCAAATACAATAATATACAACACTAGTAACAGCAGACAACATCGCTTTTGTTCTTATTTGTGTTCTTTTATTACCTGCAAGGTAAGTTATTCTGCACAGTTCTTTAGTTCAAACGCTTTTCTGTACAACTGTTGTGATATGTACCACATTTTGCAAAACTATCTATTGTATTACATGGCTCTTTGCGAGAATGGGTGTTACGGCGATCTGGTGAAGAGGTCATGCTTAATCGATCGGCGAAGATGCGAAGATGGTCGTGACACTGCTACTAAGAGTCCAGTCGTAGTTGTTACGTGTGACTTATTATGTCTTACTTTTTATTTTAATAAAAAGATAAATCCCGCACTACTTATAGTGTCGCGGGAAACTATACATACATGAGACGAGCACAAGAAGACTCAGAACAACAATTTGTGAATTACACAAAGTGCTGTCCCGTGTGGAATTTGAACCCACAACACTTGGCGCAGTAAGAAGCGATGTGGCGACGGCTGTTTGCATGTCATCAGGCGTTGCATGAGCAAGCTTATCTTTNTTCATAAGATAATTCATAAAACACATTTATTATTACAAATTTGCTTTATCCGTCTGTTTAGTTGGAATAATATCTATATTGAACATTTACCTTGCGAAGCTTATTTTCACGCCAAAAGTTATCTCATTGCGAACCGTCAATATGTGCTCTGGTTGTCACGTTGCTTTGATGTTATCCGCATCTAATGACGCTTTAGGCTCTCAATTGTTACAGTCAGCCATTACAAACCCTGATGGGACATGCAGCAATGTTCACCAAATACTGATTAGTATTCCGTAATAGGGGCTTCAAAACCTATTAGCAATGCATGTTGTTTATGTATATCTATCTGTACTGTACTGTAACTCACAGACTGTTTTCGACGTTCAATGCAGAGACTTCTATGGGCTTAAATTACAAAACGAGTAACTGCAGTAAAATTTATGAGGAACAGTAATTATGTCGGTTCAAATTATTGTGATCAACGAACTTACACACTACTACACACGCAGTTTCATTTACACAAATTACATTTCTAGCCTCCAATGCAGCCGGATTTTATTATATTAGTCATATCTACTAAACTCAAATTCTATCTATACCAACTAGTGGTCGCTCAGGGGTCCAAATTCGACCATAATTAGTTTAATTTTACCATATGCTGCATATGTTGATGCATATATTATTCTTATTATTTAATGTATTTTTATGCAAAATTAAAAAAATATTAGCATTCTGCACTCCTTTTCTATATAAACTATAAGTGTGCGAAGTTTTATACTCCTCCATCCGCGCAATTTTTGTAAAAAGTAGTACAGAGTTTTTGCTTCACGTATTAATATTTAGAAGAAATTGATAACCTAAAGCTAAAGCTGAAAAGTTTGTTTGAGAGCCATACGTTAAGAGTCAAAAGCTGACCGCACTAATCTTAAGAGCTAAAAAGTCCGATTTGAAAAATTCTTTCAAAATTAAATAGCCCATTTATCAAGGAAGGCTATTGGCCCCATCACGGTAAAATCAACAGGGGCAGAGTATTAATGAAAAATTGTTCAAAGACGGGGGCAAACTATTTCTTTTCAGAGCTTTAATTGCGTGCGCTGCGTAAATAGTTAAAGATTCGTAAAACAATGTAGGGAAGAATTGTTCTCCTTTTAAAGTTCTGAAAGACAGGCTTCGACAGCCTATGTCCGTCCCTCTTTTAAGGTTGGCTCACTATACCACACCTAATACCACTATACCCACTATACCCACGTATAACCTTTTTATAGGAAACAATTTTGTTTCTAATAGAAGACACAGATGGGTCTGCGTGGGATTTTAGCATTCGCGTTTCATATAATATGGTTAATTATTCAAAATATAATCATTAACGTGACTATTAAATAGTGTGCACATTATCCTACTAATATAATAGATGCGAATGTTCATAAGTGTAGATTGATCTTTGCTACTATTTCCTGTGTAAAAACTATTGAATGGATTTTAATGAAACTTTACAATAATATAGCTTACACATCAGAATAATAACAGCAAACAAGGGCAACAGGTAGTACTAAATACCTTTGAATTACCTGAAGTTTGAAGAGATTACATTATGTTAGGCCTATAATGCCTTTGTATCGTATTAACTCTAGTTAAGTAGCGATGAATTCAATCATTTGTCCTTTTTTCTCAAATAAATGTAACATCGGTCTGTCGTAAGTAAGATTTACATATTTTTACTCTAAAACTGGTAACATCTGCAAGTACATCTCTAAGGAGGAACATCCCGTTCTCAAATTTATTCTACCTCTATTATAAAGGCTGGAAAATATCTCTCCGTATGGCCTCTAATGCTATTGAGAAGGACCAATTTTGGCCACTGAATCTTGCTATAAATCATAACCTCTAAGCCTGTTATAGCTCTCAAAGGAGGTATACACTTAGCCTATTTATTAATGCTGGGGTAGTTCATTGATAGTTATTACTCTGGCAGTTTAATATGGAAGTTTTAGATAAGGAAAAGTATTGTGGCCAGTTTTTCAGTTCCTGATAAAAATGCTAATATACATTTGGCAAAAGTATTTGTATCCGAAACTTGTGAAAACGAAACCTATAGTTATCTGGCAGATAAGATCAAAATACCTTATCAGAAAGTAGTGAAACTAGAGCATAGAATTTAGCTTGTGTTGAAAATGTTGAGTAGTTTTGCCTATGCTGTCTCAAGCATTGGATATTGTATTAAATTGACGAAACACACAATTCCTACTTGTCTGTAGTAAGCGACATTGCTGTAACTTTTGCTATGTTAACAACTAACACTAACAAAGTAAAGAGTATCATTATTTCGTAATACCAATGTCGCATACACAGTGTAGTATATTTATCTATCTATTTACAATAAGACCTTTAAACAAACTATTATTGTATGATAGGTCTCGTACAAATCTGAATCTCAGGAACGACTTCAACGATTTCATTAAATCCAGTATGCAAGGGATTTCGGAGGCGATAGATCGATGTAACTAGGATTCATTTTTAGAAAATTTACCAATGACATCCAGGTATTTTATATATTATAGGGGTTTTCAGTATCCGTCTCTTCTATTTAAATAAATAATTTTAACCTACTTTAGACGGGGTAAAGTCGTTATTCAGTTAGAATAATTCATAAAATTTGTATCGAAATAAACTAATGAAATGCTTCTTTATTAACAATGAAATGTAATAGTTGTATTTGTTAGCTTTAGCTTATTGTGTTATACAAATAACATTTGTATTTCTCATAATGAAAACTCGGTAATCATGTTTTTGTTACAATAAAAAGCTGAAGCGCTGTCTTAACACAGTTCTATATAGGTATATCAGCTCTAATTCAAATAAAAATCATAAATCATCATAGTATAATAAAAAAACTTCCAGATTAAGAAGGGAAAATCACGGGAAGAGTAACACAGTCACGAATATTTTAACCACAAAAGTCTCGTATGGCACGTTTTAATCATGCGAAGCATTGTGCTTAACTAAGCACTACTTTAGTTACCCAACTAGGGCTTCCAAGGTCACATTTTATTAATGAGTAAAACCCTTTATGCACGAGTTTGTATGTGCAAGTTTAGGTAACCTAGGTTAGGGCCTTTCGAACTGCTGATGTGGGAATAACATGTACGAGTACACACTTACTCGTACCTCAAACATAACAAAGATCTTATAAATCAAAATAATGGTTTTACTCCAAACGACGTAAAAAACATGGGTTTTATATATTTTAATAATTTAAATCCTCCCAAAGTGTTCCTTAACAGGTCAGATTCATTTTAACAAAATCAGCATTAACTTTCTCCATTTTTAGCGGTAATGCTCTATGTTAGATATTTAAATATTTATAATCAAAGGTCATAACATGACAACAACGAACGAAACATCTGCTCAGATTTTTTCATATTCGTTGAATTACCTTGGAGAATATTGAACATGACAAACATTTGCTTTCATTTTTGAGAAAACCAATAACTGGCATGCTGCGGTTTTCAGACTGTGTGCAGAATAACTCTCGAACTCGCGCGTTATTCATTTAATATTCGATATAAAATATGGGTCTACCATCATACCATCATACCTCTTTTCATTCCATGAGTTTTGTAATAGGCGACTAATGGAGAAAAGTATGCAGAGCAACATCATTGGAATACCTTAAAAAGATCCTATACCAATCCATCTAGCCAACGTACTATAATAGGCCAAAACCTTCTTGTCTAAGAACTGATCTAGTGTAGATGATGTGTAGACTGTTATAAGTATGTTATGTGACCCCAATATGAGTACATTATAAGTCTAGCTATGTTAAAACAAGCTACACGTAATCGAACAAAGAATGGTATAACATTGAAAGAAGAGTTACAGAAAGGGGCCGAATTTTCGCTTTTCAATCTATCAGTACATTGTTATGTATTTATACCTAAATGGTATCGACCAGGTGCCCGCACACGACTCTTGAGAGTTTTGTTTGCAGTAGTTTCTTATACGACCACTTTGTGATTCCTTCGGCGGTTTGCCAAGGTTTCTAAACAAAGAACAAAGACCTAACCTTTCGCCTGAAGTGATAAGAAGTTTAATTAACGTTAAACTACAATAAGGTATTGTTGTCATGGCTGTCACTTATAATTAAATCCTCCTTCAATATAGTAGTGAGTTTTCTCTTCGTCTATTCATCCAATTCATAATCTATTTAATTGTTCTAGTGAATACTTAAATATTAATACATTAATAATAATATAGCCTTTTATTCAGATCTCTTAATAATTTACAATGCGTTTCTCTTATAAAATAATAACATTGGACTCTTAAACTAGATAAACTACTACTAGATAACTAACAATTTCGAGATGACAGGTTCGGTAAAGTAGGTTTATTTTTGTGTACCTACATATATTTTTGTGTTTTCTAACCTTGAATCGTTGATCTAGTACTTGTAAATACTTGCTGGATACCAGTAATCACGCACCACCGATTATTTATAATCACTTCACAACAGTTATAATGTTCTTCAAGACGGAGTCTATCCGCGGGAAATCGCGTTAACTACTTCGTTTTGGTTAATTTTTATCAGAAGTTATCACTATGATATTGACACTTCGAAAGCCGGAAAAGGACCTTAATATGCTAATATTTTAATAGAGTTACATTTGGAAACAAGCTTGCGACTTATTTGATGCTACATACCTATGTATGACAAACTGATAAATTTTGGCAATACATGCTAGTAATATCAAAGTTACATTATTGAATATTGCAACCGATCCTAAAATTACTTTAGTTCATAAAAAAGGTATTCTAAAATCGTTTATAGAATACTCATATCATCATGAGGTAGATCTGAGTACAAAATGTGTACCTATTAGGTCTACCCGCTTTCAATTTACTATCGGGTCGGATAATGGTTCTTAAATTTTTGTACCTTATTTAAGCCAGCTTAAAAATATATAAGCCATATTAACATTTACAATATTACTAGTACTACCAATGTTAATATAAATAAGAATCCCGTAAGAAGTCTTACTAGAATAGTATTTCAAAAGTTATTATAATATAATAAGTGCTATTTGAGTCGCAATGCAAATATATAAGCAGTAAGATACACATCCCTTAAACACGAATGCTATAGAGGAATCGTCATCATATGTTTTGTAATTATTACAGTATACCTAGTATGTATGATGCCTTTAGGGTGCCTATACGCAAATTACATTTTCCCATTAGCTGACAAGATCAACATTGAATGAGCTTACAAGATAATGTATGCTACATACACATAAATACACGCATACTCCGTTTACATACGTGGTTTTGACTCACAGCCATTAGACTATTGACATGAATCCTATCCCCGCCACACACGCTACTATTAAATTCAAAGATCTTGCACACATTATTTCACATTACATCGAAAGTTACTTTATCAATCAATAGACGTTAAGTGCCTGAAAATCATGTAAAGATCAGATCTGACAGTAAAATGTGGAACAAGTGAAGATAAATATTTTTCTTCTATCCTTAAAATCTTAAAAACAGTTAATTTGGTAGCAACTCTTATGACTATAAGATTAAAAGCGAAACAGTACAAAGAACATTATATCAGTATTCCCTGAAAACAATTTTCATATCGTAAGCATTGATATGTCAAAAGCACACCAGGGTTTCTTTTGTATTTGCACTCAAGATATGTACCTAAAGATGTCATTTGACGAAGGTGCACAGATGTAACGCCGATAACAATATAGGGCGCGCGCGACTCCTCTGATTTAGAACGTTCCACGGCTTGGCACTTCCGAGTAAACACGGTGTACCATAATACTGGAATGAAATGTGTCGAGTCTGATCATAGTCTTTGCAACTATATATATACAACATATAAGTATACAAATATACCTTACTTATCGAATTAAGAATAAGTAATCGAATCGAAAACTTACACCAATACATGAAAAACAATCTTTAAAGATAGACACATTTTACCAAATGTAATTTAAACCCACTATTGTTGTCGATAACCAGACTTAAATTTATTTTAAATAAAAGAAAGTAAAATTTGTGGTAGAATATAGCTAGAAAATCGATCTTATTGTTAAGGAAGAAGGGAAGAAATTAGAGGAATTTAAATATTACTTATATAGACAGGGTCCTTAATTTTTAATTTAAACGGTACAAATTCTTCTTTTATCAGCTGTGATTGTCTATAATTGGCATTATATTAATTAAATATAAAATGAGATCTGTATAAATGATATAGATACTGGTTGGTGATCTAAAATAAATAAAATACAGTCGAACTGGCGAGAGTATGCAGTAATCCCTGCAGGTTAGGCTCGTTGGTTGGTTGTCACCGAGAAGTCTGTAGACTTTTAAAATAAAACTAAACTAGAACAACCTCCTTATAAAATAAATGTTTAATATTTCATAATGAATCTGGTAGAAGTAAAGGAAACTTTTTAGTACACTGAACTTTGTTACGTAGTATTCCTTACATAGATTGAACTGTTGAACTTTGAATTTTTTATCGTGTTTAGGTTGAATGATGTACTCACCTTCCTTACTGTTTCGAAATGGATGGCGGGCCAACGGAATCGGCTGTGACATCGATAGATTTCGTGATTCACAGCCTTCCAAACTAACACATAGCTCTGAAAATAGAACTTGAATTTTATTTAGTTTTGGGTAGAATCTTTATTGCAAGATGTGTAAGATATATGACCGCTGCTGACTAGGCATGTTTTAGCGACGTGGCTTTAATTCATTTAAGATAACGATGTTAGTTTGAAAAGAGTCATAAAAATATTTTAAAGTATGATATAACCACTGTATGAAAGTGGTTTCTTAGCAACAGACAGAATGTGTGTTTAGTATTTGAAAGTTTTTATATAACCAAACAGCTGGGTTCGTGTTAAATTGACATTAGCGTGGTGCGAGGAACTTAAGTAACACGTTACTATTATGGTTTTCAGAAAATATTAAATAACTATTCCTGTCGCAAACTTTATCAAATGTGTATACTGAAAAAGATTTTACTAAAGTTAAACACGCTGGGTTTAGTAGAATTAAAGAACAATGGATATGTACATATGTCTTCCTTGGACTGGATTGCTTCGTTGGTCTAGCGGTTGGCGTATGCGACTGCTGATCATGAGGTCTCGGGTTCGATTTCCGAGTCGGACCAAATGTTTGTGTGATCTGCAAATATTTTTTTCGGAGTTTGGGTTTGTTCTATGTATAATTACATATTATATATAGAACACACCCTAACTCCGAATAAGGAAAGTATTTACAAAAAAAAAGAATGTATGTATTTATATCAATTGTCTAATACCCATGGTACAAGCTTTGATTGGTTTGGGACTAGATGGCGTTTTGTGATATATGTGCAAAAATATTTTAATATGTATTTATTACTTTTTTTATTATCATCATAATAAAATATTAATTTTTTTAAACATAATAACATAAGTAAAGATACCAAATTTGTAGCTTTTTGCTTAGGATTGTTAGACCGCAGCTCGAAGCTACTAAAGCGCATACAACTACATAATATATACGCAAAATAAAAATAGTATTGTTTATGATTTCGTGAAATGTTCATTATAATTGTCAGAAGAGTATAGTTGTATAGTAAAAAAAAATCTTTCCAATGATCGTCACATCAACAGCCTTTAACAGGCTACTGAACATAGGCCTCTCCTCAGAAAGGAGGCTTTGGTCTAATGTACCAGGCTGGTCAGACGGGTAGGTAAAAGAATTACTTCAGCCGGATGTCGTAATACAGCGGTTCCCGGATCCCTCCCGTCTCAGGCGCAGAATGGCACACCGTATGGTTTTAGTCGGTTCGATTCTGACACACCGCCCTGCCGCAAGCCCCGGTGTGGTTTCCAAACGTAAAAAAAGGATTTACTTCAAGCTTTACTACTCTTTACAGTGATGTTGTCTTGCGTAATTTTCTCCTTTAATCTCCTCTTGCGACACACATGGAATGACTAAGGTTGGTAACACTACGTATTCCTAATCCGTCACTACACGGACTGATATCTTGTCATAATTTACTAGTTCCAATGATATCTTATAATTTACTTGTTTTTTTATATGGAATTAATCGGTTTTGAATTCATTAAAATCAATCTTTTAACATGAATATAAAGAATATACTCTGCACTAAACTCTGAATGTTTTACCAATTTCACGAAATCCATAAGAAAATTGCATCGCAGTATTTCAGAATAGAGTTCGGCAATTTAAAATAATGTTAGTTCACTATGTGTATCGCATATGTAGACTTGAACAGGAATTACTTATAAATATTTAACACAGTCGAGTCGAAATATTTGCGTTTGGTAAGCAATAGCAGGTTAGAGAAATAACGTTGAAATTTCAGAATGTACCTCTGGCTGATAGAATTTTCATTTCAATAGCAAATCGTTGAGAGGACGGTCAGGTGTTAACGCCACACAAAAGTGTTGGGAAACAATGTCGGAAAGCTCACCGATAACATTGTTGGTTTACTTGTTTTACCGCCCACGTCCAGGCAAAGCGTATTTCAATTGGCACTTTTACAGATAACCTGATTCATTGTTTGTTAGATAATATTTATATATCGATGACTGAAAGCGGAAATGTAGTATATCGAAACTTTTACAAGATTACATTTCATATACTTTTGATCAGAAAAAACCGCGTTGAATGGTCTCTGCCTTTGCGTGAGGTGTAGGTAGAGAGAAATATCTATCAATTTCAACTTTGATTTCTTTCTAAAATGATTTTTTGGATCTGGTGTAAAGTTGGACATTTCGAGATTCGACGTTTTTGCTTTCTGCCATCGATATGGTTGTGAGCTTCAATCAGTGACCAATGTATTACAGGGATCAACTTTCGTGCGACATTTAATTTAATATGTGCATACAATAAAATGTGTGCAAACAAATAAAAGAAACCTGTTTAAATAATGAATCCTGAAAAATCGTAGTATTTATATAATTATAACATGGTAGATAGGCAGAAACACAAAGGTGTATGATATCCAAATAATAACACAGCAATGATTTTCGTTGTATTTTGCAATAATATCTTTATTTAGTTCATTTCTGCTATCGATTGAAGTGAAAACACATCCGTAGAAATATATTTTGTAAATATTTCGGAATATTCTCAAATATTTAGATTGCGCCTATTTCTATGCAGCTCGGGTTGTAAACGTGAGACAGTAAACCCTCTACGATATCACATCGTAGTGAAACATACAGATACAAATGCTGACGAAAGATCTATGAAGAAAAATATGTTGCATTCTAAAACACTGTCTAACAAACTTTAAGTATATTTTCGCGAATCTTCATAACACATTTAAGTTTATCTACCACTTGTAGGAAGATCGGTTTCATTACTATGTTTCATCAACAACCCATAATATCCCACTGCTGGGTTCGGGTCTCCTCTCGTATGGCCTTAACCGTCTCCTCTCAAGAGAGGGTTAAGGCCATACGTCGCCAACCTGGCCAAGTGCGGGTTTGGGACTGACAAGAATACGTCGTGGCTACGTAAATCTTGCCGTTGGATGTTTTTAAGCCGCCCGAAGGTCTCCAAAACTTCACGACTATTATTGTATGATAACAACCAGGACCGACTGCTTAACGTGACCTCTGATTCACGAAGACGCTCATGCCACAGCTGTCACCTATCCAGGTACTGACTGCGCCGTCGTTGCTTACCCTCGGTGATTGTTTCTAACCACCGAGTGCAACTGGGCTATGAGCGCATGTTTAGTACGTATTAAATTATTCTCTAAATAAAGGTAGCTAGGTTTATAAAATTAAAGCTTAATAAAATATTTTAGATTTATACCTACAGGTAACAGGCGGAAATTCCCTTTAGCACCAAAAGTATCAGTCGCAAGAGACTTGATATATTCATAAAATTTTACTCGCAAAATGTAAATTATTATGTATGTTTTCCAGATAATATACAAAATATGCACAACATTACCGACTCAGTTCATTTGAATGAGAAAAGCTCCACGCGGGTATAAATAATTAATTTGTTTTTGCGCACACAAAGAGCTGTGTACTTGAGGGTTTGAGCATAGCCGTTGAAAATTTAAAAGGGAACACGCGATCCACGGCCTAAAGGTGTTTTCATTGGTTATAAGCCAAGTTGGGTGTGTTAAACATTGGGCCGTGATACTGAAATGAGCCGTTACACTCATTTAATACATTTTTCAACCCGTATTAGAAAACGTTCGCATTGTTAGTAGGCCGCCGAACTACAGATGCGTTGGAAATCGTAATATAATTGATAGTCATAATTTCTTTCAAGAAGTGCTGAAATAAGGTTCTTTACCTAAGGATTGTATAATATTAAAATTAATATTAATATTAAAAGAGAGTTACAAAATATTTAATTTCAAAAGATCATTTTTTTCTATGTTTAGGTGTGGTGTACCTGTAACGTAAGTGTTTGTATTAGAAATGTAAAGTATGTTTCTCAATAGTCTGATTAATACTATAAAGCCTCTGCCAAGTTTGGGGTAAGACAGCCGTGTATAAAATATGTGAGGTTGTTATTTTCTACAAGAATACGAAAACTAGTAAATAAGTAAATAAATAGATATCTAAAGAAACTGCATCAATCATAAAATAAAATACATATAACACATCTAATGCACAGTTTTACTAATTGGTTCTGTTCAAAGAGCCTTATCTTACAACAAACTGACAGTCAGATTCACTTGATCATTCCCTTGGCCAGACAATTTTATTAACCACACCATAAGATTGTTTAAATTTACCAAATATTTTGCAAGTTTATAATATATACATTGAAACTAACATATAATTCAATAGACACGCTTTAAAGTTAATTAAATTTGAGGGATATTTACAATTCAAAGCAAGTTTTATTATTTCTAAAAAAATTTACCAAGAGAACAATACCCATGGCGACTAAACCCAGCCTAGTAGCTTTTGCTACTGATACTTCACACACTAATTGCACATCCATCAATGCCAACAGTATCTATCAAGCCATTCTCGTTACTCCATCGCAAGAAAACAGGCGTATTCACAAGTACTTGGTTTACTTTCGAAGGGGGAAAATATTGTCGAAAATATATTTAACCAAGATCCATTTCTTCGTATTTGAAATTTAAACAATGATAAATTTATAAGAGTCACGGGAAAATCTAAGATTTATTGAACCGAGGCCAAGTAAAGTATCTGCTGTTTACATATCCTCGGTAGAGTAAATCAAAGAAGAAGAAAAAGTATATCGTACACTTTTTATTAGTCTGTGAGGTTAAAGATTTGAAACCTAATTTATTCATACATGTTTTTTTGAGTAACTCTCACAGTATTAAGATTATTCCGCAGTAGGACCTAGGATTAGATTCATGTTATAAATACAAAGAAAACCCAGAATCAGATCAACAATTTATAGAACACTCCAAGTTTAGTCCCATGTGGATTTTTCACCTACAACGCTCAGCACAAAAGAAACGACGAAATAGGTAATCGTTTAACACAACATCAGTGAAATCACTTAAATACTTAATAAAAGTACTTTTAAGAAAGAAATTAAAAATATACATTTAAAATATCATCAATCATCAATAACCCATAATGTCCCACTGCTGTGCTTGGGTCTCCTCTGAGGAAAAGCTTAAGTCGTCGTCCCCACGCTGGCCAAGTGCAGGTTGGGGACTGGCAAGAATACGTTGTGGCTGCGTATCTTGCCGTTGGATGTTTTTAAGCCACCCGAAGGCCTCCACTAAGTTTCACGTCTGTTATCGTATGATAACAACCGGGACCGACTGCTTAACGTGACCTCCGAATCACGGAGACGCTCATGGTAACATGCCACCAAAGGTCACACATCCAGGTACTGACCGCACCGTCGTTGCTCACCCTCAATGATAGTTTCTAATTACCGAGTGCAACTGGGCTATGAGCGGCTCAAATTTTTTAAATATAATCCCTTTTTTCAATGTTTCAGAGTATGAAACGAATAAGTCGGTCAATCAATCAAATTAATTATCAGGTTTATAAATAATTTACTAAACTTATTACATCACAGCAAACACATTTCTAAGAAAGCTCTGTGAAACTCAAACATTTGATTTTATGAAACGTTTCTGAAAAAACTAGTGCCTATTTCCACGCTATTGAATTTTTGAATACCCTCATTCGTATTTAAAGTTGACAAAACTTGCTTACTTTGAAGAACACTTAACAAAGTTTTCTTAGTAACGTAAAACTATATTTGAAAGAAAAACGAAAGCTTTTACCTTAGTCTTTCTGGCAGTCACTCAATAGGGACACTTGATTCTTATAGTTATAAGTTTAGCGACAAAACTAGCATAAAATTAGAAAGCTATGAACCAGAAAAATAAAATAAGGTTTTTTATTTTTATTGTAAAGGTGGTTATCGTAGAACATAAACTTACAAAACTTTAGGATGATACAGTCAAAAGTTATAATATCATGTACTAAACAGTTTCAATATAACGAAAAAAGTAAGCGTCTGTTCCCAATTGAAGCAAGTTTTTATTTTATGGTACAGGGGGCAAACGAGCAGACGTCGCCTGATGGTAAGTGATGTCGCCCATGGACACCTGAAACACCAGAGGCGTCACAAGTGCGTTGCCGGCCTTTGGAAGGGGGAAGGGGCGAAAAAGGGTTGTGGTATTTGCCTCCGGTATCCTCATTCACTCGGTGAAACACAGCGCAAGTACTGTTTCACACCGGCTTTCTGTGGTATCACTCTGATCGAGCCAGCCCATTTGTGGCTCTCCCGCGGTGAAGTATTATTAATTTATCTATTTATTGTAAAGATTTTGTAAAACAAATTCATCGTTATTAAATAAAATTAGCGTGGTGACGGATTACGAGTACGAAGTAGTGTCACCAACTCAACTCATCCCGTGGGTTTCATAAGAGGTGACGAAGGGACACAATACCCAGGACAACATCACTGCAAGGAGAACGAGAACTTGGAACAAACCCTGTTCATAGCCGTATGTCTGTCTAGTAATCTGAAACCTTGCTATCGTCCAGCAGTGGCAGTTAAAAACTATTGTTGATGATTAAAATTTGAAGTACATGTTTTCTTATTTTCCATTGAGCGAAAATGCTTCGATAGCAGCTACTAAATTGCACTTGGCTTTAAAACATAATAGAGTTCAGAAAATCCATTCTCGATGTCAGCCATATTGCAAAAGCTATAAAATATTAATGGCTTTTCGCGCTAGTGAGTAGCCACTTTAGTATATGTCATGTTTTCAGTGTCACGGATGGTTCACTAAACGTCGATCGTTTTATAATCCAAACCAATATTATAAATTCGACATTAACTCTGTCCGTTTTCACGATTAAATCGCTACATCGATTTTAATTAAATTCAGCATGAAGATACTTCGATTCTTGAGGATGGGCATATGCTACTTTTTACCGCGATGATTGAGATACACGCGGGCGGAACCGCGCTCAACGCGCTAGTAACGTTTATAAATATAGATGTGAAGGATCAGAGGCTAGCGTGCAATTATTGCTCCTATATTGCGATTCAAAATTTAACTTTCGTTGAATGGCGATATTACGGTCATTAGAGCTCGAACATTAGTTAGAGTGGCATTTATATTGTGTACAATAAGGAGGCTTGTTATTTCTTATTTTATCAATGCCTTGTCGATTCATTGTTTTAAGTAATCATGTCTAACACAAAATCAGATTTGAATGCACTCATATCCAAACGGTCGTATGTTTATTTTATGTATTTGTTTATTGTTATCAAAATATTGCTAATTATGTATGACGGTATTTTTAAACAACTTTAAAAAGGAGGATAATTCTATTGAAGTTCATTGTGTATCATTCATAATAATTTTGCTATTAATTAATCTTACTTGTCATAAGAACGAAGAACATTGAATTTCTTTTTTCAATCCATTGTCAATATTGACAGTGCACATACAAGGTTCAAATCTAACCTTTCGATATTCTACATACGTAAATGAAATAATAAGGCGTTGTTATTGCACAGCAATACAGTTACACCTGTTGCAAAATATTAGAATAGTAACAATACTTGTTACTTTCAGGCAGGAGAATATACCTCTGGGTGGGCTAAGAAGCAAAATTGCTTTTTTACATCGTCGCAATAGCGTTTCTCCCGAGAGATGATGCAATATTCGCCACACGAGCCGCAACATATTCAATTGGATGAAATTTATAAATAAAATTATTAAAAAGACGACTTTGTCATCTTTGCTAAATTCAAAATAGAATATAATAAACTTTATTGTATACCAGTTAAAACAGTTTACATTCGGGAGCATAACAAATTAACAACCATGTACAAATGGCGGATTTATCGCTAAAAAGTAATTTCTTCCAGGCAACCTTTGGATGGACAAATTGACTGTAGAAATTCAAATTCATGGGTAATTTGTTGTGAAATAATAAATAAATAAATCAAATCATTCAATCAACAACCCATAATGTCCCACTGCTGGGCTCGGGTCTCCTCTCAGGAGAGGGTTAAGGCCATACGTCCCCACGCTGGCCAAGTGCGGGTTGGGGACTGGCAAGAATACGTTGTGGCTACGTAAATCTTGCCGTTGCATGTTTTTCAAGCCGCCCAAAGGCCTCCAACTAAGCTTCACGACTGTTATCGTATGATAACAACCGGGACCGACTGCTTAACGTGACCTCCGAATCACGGAGACGCTCATGGTAACATGCCACTAGCGGTCACCTATCCAGGTACTGACCGCGCCATCGTTGCTTACCCTCAGTGATTGTTTCTAATCACCGAGTGCAACTGGGCTATGAGCGCCTCAATCAATCAATCATTCAATTAAGATAAATAATAATAATAAAAGATTTAGGATTACACATTAATACAATCAAAAAAATACATAAATATATACAACATCTACACTTTCGATAAAAATGAATGAAAAATAATAATAATAAAAAAAAGTTTTAGGCAAATCAGAACTTATGAAGATAGGTAATGTTCTTTGAGCATTTTTTTGAAAATGGGCTAAGATTTGGCAGGTTCTTCTTATATATATTTTTTTAAATTTTGATGTACCCAATATTACTCTCACGACTAAGGCGAAACTATTGACACCACTTACATAAAAATGCGACCACAGGCGCTTAAGCTCTAGGGCGTGCCAAAGAAATAAAAATACATACATACATTCGAAAAACAATAAGCCTCGTTCTTAAGCAGTCGGGTGAAAAATATATATTAAGGTAGTTCCTTACAAGTCTTCCAGTTAGTCAATTAAAACGAAAACGTTCCTGTTCTGTGCCAGCTATCTTATAGAATTTAGAAATTAAGTATATTTGATTATAATAACTATTTTGTTAAAGTTGAGGCATCATTTTTTATTTATGTACGCTCATGGTTATACCTTATGGCATCATCCCTTGTTAACCTTTCATGATGCCGTAAAGGCGAAACTGGTCAGGTGTAAAGATCAATAAAATAGTGGAATAAATACAAGTGATTTTAATTCTAGAATGTATTGTAACAAGTTCCATTAAGTCCCGATAATCGAGAGTAAAAATTATTTTAAAAAATCTCTTTTCTATTTTCATAGACCATTGTCGGCCTTTTTACCTCAACTAGCCTCGGATTATTTGCCTCAACTAGCTCAAGTAACTACCAAGAGAGGAAAATTGATTTATCCCTCGCCTCATCGACTTTAAAACTTGCTTCCGGTTATAAAAAGAAGAAAAACTATTCCCTTTTTAGCCAACATCGGGTGGAAGAAACGGTACTTTGTGAATTTATGAGCAAACTTTATTAATACAAAAGTGGTAAAGGTTTTTAAAGTCTTAATTATACTCAGAGATATGTGAAACTTCGATATATTTATTTTTGTTCGGGTTGCTTTATGAATTTAACCTTTATAATGATACTACCTGACCCGGCGAACTTTGTACCGCCATATTTATTTCCGTGAATATTTTCTAAATTACCGAAAGGAGGTAGGAGGGTAAAAATATAGGGCTAAATGTATTTTTTAATTCCACACCATAAAAAAACTAATCAAATAAAATTGTCCAATAATAAGAAAAATGTTTTGGGGTGAACCACCCTTAACACTTAGGAGTATAAAAATTAGTTATAAACCTATTCTCATACCTACTGAATATACAAATAAAAGTCGTTTCGGAGGAGTATAAACAACTAAAACAGTGACACGAGAACTTTATATATTAAATGATTTACAAATTGCGATAAGCAAATATTTTTTGTATTTGTCCGTATGATGACGGGTTAAGATTACGGAGCGGATCCCTCAAAGGCCGATAACGCACTTGTGTCGTCTCTGGTGTTGCGGGTGTCAATGGGCGGCGATAATCGCTTACCATCAGGAGATACGTCTGCTCGTTTGCAAGCTATTACAAAAAAAAAGTGCGTGCGTACAAAGTACACATGTCAGAAGTGAAACTTCTTTGGCGAACTAATTTATTAGTCTTGTCTATATTTATACAAATCTAAAACTTTAGATTTCCGAGACTTAAAGGAAGGGAAAAAGGTAGATATGTTAGGAATTTAGTTGTCATTAAAATATTAAAAGTGTTGAAAATTAATATAAATTATAAATTTAGTTTTTTTCATTGTTTCTTCAATATTTACACTATTCGACGCGATTTCTATAGGTATTGTCGTGACTAAAGCATCCCTACTCTCACTCCATCGCTAGTTGCTTCATGCTACGTTCGCCCTGTCTTACTCCCTCTCAATCGGTCTCGATCGCTCTCTCTCTCTTTTTCGACACTTCCGTTGCATACTTGCGTGACGTTACATATGTAAAAATTTTACCCTCATGCGCCTAAAGAAGTTTCACTTCAAAAACAACTGATCAAAATTCAATTTTAATGCATAAACATCTTATTACACAAAATTAGACACGGCAATTACGATAATATATCGGAGTACTTAGAATATTCTACAATAACGCAGAAAATACAAGTTTTTTTTTAAATATTCCCTTGAAAGTAAGAGAAATGCAGCTTGCAGCTACTAACTTAACAACTCGTAATTCTTTTTACTCAGAAAAGCTGCTGAAAAACCAGTCATATTCATGTCACAACGAATATCAAACGAAAAGAGCCGCACCTCTTTGCTGTACAGGATATCACTACAAAGGTCTTTCTATTTCGCCTACAATTACAGTACGTGCTCCTTTTAGATATTATCGTAGACCACAATAGGCATCCTTCAGTTGACATGTGTTATCGAGTGTCAAGCATATACATTTGTATAACAATTTTGAAAAGCTTCCATCTTCGTAACAGAAATAAAATCGCTAGTTCCAAACAAGGTATGTTAGTCGGTGATATAAACGTTTTACAAATATAGTAATAAGAACACTTACTTAATATTAGTTGTACGTCATAAATGACGAAAAA
Source organism: Hyphantria cunea (assembly GCA_003709505.1). NCBI lineage: Eukaryota > Metazoa > Arthropoda > Insecta > Lepidoptera > Erebidae > Hyphantria > Hyphantria cunea. Next base: position 182,330 of record PKRV01001265.1, read on the forward strand.
ATCATTATTTAAGTTTACAGTTTTTTACCCGACTGCGTGAGAATGAGGGTTATGTTTTTCGAGTGTATGTATGTATATTTCTTTAGCACGCCTAAACGGCTTGTCGTATTTTTATGTGAGTGGTTTCAATATATTCGTCTTTGTCGCGAGATTGGCACTGGGTACATCAGAATAAAATTAAAAATTTAGGATTTTTGGCGCCAAAAAGCAATCTCAGAAACAAAAACAAAATTTTGTAACGATGATTACGAATATATGTGTAATTTATTTATTTTATTTAAAAAAACTGAATTCTATAAAGATGATAGATATAGACGCAGTCGGTTTTTTATTATTATTAAATTTTATATTTTCATTTTATTTTATTATTAAATAACTTTACTCGCTATTTATATGTTTAAAAGATATACAGTACAAGCCGCCATAACATTTCGTCATTATAGCAGCATTTACGATGTTTCATCCAGCATTAGAACTATTTTGATAATTTATCAAAGGATTTTATAAAATAAAACTACCAAGATGATGTAATGATGAGTAAGCAACATAACATCTTCCATTTTCCTAAATTGACGTTCAAAAATTTTAAATACAAAATTCAGCAACCCAACTTTAGGAAATTACCCAATCTGATACATACTTCTCTACCAAATTTAAACACATGGAAATTCTGTTCTTATTTCTGAAGTATTGTTAATGGATTCCTAAAATTTATTGAGCGGAGTTTGTACTTGTTGGAACTCAATGTATAATTCACTGTTTAATTTGAGATTTAGCGGTTGAGAAATCGTGAGTCTTGGGTATAAGAGACTTTACTCAATCTAAATTATAATGACAGACAGAACCAATCAGTTGTAACTGTTATCCAAACTACTCGAACTTGAGAACTCAGTACCCCTCGTGATTTTTTGGCTAAATTTCAGATAACTATTCGAAATTTTGTCAGGAACTGCTGAAACTGACCCTATATGTCATCGTATTCATTAATGGAGGCGCTCAGCTCAGTCCAGTTGCACTCGGTGATTATAAACAATCACCAAGGGTGAGCAACGAAGGCGCGGTCAGTACCTGGATGGGTGACCGCTGGTGGCATGATACCATGAGCGTCTCCGAGATTCGGAGGTCAAGTTAAGCAGTCGGTCCCGGTTGTTATCATACGATATCAGTCGTGAAACTTAGTTGGAGGCCTTTTGGTGGTTTGCAAACATCCGACGGCATAATTACGTAGTAACAACGTTGTCCTGCTAGTCCGCAAGCCGCACTCGGCCAGCCCTACGCTGACGTATACTTGGCCAGCATGGCTTTAATCTTCTCCTGAGAGGTGACCTGACTCAGCAATGGAACATTATGGGTTGTTGATGATTGATTAATGTTCAATACTATAAATGGGTAGATTAGTTTATATAGCTAGGGTATATCATTAGTGATTGCGAACGTAGTGAAAAATTTCTCCGGAAAATATCGTTAAAATTATACTTGATACGAAGTTCATTATAAAAAGTTATGAAGGTACTAGAGGCTTAAAAGACTTATAACTTTGCCTACTCTTAGTGAACAAAGTAACGTTTTTACACAGCAAATTTTCCCCGTTTCGTAAAGTTAAAGGATTCAATAACTTATGTTTGGATAAGGTCAAAGGTCAATGGATAATGAAAGGTGATCGAAGAGCTTGACGTGAAGCCCCTTACTTCATTTCCCAATCAGGTTTATGCGATTTCGATTACTTTCAAAACTTTTATATATATACCATTTTAAGCGCTTCGCAACAATTCTTGGTAAAAAAAAAGACATGAATTGGATTTTGCATTGGAGAATGCGTTGAGATGCTTTCTGGTAACTCTAGCGTTATCATACATAATCCAAAAAATCAATTATAATCATTTTATTTATTTAATATATTAAATATGTCATCTCGCTAAATTACTAAAGTTTAAAATCCTTTAAGAACTGTTCTTGTAAATCGGTAATATGTAATATTATTTTATAATTTGTAAAAATATATCCTATACAATTCTAATTCCACTGTTGCATATTTCTGTATTTTTCGGCAGCCCAAGATACAAGCGAAGCTTAGTTTGGGTGCCACCAGCAATTACGTAACACTTTGTGCAAGTATTTGAATAAAGAATTTGAATTTGAACCGAAATTATAGTGAAGTGTTTCTTTTAATAACGATCAAGTTATTTAACTGTTCTTATAGAGATATTTTAAAACTATACAGACTATTGACTTTTGTAATTGTTGGAAAAACCTATTATGTAATTATAATAATTAAATAAATACATTATCACAAAATATGAATCAAATTGATTGCAAATATGAAGCACCTTCACCATTTGTAAGATGTGAAACCCTCGTAAGCCTGATAGCCTACATTTGTTTTCATACCGTTGTACAAACTTTTGCTCCTGTTTATCACGATTTAATGTCTCTTCCTTTTGGTTATCGTTATAAGATGACCGTATTTCTACATTTAATTCAATACTCTAACATTAAAGCAGTATTAAAGTACTGTTCTGTTTTTTTTTCAGAACATTTTGTTCTTTCGCAATTACATTTGAAAGGTTTTTTTACTTTGGTACGTTTAGTTTTTCATCTGATTTTTACAAGCCGTTGTCAGATTTTTTTATATAATAGGGGGCAAACGAGCATACCTATCGCCTGATATATGAGTATACTTAGCGTTCGATGAAACACATCGTAAGCGCAATTTCACATCGGTTTTCCGTGAGGCCGTGTTATCACTCCAGTCGGGCCGGTCCATTCATGCCGACGTGTAGCTCTCCCTAGATAGATATAATAGATATAATAGAAAGTGATCATAGAGGTACCTAGATAGAATAAATAAACTTCGTAATAAATGCTTAGTGAGTACAAATTTAAAATGATAGCCTCTCTTCCTTACAAATTATATTTTTAAAGAAGTCTCTCCAATTAGCGAAAGCATTCAAACATTTTTGTTTGGTTTTTAAAAAGTTGCGTTAATTAACTCATTAGTCAGTGAATTGGTTGTTATTTTATATTCTTTCTCTCTCATTTAATAATTTGCGATCCTCAATTTTGCGCAATAGTCAAGTACTTTTGAATTAGGTGGTTCACATAAATCTCATGTTTAGATGTGGTTTACCACAGATCAACAGCAAAGAAAAATGTCACTCCTTAAGATTTGCACATTTATGTTCAGGAAAAACAATCGTATAGAATCATCATCATCATCATCAGCCTATCGCAGTCCACAGCTGGACATAGGCCTCTCCAATTTCACGCCACTTAGTTTGATCTATGGCTTCTCGCAGCCAGCTCCTGCCAGCCGTCCTGCGCAAATCATCGCTCCACCTGTGGACGTCCTACACTGCGCTTGTCGAGTCGCGGTCTCCACTGAAGAACTCGTTTACCCCACTCGTTTGCCACTTCAGCTTGCTAATCCTGTGGGCTATGTCGATGACCCTGGTTCTTTGTCGGATCATCTCGTTTCTGATATGATACCTTAGAGAAACGCCGAGTATAGCCCTCTCAATAGCACGCTGAGCGTATACAATAGATTAAGAGTAAATAAGGATTATAGATTTTTTTCAGCACACTAAAGAATATTCAAAGAAACATGTTTTATCGAATGACTAGTACATTTTTTTAAAAGAAAAATATGCGTTATTACGATAAGTAAACCGATAGAACACCAAACTATTTTTTATGAAATTCTGAATCCAAGAATAAAGTTTATAAAAATGTTCTAATAAAAAAATTGTACGAATGCCATTCCATCTGTTTGAGTGAAGATTTATTATCCTGTTGACATTGACGTAAAAATTAGGTACATAAAAATAAAATGCTATGAGAAAATCTTGGAGCCCTGAAAATATTCGTTTTCATTTTATGCTGCATAAAAACTAACACACCAATAAATATAAAAAGCTGATTCATGATTAACTTTATTTACAACGATATCGTTTAGAACTCCTATAAACCAATTAAATACTTTGGGATACTGTTTACAAATCGTTTGTGTAAATCCGAGTTCGTACAACCGCAACTTTAGCCTCTTAATCCAGTCACGAATTATCTTTAGCAGTAGATTTTGCAACTGAATGTAAGTAGATGTACACCTTGAATGATTTCTATGTTCAAGATCAAACCTTCAATGGTATCTCTGAGTGTTTGTTTTTTGTAGTACGTTAGTTTTTGGAGGATTTTAATAAAATGAAAATCAGGTGGCAACTACTTGCACACTCTTTATCTTTCATGTAACCTATAGTATTTGATTATCTGACTTTTAAAAAGCCAGTGTTCTTCTCATAAGGCTCTAAGCATTTTGGAAACTGGAGATTATGGATCGTCACAGACGGACGGTGAATTTAGGTGTTTTCACCTAATTCACCTTGACAATACAGTACATCAGTGGCGTCTGTTTGTGTCGATCTATGATTTTTATCTGTAGCTTCAATTTATCGTTCATAAATATCACTTAGTGTCTTAATTTAATAAATGATTTGAAATTAAAGTTTTATAACCATTTACATTTGTAAAAAAAACACCTAATGTATATTTTGCAAATACGATTTTTGTTTTACAATGCAAATTTAACTGCTGTAACGCGGTATTATATCGTAATGAGGACCAATAATTGTTAATAAAATGTATCGCATTACGCAAAGGTCGAACCTCGCCGAGACCCGGCCATATTATGTGAAATAGACCGGGAAATAATACTAATTGATGCCCTTTAGCTTTGGATAATACATTTATATAGATAGGTAACTAAGCTTTTCCATAGTACTTAAACCTGTGGTTCCATAGAAAAAAAACTCACTATACATTAGCTTTAATAACATCCATTTGTAAGTTTTGTAAGTAGGTACTTTATAAACTATTGCGTACTCATCCAAAAGGCTGCGTGAACAGAACGAATCTACTGATATATACATACTTCTAATATATGTTACATCTCAAAAAATTTATATATTCTGTTCAGTATATTTTAACCATTTTTACCCGACTGTGTCAGATGGTTCAGACAAAACAAATACCCTATGATGCTGCAGGGGGATCTACTTACTTCTACTATTTATTACTTATAATATATATACTAATTACTAATAACTAACTGACTAATTTGAATATATGTATTATCATATGATGTAGGTAGCCATTCCATTATCTCAGTCGAATTTTATATGAATTCTGTGATACCTACTTGTTTTTCTCTTTTCAGTTCATTATTTTTAAACAGTCGGGTTTTTGTTTTATTGCGAATATTTGTTACGAAATCAAACTGACTTAGTTACTCTCTATTGTTGAGCACACGTACCTAGGTACTTGTGGGAAACATTTAAATATCATTTATATTTTGGAGGTCTTCCTTTTCTCCAACCTCTCAACTGTCCAGGCTATTTTGTGTATTGCATTTTATGCATGTGCATTGCATTATGTAAAGACTCGAAATTGTATCATCCTTAATTAAACAGAGCGTAGCAATGCAATCCTCAAAATATAATATCACAAAGAGGGCTGAATCTTTAAAATATCCTAATAATGCAAATTTCACGATTTCAAACAGATTCTATAAAACCTTATTTTTAAGGAAAGGTCTAGCCTAACAGTGAACTATAAAATACTGTTGTTGATGATGATGAAACAGATTCTAGACTTTAGTATTAGGTATTACGGCTGGTGTCTTTTATGCCCTTAAAAAATGTATAAAATGATAACGTGTTTATGGATGGACGACTCATACTTTCCGAGGTACCCTAATGAAGAGAGAAAATGTTTAAGGCATTAATAAGACTCTTTTATTTTCCATTAACAGAATCCATTTAGGCGTAATATTCTCCATTAGGACTGTCAGTTCGACTATAAATGTAGTTTTTTATTAGTTATAGAAGAATTGTGGCCATTAGGGTTGATATTTACATTACAATATTTTAACCATGTTTGATAATAGAAAGATATTATTAAACTCTTGTAAATAGAAAAAATGTACTACAAGATTCAAGAGCGATTAAAGTTTAGAATTAATAGGGAGTACCCTACTATTTAGCTGAAATAACCATTTATTTTACGGCTTCATTGGACCCTTCGGCTGAATGTTATACGAAGGTGCGCTGCTATCCCAGAAGGTTAAGCTAGCACGTTCGAAAGAAATACTGAATAATTCGTGAAACATGTAGATAACATTATTACAAGTCCGGATTACCTAAATCTAGTAGTACTAAATCTAAAGTAAATGAAACTGCGTTCTAACCAGGGAATATGTTTTTATTGGCGCTGAGTTATCAAATTTTATCACTTAAATACTTATAAGAAGTAAAATAGGTATATTATTAAACTACTAAGCAGCTATTTCAAATTGGTCCATCCAAGGATCAGATAGTTATACCTATCTGCTTTGTCCGACTTAGAGAGAACTCTAAACTTACCTCATTCATTTCACTCATAATTTTTTATCATCTATTGTGCGAAGTTATATTTTGCAGCAGGTTAAGGTATAAAAAATATAATATTGTGGCGACTTACACACCCAGCGCAACAAAAATAAAACATACAGCGCCATCTACCGAAGGTGTATCGAACTATCGGGAACACAACGATCCACGGAGTAACTAATTCGAAATCAACAGTTAGGCCGCGATCTGTGAATCTAAACCATTCTCAAATCCACCGAAATAAACACAAAAAAATCATTTAAATCGGTTCAGCCGTTTAGTCACATACATAAATTAATATATATATAAAAATAAGAATTTAATTTGAACAGAAATAATGAATCAATTTGAGATATATATCTAATACCTTTAAACGAGCAGTGCTTAAATATATTTTTATTTATAAAATATATATAATCTGAATCTCGGAAAAGGCTATGACGATTTTCATGAAATTTATTTTAGTACGCAGGGGGTTTCGGGGGCGATAAATTGATTAAGCTAGGATTCATTTTTCATGAATCATCATCATTTTTTTTCATGAAAATTTACCAAAAAAATACTGATCAAAGCTCTGTCATCCAGGTACCACGTAAATTATACAATTTATAGATGCATTGCCACATTGGCATATGTTTTATCAGCGATTTTTCAACAAGCCTTCGACGCCGTTTTAACGGAGCAGTGCCAGTGCCATTCTTTAATAGCTATTCACCAGTAGTCCAAACCTTTCTGATAAAAATATGGTGGTGACGAATTAAGAATACGTATTCGTAGAATAGTATCGCTATTCATCCCATGTATATCGTGAGAGCCGACTAAAGGGTACAGACTACGCAGGACAACTTCACTGCATAGAGGTGGAAACTTTGAAACAAACCCTTTAGCAAGTAGTCTTTAGGTAGCTTGGTATTTATTGTAGGCCAAAATTTTCTTTCTCAGCAATAGACTATTAACGGCTCTTGATGTGATACTATAAAAACTGAGAGAGGTACCAACCTGGTACATTTATCATTTTATAATTCACAATGTTCTAGAAAATCTATAACAGGAATAAAAGAATTTGGCTGATGATGATGTGATTGTTGAAGGTGTTACAGAACCAGTTTCTAATATGTATACTTAGAAATCATGATCATCATCATCATCATCAGCCTATCGCAGTCCACTGCTGGACATAGGCCTCTCCAATTTCACGCCACTTAGTTCGATCTATGGCTTCTCGCATCCAGCTCCTGCCAGCCGTCTTGCGCAAATCATCGCTCCACCTGGCTTGTGGACGTCCTACACTACGTTTGCCGAGACGCGGTCTCCACTCAAGAACTCGTTTACCCCAACGGTTATCGGTTCTTCGGCAAATGTGGCCAGCCCTCTGCCACTTCAGCTTGCTAATCCTGTGGGCTACATAGAAATCAGTACACAGATTATAAAATAGTTCTTATAGGACAGACCAACCGAACCGAAAAATTTAAAAAATATTTATTTTTTATAATACACTTATATAACAAAACAAACAATTAATAACTAATTTCATTCGTGTAAATACACAATTACTGCAGTTTTTGAGTTTTATAAACAGCATAAAGTCACTTTATCACAGATTCAAGGCTCCACACGAACGGCATATTTAGTCGTATCACACAAACAAACATCATTTATACATTTCATTAACCAGTTTTTGTGAACATGTCTCACATCAGCGGGTAATTTTCTTTTCAACTTTTTCATGTTCTCAAATTCTATACTTTTATTATTGTGAAGAAGAAAATCAACGTCCAATGAACGGATAGCTTTAACAACTGTTCCTCCATATGCTATCCAGTGCCTTTCAAAATGATTTCGTTCGTCTTCGGGAAAACTTAAAAAATCTGGATAGAAACCCAGTTTTTTACCATTAAATACATCAGGTAGCGGATTTACTGGATTAAAAGATAATTCTTTGCTATCTATTTCATCTACGCTCTTATTTCTTTCATCTGGCATTTCAACGTCTGACGAATTTTCGTATGAAGAGTCTGATTTTTTTAATGTTATTTTGCGCCTTTTCTCTTCTTTTTTAGCAGCGTCTTGCATATCTACGTCTTGTATATCAACGTCTGCCGAATCTTTATTTGTAAAGTCTGACATTTCTGATTTTATTTTCATCTTTTTCTCTTCTTTTTTAACATCTCTCGTTTCAACCTCTGACGAATGTGAAGAGTCTAACTTTTCTAAGTCTACTTTAGGCTTTTTCTCTTCTTTTTTAATAAGAAACCTATCGATTCTATTTATAGGACTGATTTTAGTAGCTTTTGTCGGACTTTCTTTGGTTTTAGAAGAATTAGTTTTCATTTTCTTTAGTGGAGGTTCATCGTTTGAGGCATCGGCTAATTTATTCAAAAGAGAAACGTCTGTTTTTTCTTTTGAAGTTTTATACAAATGTTTGAGTTCTTCCAAGTTGGTTGCCGATTTCCAATCCTTGTCGTCTCGTATTTTTGTTACTCTTGGAAATCTTACTGAAATCCCATCAGCTGTGTGTAGATTGGCTTTCGTTAATTCGGTTCCTGAAAATATGACATAACATCGTTTATCCAAACTGAAATAAATGTCACTGTGTTATTCAATCCCAAAACATATAACATGTAGTTCGAGTGTGTGGCAGTGTGGAGTGTGAAATGGCAACAAAACGGGACTGAATGAATTTTTGATTCAAATATATTACTGCTTTTGAAACGAACTAGCATTTTGTGTTTACATTTATTTAAAAATACATGCATCAGCGTTTAGTCATACAACATGGGTAAATATTTTATACTAGCTTTTGGCGCCTCTGCTCGCGCGTATATTGGTTATCGCCAGTAGCCTGTGTCCTTTCCCAAGAACTAAAGTATTTCCGTGCCAATTCCAATGAAATTGGTGCAGCGGTTTAGCAGTAGTAGTAAAAGCAGAACAGAAACTCAGAGTTACTTTCAAATTTATAATATTAGTATTGAAGTAAAGATTTCATAAAAAATAAAAGGAACCCACCAGTTATTTCCCAAACAGGTTGTTTTTTAGGATCTGCAGCAACAAAGTCAGGCACCATTCCTTTATTGCAATCTAACCAAGATGGAACTTTATTGCTGTCTTGAGATATTTTCACCATAAGCGGTGTCAATTCCTTCTGCAACCTTTCCAATGTACTGTCATCATGTCCTGTGTGAACCTTGGTGACAGTAACCCATTTGTTCCTCCTCATGTCATGACAGCCCATCAGAAATACTGACATCATACCACCTTTTTTCCCAGTACCTGTAATGAAAATGAAACTTAATTTTAATGTCTTTATCATACTGATAATTAAATATAAATAAAAAAAGAAGGAAATTTTATTAGATTTTGTTACATAGATGTATAGAAGGAGTACCATATAGGTATATTAAAGGTAGTAGAGCCACGCTGATTTCCGCACGAACGGGTAGGCTCGACCGGTACTACCCTCTCACAGAAAATCAACCTAAAATGACAATATTCTTGCTTCCTGTCGTGTTTCGTTGGTGAGTGCGAGACCTGAGACCCAATGATACATATGCAACTAAACCGTCATGGTGTGGATAACCTTGCCGCATTGTTGCATTGCCTGCATTTGCGATGAGCATGGTGACCACTATTTTTGGATATTGCTTATGCTTTCCATCAGGCAAAGTAGTCACTTTGGCCAGCCCATGAACAAAAAAAACCTCTTACAGCTTAATGGTCTTAGTCAACTGGGCATTATAATTCTAAATACATGTATTATAAATAAATTACACCCAGACACATAACAAATGATCATGTTCATCACACAATAATTAGCCCAAGTGGGAATCAAACTCAAAACATTCCATTTACCAATCATGATCACTTACCTTACTTAAACAAAAGACCTGGTTATGTTATAATAAGTTTTTAATTTCAATTCTCTGCAGCTAAATTGGGTTAAATTAATTGTGTTTTACAGAAAAAACAACTGTTGTTTTCTTAAGCTGTGATTATTCGTTTTAAAAGTTCCTTTTTAATACAAAATAATAAATTACAGTCATAATAAAGTTTTGTTTAATTGTAGAATAGATAACATACATGAGACATTACATAACAGTTCGTATTAAAATACATACCTTTGCATTGCCTCTTATTGCTACCAAACTGCATTAGTCACAGTTAGAGTTTGACTTAGCAGGCAGTCATTCCCATTACTCAATATATGCAGGAATAATTGTTATATTTAAAAGTATACACTAACGAATATTAAAATTACATAAATATAGTTATTAGCAGCATAAGCAGTAATTCTATGTGTCTGTATATAAATACCATATTAGAAAGAAAGAAATATGAAGTACTATATAAATACCTACCAAACCAAGCTCCCAGCACAACGAGATCAGCGGTATCGGCCATCGCTCCATCAAATAAGTAATCTTTCTTCACTTTGAGCCAATGTCGCTTGCCAGGCTCATATGTAGACTCCAAGTCTTTTAATACTAGACCTTCTAACCCAAGTTGTAATACCTAAAATTGTGCAAAAGACAATTGAGAAACATACATTATCATATAGAATGTACACATACATATATATACAGGTTCAATTTATGAATAAATTATTTATATGAAGCTACCTATGTATTACTGACTGGGATGTCAAATTATATACATAATTCCATACTAATGTTATAAATTCGAAAGCCTGCCCATCTGTTACGGTTTTGTGGCTTAGCTGTTGAGCCGATTTGGATATATTTCAGTATGATGATAGATTGGATCTTAAAGAAGGACATACTGAAAAATATACAAAACGAAAACCAACATACTTGTGTGTGGAGCTGCAGTCAATAGCTGGTTAGTTTTAAAGATATTTTTGTAGGACTAATTATATTTAAAAGTATACTAGGTAAAGGTATTGAACATAACCTGACATGAAGACAGACTAAGCATTACATAATTAAGTACTGTATTTCAACTTTGACAGGTGAAAATTTCCTAATTGTGGTTTTTATTTAACCAGATATACATTATTAAGTATTTAGATAGTATCAGATATACATTATACAACCGAGTACAACTGACCGAGTGCAACTGGGCTCATAGCCCAGTTGCACTCGGTGATTAGAAACAATCATCGAGGGTAAGCAACGATGGCGCGGTCAGTACCTGGATGGGTGACCGCTGGTGGCATGTTACCATGAGCGTCTCCGTGATTCGGAGGTCACGTTAAGCAGTCGGTCCCGGTTGTTATCATATGATAACAGTCGTGAAGCTTAGTTGGAGGCCTTCGGGCGGCTTAAAAACATCCAATGGCAAGATTTACGTAGCCACAACGTATTCTTGCCAGTCCCCAACCAGCACTTGGCCAGCGTGGGGACGAATGGCCTTAACCCTCTCCTGAGAGGAGACCCGAGCCCAGCAGTGGGACATTATGGGTTNTAACAGTCGTGAAGCTTAGTTGGAGGCCTTCGGGCGGCTTAAAAACATCCAATGGCAAGATTTACGTAGCCACAACGTATTCTTGCCAGTCCCCAACCAGCACTTGGCCAGCGTGGGGACGAATGGCCTTAACCCTCTCCTGAGAGGAGACCCGAGCCCAGCAGTGGGACATTATGGGTTTTTGTTTTTTTTTTTTTTTAATACATTATTAAGTATTTAGATAGTATGACTATTCTTAGCATGAAACAATACCTATCTGCCAGACAACCTCTGAGTAGAAACAGCAGATGAAAGTTAAAATGGCATACTGATCATTGAATGACAAAATAAAGTAAATAACTGTACCTCAGCAATCATCTTAGCTAGATCTGATGGCTTCTCAATCAATTTCTGTTCAGAAAACATAACATGATTTGTTACTTCAACCATATTATCAAGAAGAAATTGTCTTCTCTTCCTTATGGGTAAATCTATTAATACTTGTCCGTTATAAAATAAACAATCAAAAACAAACAAACACACTTGCGCATCTTTAAATTCTGACTGCTTATGAACACCTAAAGTACCAAACGGTAATGGTTTTCCAGTATTTACATCAACCATGAGTACTTCGGCATCTAAAATCAAATCTGTTCCTTTCGGAAAAGCTTGAGGTAAATAATCTTTAAAATGACTGACTTTATGTGCCATCACGGGCTTTAATGCTCTTGAAAAATATTTAAACTCATTCCCTTTTTTATGTACTTGAACTCTTTCACCATCATATTTAATTTCCGAGAACATTCCATTAGGACATTTTTTCATTGCCATTTCTATAGATTTGCAAGCTTCAGCTAACATTGGCAAGACAGGTGTCATTAGAGACAGTTTTGCTTGAAAACCCTTCTGTATAGCATCCTTGTGTTTAACAGTACTGCTTCCTGATAGAATTCTGTCTAAAACCATATTCAAGTCTCTGGATGTTTGAAAAACACTATAAGCATCTGGGTGCACACCTTCAAGTATGTGTTTAGGTCCTGCATTTATTCTCAAGTCACCTTTTATCAACCTAATGAGCATTTTTAAGTCATTGGCAGTACATTTCTTTACAATTTTCTTGAAATGGTAAATTTGTTCTTCTTCTTTGGTCAATTTTGATAAATCCTCTAAGAAATGGTCAACTTTTTGAATTGTAAGTGTACTGTCTTTCGCTGGCTCAACTTTTGATTTTATAAAGAAATTATGAATCGTTTCGGCAACGTCTCCTTGTTCTAAATGTGTCAACATGTCATCATGATCCATACCAAATATTTTAGAAAATAATTTCACCAATTGCTTACTTTTCAAATTATAAACTCTTTTTGATACCTGTGGTAACAATAACTTACACCATAAAGTAAGGTCACCTTGAAATGAGTTTTCGTTAGTGCCTTTTCTGAAGAAATCATTTACAACTGCAGTTTTATCTGTGTATGCATCTACTTTTGAAATTCTTTTACAGAGTTTAAAAAATGTAAAAAACTTATCGTCATCCGTTTCCCCTTCCTGTTTGCAAACATCAACAATATCTTTACTTGTATTAGAGATATCTTCCCTAGGCTTAGGAACAGACACATTTTTTATCACCTTCGCTGTGTATTTTCCACTATTTTTATCTGCATACAGTTTCTCCATTTCATTGAGCTTCTTTAGTATAAATTCTTGATCATCTTTACTGATATTTTCCCAATTGCCAATGTCATCAATAGAATCTACACGTTTAGTAGCTGGCCGCTGTTTCAATAACACATTCATGAAACAATCTACATGATACCACGATTTCATACTTTGGCCTTCCCCATATGGACTAGCTACCAGTTTTGCTAGTCGCAACTCTCCACTAGGACAGTTAGTTTTACATCCTTTACATGACGCCCTGCCACCTTTGGCCCTATCAACAAAAAAAGGTGTTGTTTCCGCCATTGTTTACTTGAGTCTAAGAACTATTTTCAATCATATGTAACACCAAAATGAATTGTTAAATTTCATCATCAAATCGTCACACATGTTATTTCATGACAACAAGCTTGTAAATTTTATTATTTATTTTTTGTCTGAACTGGATGAAAAATGTAAAGCGTGAGCATAACCGTTTTATGACAGTTAAATGACAGTTTGTCAACCTAAGAGTTTAAAGTTTAATACACGCGACACTGACAAAAGTGACAAAAATGAAGAGCTGCTATTTTACTTTTAGATTTGAACTTATTCGACTCAAACACATTTGGCAATCTATACCAACAAAAAACTGAATTTATAAATACACGCAGTTTATTGATACAACGGCATTCATGCCTCTTCAAATCCTGGTACATTGTCAGGACTACAACTACTGTAGATAGCTAACCAGCGCAACACTATTGACGCTTCTTTTCACGCATGCGCACAAATGTAGTAAATATTGCCAAGGAATTTGTTATTCTGTTAACTTCCACTATTAAATTAGACTATGATTTAACTAGTTAATGTTCTAATTAATTAAATTTTAATTATTAATTTTCATCGCTAAAACAAAACATGTTTATTTTCGCGTGTGTATTGGTCACGTTTTGCATTGTCGTAATGTTCACCTGAATCCTAACAGTATGATAACGTTTACAAATTCAACAGAGAAGGTTTAAATATTAATTTAAATTCATAATTTATAAGAGTTCTATTCTTCAAAAATGAAAATAAACTTTAAATAGCGTCCCCATCGCGTCGTTTGGTTGTGTTAGCCAAATGAAAACATGCAAAACTCTAATATTTTCCGGTAGCGTGTATCAAAACTTAAAAAAAATGTATCTTATATCTTGCTATAGTCACATAGTCACATCACATTATCGGTGGTATCTTGATGCTATCATTTAAGTTGTTCTATTGGTTTAAGATTTCACTGGAACCTGAAAACCTATAGCGTAGATTCATCGTGTTAGAAAAATAATTATATTATTGGCGAGAAGCTGAATCTTACAGCATAATCAGAGAAAATCTCAAAAATTGTCATCATCATTAACAACCCAAAATGTCCCACTGCTGGGCTCGGGCCCTCTTAGGGGATTAACTGAGAGGGACTGGCAAGGCAACGTTGTGGCTACGTAATCTTGCCGTTGGATGTTTTGAAACCGTTCAATAACCTCTAAGTAAGCTTCACGACTGTTATCGTATGATAACTACTGGGACCGACTGCTTAACGTGACCTCATGGAGACGCTCATAGTATCATGACACCAGCAGTCATATTATTATTAAAAAAATATCGCACTAATGACTCCTAAGAGGAAATTTAACACTAGTATCCTTTCAAAACAAGTGTTGAGTTAGGCATTTGATAAAATGTTACATTCAAAGATGATGATACCTATGTATCAACTTGTAGATGTTGCTATTTGCTGGAAACCAAATCAAATGTAACAAACTACGTTTCTCTCTCTTTCCAGCATCATCATGTCACCAGGAATTCAGCAGCGACGGCACGAAGCACGGCACGCTAACATCACCGCACTACCCTTCGCCGTATCCTCCGAACACTCATTGCCATTATGAGTTCTTCGGAAGAGGAAAAGAGCGAGTTAGATTAATTTTCCAAGACTTTTACTTGTACAAGTCTCCAGATGGATCCACAGAGTAAGTTTGAATGTTTTTATTTTATTTATTTTTCCGAATCTTTCAATTGTTTCTTAAATTAGAAAACCTGCTTGATCTTTGATAGAATTACTTTGGAATAGTTACATGTTGACCCAATGAAAGCTTTTTAAGATATCGTAACGAAAATTAAATATCGACCACTGTTAAAATGTTACTAGCGTTTCGCACTCACTTGTGAAAACGTGAAATTGAAAAATAATGTACGTTCTTCTCTTGTAAGATCTTATAAATAAACATGCACTTTAAATCTAAAGAAAAGGTCTAAATCTATTTAGGCACACGTATTTTTTAAGTTTCTGCAACTTCACAAAAATTTAAATATCACTACCGTTTAGTATTACTTATGAGGAAACTAGGCACAGTTTTGTTTTATGATTAACTGTTATTGCAACTGGAAAGACGTGTCGATGAAAAAAATTAGTACTTTATTATATTTATTCACAATTTACTAACAACGTTATTTAAGGGATCCCTCAAAAATAAGAGGTTCTTGATCTTAAATTGAATTCTTCGTAACGGTTTAACGAAAATCGTTATGCTCGAACGTCGCTGTTGGGGGTGACCTTACGGAGACCATTGGATAATTTTTGTTCGCACGTAAGCGGAAGGCTTGCTGGGCTAACTGCTCTTTCTCGGGTTCCAGAAGAGTTTATTGACACTGATACTAATTTGAATTTTAAATACAAAAATAATAATAAGATTCCCGAGACATCCATAATTTAACTATCTTACTTTGCATTACTTATGTAAAAAGAATTTAACTCAAAGTAAAAGCTATATTTGTTTAAAATTATGGACGTACCTACTACTTGATCGATTACCGATTCGAAGCTGAGGTCTTCAAATGTCAGAATATTTTTGGAAGTGAAGTTTAGGAAGCTTTAATTTATCACTATCATGTAAACATGGCAAGAGACAGGCGCTGTAGAACACCGGTTGGTAGAAAAATAACAGATTTTATTAATAACTTCTTGCTAACAAGAAAACCATTTAAACCATATTAATTAATATATGAACATTCTCTCATCATCACAGTTTGGTAGATGTTATTGGAATGTGTCTGTTTAGAGTTTACAATTTACCTATTTGTGTATTTGATTACATATTATTTTGACGTTATACCTAGTAAAAGCAAAAAAAATTGAGAGAGCCCTAATACTAGGAACGGGATATTACATCTTTAACTAAGACTTTTTTGTAAAGTTCAAAGAAATTGAGTAGGAAAAAATTTTTTATTTTATTTAAATCCCTCAAATGATGATGGGTGCCCTTTTTCACCCGATAACATATAACCAAAACGAAGGGTAATATGTATGTTTGTATGAATGAGGCGACATTAGATAAAGCTAGCTAATTAGTAAGTAATGAACAAAAGCTTTTACTAAGTCGGGTTAATATAGCTCTTTAAACTGTTTTCTTGTTAATAAGCACGAAGTCATCACAACGTCTTTAACTGCTTCGGTGGTGCAGTGGCATGCGCGTAACGAACGGCGTATGCGAATGCAGTGCTTGGAGTCTCGCTATCGATTTCCGGGTCGGACCAAATATTTGTATGATCTGCAAATATTTGTTTCGGTGTTAGAATGTTATCTATGTATAATATGTATATATTAACAAAAAAGTATATATTCATTTATGTTCATTGTCTAGTACCCATACTACAAGCTCTACTTAGTTTAGGACTAGATGGCGTTGTGTGTTAGATGTTCGAAATATTAATTTATTCCATAAATAGATTTTTTACTTGTTCCATTCCTTTCTACTTTTTTGAAAAAACATTTGATTCCTAAAAATAATTTTATTTCAAAAATGTTACAGTTGCACAAACGTGGATTCGCTGCAAGCTTTCGTCAATGTGGATGGGCGATTGGAAAAGGTAGCAACATACTGCGGAATCGATCTTCCCAAGCCAATTATGTCGAATGGACCGAAACTAATGTTGGAATTCCGTGGAACACAATCTTCTAGATATTCAAGAGGATTTAAAATATCATATTCGTTTGTAGAAAGTTAGTATCGTATCTGTAATACATTTACTGCATATCTATTAATTATGTGGTAGTTTAGTAGTTATCTCGTCAGTTTCTATTTCACTGATAGTTGTAGGTTCAGGTTCTTGTGAAAACACTTTGTGTGATCCACAAATTGTTCTTCTGAGTTTGGGTATTCTAGGAGTCAGTTTCTTGTAAAATATTTGAAATGAAATGTTCGTAAACCGAACGTCCTTTTTTATGAAAAAATTGTACATTTATTTATGGTAATTGCTTTGCTACTTATAACAGCACCATCTTTTTTTAATGAATAATCTACCCAAGGTTTAAATCTGAATATTCCTTGAGGATGGTGCTCTATTTTTCAAATTCGACGGCTAGTTGGAGATATAGGTAAGCGCCCGTGAACAAGTCGTTACTTACATATTTATTGTTTAAAAAACTAAAAGAATTATCCTTGAGTTTCGAGCGCTAGATGAAAACTAGCATTGTAGGTAAAAGTTAAGTAATAATTTTTTTCTGGAATCTTTAAAATTATTATCATTTTATTTTAATTTCTTGATATAAGAACGACAAAAGCATGTATTATAGAAATATTGTATGAAAAGTGTTATTAATTTTTTTTTTATTTATCTCTGCAGATTTTGGAATAAACACAGGAAGACAGCTCAAAGAGTTTCCATGTGCTTTCGTATACAATAGTAGCGAGGCGCGGAACGGAACTTTTGCGTCTCCCAACTCGCCAGGACCTTATCCCAGGGATACGGAGTGTACATATTTCTTCCACGGAGGCGAGACTGAAAAAGTGCACCTGCATTTTACAAATTTTGACGTTGAAGGAGTTTCGCCGTAAGTTCAAAAATCCCTTGATTCTTTCATCTTATAGTCAGTATTACATTCTGACCCGACAAGTGGTTTCATCTCCTTATGAAGAAACCCTGCCGAACTTTCAGTTTGTGCAAAATTATAATGCACATAAGAATATCTTGATCATATGAATGTATTAATTATTCGTAGTAGTTGTAACTTCTGAGTTCGAGCCTTATGGGTTCGATTACAATCAATGTGTAGCAAAAAATGATTAGATATTTATTCTATTCTTGATATAATTGTATTGACTGTTTGAAAAATCTTGAACACCTAAAATCCATTTTAAGGTTGTCTGGAAGAAATCGCCGTGGCGATAAGACCGCCGATTGTGTACTTCTATGACATTGTAACTCATCTACTGTTATGCTTTTAATTTTATGTATACAATAAATATGTAAATATACAAAATATTTAATTCTCTGTTATACGCATTAATTTAGTTGACTATAATTTGTGCAACAGTTTGCTCACACGAAATGAATTCCATTTAATAAACAGCGACTCTTCCAATAACTGTATTTTTATTACAGGTGCGAAGCTGTGTCGGCGAGTGATTATGTCGAATTTTCGAACTATATGACTGAAGACAATAGGTTTGGTAGATATTGTGGGCAATGGAAAGAGTTCCATGTAGAATCTGAAAGGAATTTCTTTAAAGTTACATTTAGGTCGAACGACCGCTTAGATGGTACAGGCTTTAAGGCCATGTACCAATTTTTAGAAGCCACTGACGAGTATCGAGCTCCTGCGGCACATGATAAGGCTTCAAAATCTCTCTGTAAGTATTAGATACTTGACACTGAACAGTGTACTGAGAATTAGTTACATAGAAGATGTGCAGCAAGCTAATAATTTTATGCACTATTGAAAGTTCAAATTATACTGGTTAAATATATGGTACATAGTTCAAAATCTAACACTAGGCGATCTCTAGTGTAATCAAAATAATTAATTTTAATCCATATTGTATTAGTAACAGCGCTACTTAACCTAAAGTATATGTTAAATGGAATTGATAACATGTGTGTGGATATATTTTATGTACGATATGCCCACCTAGAAATGAGGAGTGGGTCTTAACTATCTGTAAAAATATTAAGAATAAAGGAGAAGTACAGTTGTTATACGAGTACCTCCCTCGTTGGTCTAGCGGTTGCCGTATGCGACTGATAATTATGAGGTCTCAGATTTGAATCCCGGATGGGTCCAAAAAGTATTATTGAGTTATTCTGATAATAGAAATGTTCAATAACAACTCGGTGTTTGGAAGTTGGCGTCTAAGTCCCCATGCCTCGCGGAGCACGTAAAGCCACCGGTCTTGCACCTGAGCTCTCCCGAGTCGGGTCGGATAACC
This sequence comes from Hyphantria cunea, assembly GCA_003709505.1. Lineage (NCBI taxonomy): Eukaryota > Metazoa > Arthropoda > Insecta > Lepidoptera > Erebidae > Hyphantria > Hyphantria cunea. Next base: position 202,029 of record PKRV01001265.1, read on the forward strand.
GTCCCATCGAATTATGAGAGGGAACAGAGAGCGCTCCTGAGTGCACACATTAATGCACTGTAAATTATTATCTCCTCCTCATCTTCCGTCAGACTGGCCGCCATGGCTGAAATCAGCTAGAAGAACATCATAGTTGCATTATTGAGCGTTGAAAGCTATATTAAATAAATATAAATATATAAGAAATCTAACACACAACGCCATCTAGTCCCAAACTAAGCCAAACTTGTGTTAAGGGTACTAAACGACTGATTTATTTATATACTATGTACTTTTTTTTTGTAAATACATATGATTAGAATCTAAGCCTTCGTTTTTTTATTTCCAGGTATATTTGAACATTTTCTAACGCTGATCATTCTCGCAATACCACAACTGCATCATCAACTATATCATTAAATAAAGTGATATTAGATTAAATATTATAAATAGTCTACTCCTGTATATTTTGTATAATAGTATGTGCCGTACACTTGTAATTACGTAGATATGCAATATTTTCTATAAAGTCGCATCTTATGTTCTCCTCTACTACTTACCAAATAAAGCAATACCATGCAACACACAATAAAGATTTATTCATAAAGGCACGTCGTAATAATGAAATACATTATTTAAATTGATTTGCATTTTTAATTTACGATCTCCAATCCAATCTTGTATTCTCCTTTACCCCTTACCTTTACTAATGTGACGACTCATAACTAAGCTGACAAGGTAATAATAGTGAGGAAAGTGTCTAGCAACTGGCAACACTGCCCAAGAAATTAATCATATTTAAATAAGTTTTTTTTTAATCGAATATCTCAAAATAACTAAATGAGAACGAGAAAGCAAAGCTAAATAAAAGCTAGAAAAACGTTATTAATAATGGGCAGCAGACAAAGCTTTTACAAAATCAATGCGGGCTATACACATACATAGCGAATTTCAGTCTAAAGTCTACAGTTTTTGTTTTTTGCCTGCTTATCGATAAAGGTCATAAACATCTTAGTAATAGTCTTAAATCTCTTTATTGAACTTGGTATTACATGGATCTCACAACTTTTACGGTAGAAATACTGAGTGGCGAGAAGTTATTTTTAATGGCATTAGGTTTAGAGACAACTAGTCCAACAGATGAAAACGTGTAAAACTTCAGGTACCTGTGGCTAACAAAGGTGCTAAGTGCCAAGTAAAACTTAATTCTTACTAAGTGTTTAACTTTAATCAGTAAAACTGTTTTTAAGAAAAGATTTCCCCGCATTAAAAAAGGGATTGGTACAATTACAGTGATACACATAACCTGGAGAAATATAATGATAATGCTCACTTTCATTGAACACGCAATATTAACAAATAAGCCTCGTAGAATATCAAGTACACTATTCATAATATTTGCAATGTCTCAATTAAGGAACTTCAAGATTTGTATTGCGGTGAGAGTAGATAATACCTAGTTCATTGGACATTTTATACTGAAATACATCTATTGGGTAAGCTTTATACTAATGACATAATCTATACTAATAATAATATCATAAAGCTGACGAGTTTCACAAAAGAGAGCTTGTTTGTTTGGTTGAACGCGTTAATCTCAGAAAAAACTGGGCCGATTTGAATTGAAAAATTCTTTCAGCATTAAAAAGCCCTGCCATCGATCGAATCTATCGATAAATTTAGTCGTATCGTAATGATATACAATATAGCCTGTCATTTATCATTCGTATCGTAATAACATACAATATAGGCTATCGTATATCATTACGATACGACCAAAAGCAGCAGAGCATTAATAAAAAATGTTGCAAAACGGGTGAAAATTAGTAATTTTGCTTGCATTGCGTACCCTGCGTGCGTAAACGGCTAAAATTTCACAAAAACAATGAATGAAAAAAAAATCTATTCAAAAGTTTAAAAAAATCATTAACAGTATATGTCTTTTTTAATGTTGGATCACTTTAACTTATTTATAGTAAATAAAATTGTTAAAGCTGTTATAACATCACGCTACGGGCAATAGGAAACGCAGACCAGGTTGCGTGGCTCAGCTAGTCTGGAAATAAATATTTTAGATACATAAATTGTGTGGTACTGGTATAAAGTTCAAGTTTCTAGACAAAAATCTTGATAAATTTTTTTAACACTCCTTTTTAATTGTGGTACTATAAAAAAAATATAAAATACTAATAAAAGGAACTGCGGAAATAAGAGCAATAAAGTTTTAAATCAACGGCATCAGTTATACCATAAACCGAAACAAAAAATTTAATTGAAAAATATGATGTATCACTTTTACAAACATTCAAAACAATGTTTTTTCTACATTACGCAATATTGCAGTAGGAAATCTTAAGATACGCAAGGTACAAAGCGGTACTCCTACGTAAGTAAATAATACATTGCCAATAGGTGTTGTGCAGAAATCGTTCTTTGTCCTTAATAATTGCAAAAATTATGCAACTGAAATTAGATTAAAAGCAGTAGTTGCACCACTACTTTCGCCTTGGTCCATTGGCTGTAGTGAAGTTGTGCACCGCGCGTTGACAGGTGTGGCGGCGCCACGTTCGCTTCGTTCGGCTATTCTCACGCGCGGTGTCCCCACCCCGCCGTACGTCACTTCGAGTTTGTTCGCCGCTCTCCTCGGTGTCGGTCGATAGGCTGTGTTTAGCTGTAATCGTAGTCCGCGAAACTTTTTTCGAAGTTATAACTAAGTGACAGGAATAGTACAATATTTGTATTGATTGTGATATAAATTGTGTGGAAAACATTATATTTGTTGTGACTAAGGGAAGTGTGAGGGAGAAGTGGTACTGTGAGTGTGATTGTGGTCACAGGTGTCGCATTCCAGGGGGGACGCCGACGCAGCCTCCGTGTCCGTGCCCGATATAGTACATACAGACAGGTGAACCGCTAGACTATCCTACTTTTTTTTTCTTGTGAGTATAAAATTTGCATCAGAATAAAAGTTTGATCTACCTACATAGCAGAAGTTAAACCTTCGGTCAGTAAAACTTGTATTTTCTAAATTAAAAACAAGTTTTATAAGCGTGCATGTGTTTATATGAACGTAGAAAGCAATTTAGTTACGAGTACAGAAAAGTTTAGTGTTAATTGTTTTAATTTGAGCGGGAAGCGTCGATGTCCGTTCGTAAACAAAGTAGCAATAAATGTAAAATTTTAACTTGAAAAATACTTAGAATCTTATAAGACGTTTGAGTGCTAACTTAGACTAATAACAATTATGTTTACCAGAATCGAATTTAATTTTGCCGATTTGATAAAACAAGACTTGAAAAACCTAAGTTGTTTGACAATATTGCAAAATGTATACCTACCTAACCACTTTTTAAAATGTAAGATTATTAACTTATCATAGATTTAGGTTATGACTTAACGCTATCGTAGAAATAACCGATATAGGTAGCCAATTTGAACTGTGGGTGGGCTAGCTAACTCGGCTTTGGGTGAGACGGTTTCAGTAAGATTATTACTTCCTGGAACACCTAGTTTACTATCTATATGGTTACATGGAGATGTGCCGTATTCGTCACTTGAAGAAATAGTAATCTATACAAATAAATTAAATTGAAGTGTCTGTTTGTATTTTGAAATTATTTAACAACTTTTCACGGCGCTTAAACTACTTACATCGAAAAATAATAATTTTATAATTATTGTCCGTCTGTCCATCTGTCTGTTTGTCTGTTAACTCAATTTCGGAAACGACTGGACTGATTTTGACGGGACTTTTACTTGCAGATACCTAATGTTATAAGGAGTAATTCAACCTACTTTTATTTTAGAAAAATAAGTTTACGCAAAAATAAAATTAAAACCAATGAAATAATGAACAATATTCAAAAGCAAACGGCGTAAAGATAATGTCTAATAAAGTCTCACTTATTAAAATCAATTAATATCACCTAGGTAGGTACGAAATATACCTTAATACCTACTTTACTAGTCAGAATGATCTTTACCCCAAGTCTTGTATCATATACCTTAATACCTACTTTACTAGTCTGAATGATCTTTACCCCAAGTCTTGTATCATGTGTAGGTTACAAGACATTCAGTTTAGTATCAGTTATGCAAATGATGATTGTTGTTCCAAATATGTAAATTTTTCGGTTTTATTTCTCGCCATTTTTGTACCTCACACGGAAAACAAAAAAAAAACAGACAAGAAATGAGTAAGAACTCTATAGCTATATTTATTTGATGAGATTCGACATGGATTTTTAATCTTTGTAGGCATAGAATNTATAGAATAATACAAGCAAAATAAAATTGCCTGTTTACGTCTCACTTGCAAAAAGCAAATGGTTGTTTACGACATAAATGACACCTTTAATTAATACACTTATAATAGTGTGTGCGAATTGGATTGGAACACTTTCCCTGCATGTCAATTTGCTGACATACGGAATGAAAAATCGATGCTGACATTACTAAGATTAATGACAAAATCGCAAATATCTGTTATTATAATATATTCAGTTAGTTTAATAAATCTTAATCGTATTAATGTTAAACACAGTTAACAATGAACTGTAATCGTAGAATTCGGCCGTTTCTTGTAATATACCACTAATTCAAACTGGTCAAATTGTACTTTGAGTTCAATTACCACAAATCACTAGAATCATTCGAAACTGGTTGTCATTTTCTCTGTACTAAAAACACAGGTAAATTAACATGCCAGTCTCTAACCTTTATTTACATACCTACTTATGATCCAACTTGATATTCAACCAGTTTTAGACTAGTTGTGCCCTGCGGTGTTGTTGTACCTTTACAGCAACAACGGAACCAAGACAGTTATAAAAAATAGCCTAAAGTACTCTGATCGATCCATCGATCCATCCGTTCCACAGATTAACCGTAACAAACACTAGACAAAAAAAAATGTTTTTTTGATACAAGTACCGTACTTATATATACTTCCATGTGCATTTAGTGAAAATCCGTTAATTTGTACAGACAGACCCTTCAGTTTTATTTAGATAGTTATCATTTCGAACATCAAAGTTCGAAGCTTCTATAAACAGCCGGAAAATTAAAGGTTCTCGTATTGTTGGTGTATTGCGAAATGTTAGTACAAAGCTGTTGGCCGCTAAAGGTTAGCCGCAGCTCATAAATTATTCGAAAATGTTTCTAGAACTTAAATAGCGTGTATTTCTTCAGTACCTGGAGATAATATAAGACATTTAAAGATGCTATACGGAAATCAATCTCAACTCCATCTTACAGTGATGGCAACTGATTGGTATACAATCATCTACTATTCTTCCCTCAACTAAACGAAAATGTACCAATGGCAGTTTATTTACTTCTAACAATTATAAAAACGATGCCCATCACTAAAGCGAGCGTGTGTCCTTCACTGAGTACATATGTTTGCCTATATTTTTTATCAAACTGCCAAAATTTCATTTAATAATTAATTGGCCACACGATTGTCTCTGGTAGTTTGTCTCCGTAACTGTGTGAAACTGTCATTTAAGCCATTTGCCTTATTTCGTTGCATCAGATACAGTTCAATTTGAAGAACATTAGGTTGAATTTAAATTGTTACTGAATTAGTCTATTCGCTGTCACTCCGGCCTTCGGCGTTGACTCTAAGTGATTCTATAACGAACCTTTGTTTCTCAGAGTATTAGCCCGTCATTTGGAAGTCAGAGCGACTCGACAGTTCAAAGTAGATACCTACAAATTATGAGCAGGTTGCAATTATAATGGAAAGTCTAAGAAATAATTTCTAAGAAATGCTCAAGAAGACTTAACATATTATAACGACACATATCTTTAATTTAGTACATATTAAACCAGCTTTTGCCCGCGGCTCCGCCCGCATGTAGAATAGAATAGAATACACTTTACTGTACAACAGATATAACAGTTTACATAAATATGTAGTTTACATAATAGATCAATTGAATTACCGTGTACAAATGGCGGTTGGTGCGCATCTATGTCACTTATCGCGGTAAAGACCTCTCTCTAAGTCTAAGTCCTCCCTCAAAAATCAAAGTATTCCGATTCAAATCTCATTGAAATCGGTGCAGCGGCTTCAGTGTACAGAAAGACAGAGTGGCCTCATAATTCATAATATCAGTATGGATTAGGAGTCTGAATGCATAAGTGCTTAACACTTGGTAATATGCAAGAAAGTGCATGTAATTCGATCGAATGTGATACAAAACTTTACAAGCGTGTGAACCTCGCTTGCATTTTACAACATAGAACTCCATATTTTGTAGTGTGTAGACAGTTTCATGACTCTCTTTTAACATAAAAGCTAAACATATCGTTTGTATTCATTGTATTGAAATTCACCCACATATTCAATGCAACGGATGAGTATTCGATTACTTGTTATCGTGCATATAGCAAACTCTTTTATATTAAAAAATAATTTTATCCAGCCATAAATTGAAAACTTGTATAGTCTGCATACGATATTTATTAATTTATTTTAAATTACTGCCACTTTATCTCTGGCAATAAATATAACTTTGCAATACTAAAACACATGAATAAATGTCAAAATTTTATCTCTAATATTCTATTTATTGTCAAGTCTGACTTATTTTAACGAAGTTAATCTGGTCTACGCTTTATAGCAGTCTACCTCCACTTATCTCTTTGACGTTTAAAGTGTAACTTTGAAAATGGCAAGTACCTACATAGTAATTTGAAATGTGTGAAATTTATGTTCTAAAGACATTTATATAGTAAATACCTGTAGTTAAAGGTACAAAAAAATGACAATGTACATATATGAAAAGCACACGGGTGTGATAAATGTTATTAAGTGAGGTTTCAAAATTAAATAGGAAACGATTCCTCTTGAAGCAGACTGTAAATTTTAATTAAAAAATATTGAATTCTAAAAAGCATATTTAAAAATCTTGACACATTTTAAGTATATATATATATATATATATATATGTCTACGTATATATAACGATACCTTCCTATGTATCAGAAATATTGACGTAGGTAACTTTCAGAAATGTTAACAATAAAAATATTGTATTATAAAGAAATCATTTCTTAATCGCAAATTCAATTCAGTACTTAAATTGTATATTTTTTTAAATATTGTTCTCAGACATTTATCTATAGATATTAAAAAAAAAAGCTGCCCAAAAACGGGATAGTTGGCGCTCCTTGGGGAAAGCCATCGGTTAACAGTGCACGGTGATTGGTTGATTCTAACAAAGTAATTTGACTGTAAACACGGAGCCCAATGGTACATACTTGCGTTACAGTCTTCGGCTACAGTACTGAAACCGAGTCGTTATTTCATACTGGCAAATAATTAGCTGTAAAGGAATTAACCATAATGTTTTTTTTTTAATTTAAGCTAAAGAATGTGAAATCAATATTAAGTATATAAATATAAAACTAAAGAGTGTCTATAACGGCAACATGTAATCATTCAAACAATTATACTCATCACTGCACGCGGAATCACAGCTTCTTTATAAGTACTAAATCTGACGATTAAAAATAAAAAATACAATTAATCGATGCTATCGACCTCGTCGTCACAATCACGCTATTGTTTTTAATAGTTCAGAAACAATAACATCTAAGCTATTGTGTCAAGATACAAGAATTTTACACGATGTTTATCATACACATACAGTATTGTGCCTGTTTTTGTCAAAGACAACAGCATTTTACCAAGGTAAGTCAAGTGTACCTGCTTATGTTTTTAAAAAACCTTCAAATTATTGGACACAGAAAAGGTGATCGTGTCTATCATATCGTCATCAGCCTATTGAAAGCCAGTACAGGACATAGGTTCACATTGCATGCCACTAAGTAGATTGAAAAGGAATTGACAAACAGGTCCATCCTAATGTTCTTTGGTGTTAAAAAGATAGGGCAAGGTACCTAAAAATTTAGTTACCTAGATTTTTTTGCAACTGTTTATACTACACAGAGTTTGTCTTCGAAATTATTCTTTTTAATTGTTTTAGGATTGTCGATAAAATCTTAAACGGAATAAACAATTAATAGACTCGTAACTGCACCATTTGTACAACATATGCGTTGTCATCCCTATTCCTAGTCCTCATAGATTTTTATCATCCCTATTTACCTGCAGAAAAAAGGACTATTCTAATAGAAACTAACTCGGTCTCCTGTATCGTTATTCCATATTCATACTTATTTTTTTTTTATTTATTTATTTGTCTTTATTGTATACACATAGTTAGAAACGGTACAATAGGAACAGTCACAAAGTATGTATAACAAATGGCGGTCTTATCGCTCTCGGCGATTTCTTCCAGACAACCATAATCATAATGAAAAAAACAATAAAGACAACTTATATTATGAGTTCTAAAGTAACTTTGTTTTTCTGATTGTCTGCTACGCGTTCACGGCTACACCGCTTAACCATTTGAATGAAATTCACAATGGTGGTCCTTTGATACTTGACTTGACTTGACTTGAAAAGAAATAGGCTACAATTTTCCATGATAAACGATAAACATGCAAGTAGAGCCGCGGAAAAACGCTAGTTCATTATAAATCACCTCGTATTTAACCCTAACTCACTTCCAACACCAAGCGATTTAAAAATTTTCTTCCAATCGCAATGTGTGTTATTTTAATGAGGAAAATAAAAGTCTTTAATTGTCTAATAAGAATACCTTCGCTGATTGCGGAGAATTGTGCAAACAGAACATTGCCAGTACCTATTAAATGTTTATTTAAATCGAATAGTTCCCGTGCGGTTACTTAAATAGTATATTAATATGCAAGTGGTTTCTATATTGCTAGTGTTCTGGCCGTTAAAACTCGTCTAAGGGAAATGTAACTACTGTAAATTGTCTTGTACAAAATACCTTAGACTTAACTAGCAGTCAGTAACTAAAAGCAAATAAGTATTTCAGTTGTAAAAAACTCGTTAAATTATTTATTTCGTTACATATCTCGTCTTAGTCTCTAAGTCATAACATATTCTTCGTATTTAGTAAATTATTGAACTCGGCACTTTAAGGCAAGGCAATGAGAATTATTGTAACAAATATCACTTTTGAATCTAGTCTATGTTTATTATATATATATTTTATTTATTTATATATTGGAGGTTCTTGCAAATGTATGGGCATAAAGCAGCCAAATTATTTCGCTATGATTTTTTACGTATTGAACAACATATACAAAGAACATCCAGATTTGAAATAGCTATTCGTAGATCACTCGAAGTTTTACTGTTTAACTAGCTATTTAATGGCAACTGACGATGCGACCACTTGCAAACTTAACCATTGCGCCACATTTGAATCCCAATTACTTGATGTTTAATATGACATGACGCTTTACGTTAATCTAGTCCGTCAATCGTCCCGGATCTCTCCCGTCTCAGGCGCATAGTGGCACACCGTGTGGTTTTAGTCGGTTCGATTCCGACACACCGCCCCGCCGCAAACCCCGGTGGGGTGAAGGCTCGAGGGGGTTTCCACAAGTAAAAACAAAAAAAAAGAATAGTCCGTCAATCGTGCTATTAGTTCATCTCGAAAGTGTTGCAACACTACATTATATCAGTATCAGTGTTTTTATACAAGTACGATAATGCATACCATTGCACTGAAACTACTCGTCATTTAAACTAAGTGTAAATTCTGATTAAACACCGAATGAGTGTACACATATCGAATCCTTATAAGTATACATAGACCTTTAATGCATATACATAAAGTTGATACTCGTATATTGCTGTATTAAACTGCTATTTACATACACGTAAAAAACTATAAAGGCTTCACTGCTGCATAAGCCTTTTCTTCAAAAGGAGGTTTTTGGCCTACTATACCACGCTAGCCAGACANTCCCGTATGCTTTGCGACGATTAAAAATAAAAAATGACAGTTAATCGATGCTATCGACCTCGATCACGCTATTGTTTTTAATAATTCAGAAACAATAACCTCTAAGCTATTGTGTCAAGATACAAGAATACTACACGATGTTTATCATACACATACAGTATTGTGCCTGTTTTTGTCAAAGACAACAGCATTTTACCAAAGTAAGTCAAGTATACCTTCTTATGTTTTTAAAAAACCTTCAAATTATTGGACACAGAAAAGGTGATCGTGTCTATCATATCGTCATCAGCCTGTTGAAAGCCAGTACAGAACATAGGCTCCCATTGCATGCCACTAAGTAGATTGAGAAGGAATTGACAAACAGGCCCATTATAATGTTCTTTGGTGTTAAAAAGATAGGGCAAGGTACCTAAAAATTTAGTTACCTAGATTTTTTTGCAACTGTTTATACTACACAGAGTTTGTCTTCGAAATTATTTTTTTAAATTGTTTTAAGATTGTCGATAAAATCTTAAACGGAATAAACAATTAATAGACTCGTAACTGCACCATTTGTACAACATATGCGTTTTCATCCCTATTCCTAGTCCTCATAGATTTTTATCATCCCTATTTACCTGCAGAAAAAAGGACTATTCTAATAGAAACTAACTCGGTCTCCTGTATCGTTATTCCATATTCATACTTATTTTTATTTTTTTTATTTATTTATTTGTCTTTATTGTATACACATACGTACAATAGGAACAGTCACAAAGTATGTATAACAAATGGCGGTCTTATCGCTCTCGGCGATTTCTTCCAGACAACCATAATCATAATGAAAAAAATAATAAAGACAACTTATATTATGAGTTCTAAAGTAACTTTGTTTTTCTGATTGTCTGCTACGCGTTCACGGCTACACCGCTTAACCATTTGAATGAAATTCAAATGGTGGTCCTTTGATACTTGACAAAAGAAATAGGCTACAATTTTCCATGATAAACGATAAACATGCAAGTAGAGCCGCGGAAAAACGCTAGTTCATTATAAATCACCTCGTATTTAACCCTAACTCACTTCCAACACCAAGCGATTTGAACATTTTCTTCCAATCGCAATGTGTGCTATTTTAATGAGGAAAATAAAAGTCTTTAATTGTCTAATAAGAATACCTTCGCTGATTGCGGAGAATTGTGCAAATAGAACATTGCCAGTACCTATTAAATGTTTATTTAAATCGAATAGTTCCCGTGCGGTTACTTAAATAGTATATTAATATGCAAGTGGTTTCTATATTGCTAGTGTTCGGCCGTTAAAACTCGTCTAAGGGAACTGTAACTACTGTAAATTGTCTTGTACAAAATTCCTCAGACTTAACCAGCAGTCAGTAACTAAAAGCAAATAAGTATTGCAGTTGTAATGTGCTTTAAAATGTTTTTATTTGTATAATTTTTCCCGAAAGTATTAACTGATTAACCAGAAAATCTATAAACCTCCCGAGAAATAAACATATCTAGACTTAGTATCCATATTCCATACTTAATATTATAAAATCTAAAGTAACTCTTACGTCTGTTTGTTACGTTTTCACGGCTGAACCACTACACAGCTTTCAGTGAAATTTGGCATGGAGATACTTACTTTGATTCTTGAGGCAGGACATATGCATTTCTTTACCGCGAGCGGGTAAAAGCTAGTTATACATTTGATAATACCCATACCTATAAAAAGGAATGTAAATTGCCACCAAAAATTTCTTGTACCAAATCTGGTGCCGAAAACTTCATGAACGTAACTTTTGTACAATTAATGATATTGCAATCGGCGAATTTAATAAGAGATGAGGAGTCCTCATAAGACCGAGTTATGATGCTATCAAACTTATCGTTAGTACCAGCCTACTACGGATAGAGGCTATCTTCTTAACTAGTTACAGGAAGCTAAACTAGCTATGAAAGATGCAAGATAATTTTTCTATTAACGTTTATAAATTAAATAAAGTGTTGCATAATGTCGTTGACTTACAAATCACATAATACACTATCGAGTGACCAGAGCAGGGTTGATTCACCGATTTTTAAATAATTATATACCTATGTTGGAAAGTCCTCAAAATAGGCGCCTATTACTTTTTACCAGAAAGTTCATTCTTGAACTTGAAATACTTTTATTTATTCATATACTAGAAGTTCTTGCAAATACTTATATAGGCAAAAAGCAGCAAAATTCGTTTTTCATCTGTCGCTAGAATTTATCACGTATTGAACAACGTATACAAAGAACACAGCTATAGCTAAGAAACAGCTATTTGTAGATCACTTGAAGTTTTACTCTTTAATTATCTATTTAGTGGCAACTGACGATGCGACCACTTGCTAATTTAACCATTTGAATCCCAATTACTTGATGTTTAATATGACATGACGCTTTACGTTAATCTAGTCCGTCAATCGTCCCGGATCTCTCTCGTCTCAGGCGCATAGTGGCACACCGTGTGGTTTTAGTCAGTTCGATTCCGACACACCGCCCCGCCGCAAACCCCGGTGGGGTGAAGGCTCGAGGGGGTTTCCACAAGTAAAAACAAAAAAAAAGAATAGTCCGTCAATCGTGCTATTAGTTCATCTCGAAAGTGTTGCAACACTACATTATATCAGTATCAGTGTTTTTATACAAGTACGATAATGCATACCATTGCACTGAAACTACTCGTCATTTAAACTAAGTGTAAATTCTGATTAAACACCGAATGATGAATGTACACATATCGAATCCTTATAAGTATACATAGACCTTTAATGCATATACATAAAGTTGATACTCGTATATTGCTGTATTAAACTGCGAGTTACATACACGTAAATGTAACTAGCTGTACACCCGCTTTGTTCACTTAAAAAGTGGTTTCACATCCCTTCGAATTGCCGAATAAAAATTGAAAGCTATTGTGTCTGACAAGATGTATGTAAAATCACATGATGATTGGATGAACCGGTTTACAGCGCTTTTCGGCACATTATACAAACAAACTGATTTTTAAATAGGTATACATCATTATCATCGTCAACAACTATTAAGGCTTCACTGCTGCATAAGCCTTTCTTAAAAAGGAGGTTTTAGGCCTACTAAACCACGCTAGCCAGACAAGTTGGTATCGGGTTTGTTTCAAGTTTTCTTTTTTTTTGGAGTGATATTATTCTGTGTAATATATTCCGTGAGTCGCTTATTACGACACCTATGGGATGAATAGGGGTAGTAACACTTTGTATTCTTAATCCGTCACTAATACCACCATTAGCTAATATAAAAAAATCCCACAATAGACTGTAAAAATTTCAAAGCGATCCGTAAGTAAAACTTTAGGCGATTTGTGTGAAATATGATAAGCACATTCGATTGACGTTTCTCAAATTCGTTAAGGTTCATTTCCGCACGCTATCTTTTCATCCAGCAAGTGTCCCGTAAGCAATAGTAGAGCACAATCAAGTATTTTTTTGCAAAAAGAATAGTAAAGAAGTCATCATCGTAGGTTGTTACGGTGGCCATTGGCCCGAACAGGAAATTTGTCACCACTTATTTTTTGTTACAAGAACTGTGTTTTGTGAACCGGCTTTAAAATATCTTCGACGTTATAAGTCAATATTGTGAATACCATGTCTAACGCGCTTTTTGTAGGGACTTCGGATTTTGAACATAATAACTGACCATTTTGTGTAGGCAAATCAGATGCGTGCCAAATGCATTTCTTATAGACTCGAAGTTAGAAGTGGCCAAAATTGTTAGTTTCTGGGCTCCATTCTTGTTTTTGGTTGAAGTGAACAATCAAGATCATCAACGAATCGACTAAGTGTTTGTGATGTATTATTTAAAACTTAGAAGAGGTCATAAGTTAAAGTTCTTAAACTTTGTTTGAGAAATATGTATCAAATAAAACTATGTAATAGACGAATAAAACCGTAATAAAAAGTATTTTTATGTTTTTTATTATATAATGTTATTCTATATTTTAGTTTCTTATAGTATCGTCCAAATAACAATTATTTTATTTGAATAATTCAATCTTATCTTTCACATCGAGTTTTGGTTTTCCGTTTAAAACCTGTATTAATACCTGGATACTTTGCTTTAGTAGTAATGTATTTTTAACTTACCTGTAACAGTAAAATTTTTCTACCAAAACGTGTCAGATAACAAATCAACCAGATTATAACTTCTAAGAAGATCTTATAATGTAGAATTGAAAATAATGTTGTGCCCTATCTCGAAATAAATGGGGACATGACTACTTCAAGAGATCTGGCATTATCGAAATAATCAACGTTAATATTATATGTATTACTCATAATGTAGGAAGGTAAACTAATTGTCTGACAACGATCACGCCTTTCTATACTTATTTAACACTACTACTAACTATAATCTTCTTGATACTTCTGGCACTTAGTGATTTAAAAATATTCAGGTACAGATATTTTCTCATCATTTTCTTACCCGGTTCTTTATTCAAGTTATAAATAATAATTGGCGCAACATGTTATTCTGTAAAAAAGTATTACCAGATTCATATAATGTGCTTACAGACATTACATTACATGACAAAACAAACGAAAAATGAAAAGGCAAGTGAGGTTAGGTAAAAAGGAATGAAAGCAGATCTAAGACGGCAGTAGCTGGAAAAGGCAGTATCGTCTATGTCTGTCTTGCAAATGAACTGACCACTGCGAAAAAGATAGCAGCCGGAAATTTTCATACTTATGTATTGACAGTATTATAAAGGAACATAATACTTTGATAAATCACTTCCATCTATCGATACATAATATTATTCATTAAATAAAGTTGTATCACACGTCNGCATCACATACAAGTACTTGGTAAAATGCTTTTAAAATTAATATTGTTTAAAAAGCCGAATGTAATTTTTAGCACTAGCTCAAAAACAAGGTCTGTTTTATCTAAAATCAATATGGGTATAATCATTAGTAAATCGTTTGCGAAACAATTGGTTTAACACGGTTTATCTGTTCAAATACCTTTACATTGACAATATATTATCGTCTCGAACAAACGTCACGGAATGCTGCAATCACATTGTTTTATCTGAGCTTGGAGTAATCTAACCTGTCGAGGAATGTTTGTAAGGCCAGCGAGACAGCCTGTTGTGAATATAGGACCTCATTTATCGGATGTGACAGCTATGAGAATTGAGCATTACTGTGTGCATGTTTAGATACGCGAATCATGAGGGCAGAGGGTGACAAATTGGATAATTAGTTTGTAATCACGACGCAGTTCCTACCGTATTTTGTTGTGAAATTCTTGCAGCATTTTAGCTTTATAACTACGAGATTTTATGTTGTGATGTATTCTGTGTTATGCAATAAAAATTTTGTAACCTTTTATTAAGAGAAATTTAGCATTGTTATTGGTAAAAATACTTTAACGTCATGTTTTTTAATTTTTATTTAAGTTGAGGTCAATTTTGTTAGAAAAAGAATAGGTACCCTCTTGTTACATATATTAAAGATGTAGATATAGTATTCTTTGGTTGAATGTTCAAAGCATATTCTATAATAATATTTATTCCGTATTCAAAGTACAGTAATCTACACACTCAATAATTACTTTGCGAGTCGTCGCAAGAAAAATAACTTCTCTAACTACTAAGTGCAATTCTGACTGTGAGGTCATAATCTCATTAAAGAATTTTATTACACAAATGCTAAGTTCACTCTGAATCTATTCCTCAAGAATTTCAATAGGGAATTAACGTTAAGCTGAACTGCCTGAGCCCAACAAGACACGATTCCTGATTTCAATTGTAAACTATAAATTGTTGCTCTAAAACCACGGCGTGTGTTAACCGTTACTGGGAGCGGCCGAGCTTTTCTGACGAGGTCGGCTAATATTGATACCTCTCTCGGGATTATGTCTTTATGAGCCTTTGCATTTGAAATTATAGAGTTCGTAATCTTCGTTGTAAAACAATTATCTTTGAGTGCCCAGTTGCAGGTCTAGGAGAAATAGATGGCTTAGATAGATTTACGGTAGGTAATCATATGTCAGTCATTGAGACTAGTCGGCGTCTGTTTAGAATGTAAATAACATATGCCAGGATTGACAACTGTAATACTAAAGCCTGTAAACTGAGTGCAATTACATGTTTCCTCATGTATCTGCATTCTCTGACCGGTATTCTTCGTTTCCATTTTGCCTAGTAAATAGTAGAGCCATGTAAGCCATAAACCATACACGGCTCTAAACGTTTTTGGTTTCAATACGCATAACTAGTTATAAAATAATTAATATTGGCAGTAAATATAAATAAATTAAATATAAAGAATACCGCACACGATGACACACCTTTACAAACTGTGTTTCAAAAGTAACACCTTTTTAAAACTTTGTATAACTTAGTGTTTTGTGCTTTTCCCTTTGACAGCATTCTAAATAAAAAGAAAGTGATGGAACATTTCAATTCTTAAACATACGGCTATTTTACTAACATTTCAAAATCACATTCTTTATTTCAAAATTATTTCTTATGTTTCTATTTACACAAATAATGAAGGGTAGTTCGATAATCCATATGGTGTTATTACACGATGACTTGATTATTTTAAGCGAATCTTCCCCTTTCTTTCTAGTAAAAGGACCGAAATGATGTTAGAAACAGGTGTCTGTCTCCATTTCCCTTCTTAACTTACTAAACAATTGCGACACATATGCACAGATTCATTCACACAATTCATCACTTATGATAGTTATGTGGTACTTACATCATATACGTTCGGATAAGAATAACTATTTCCTAATTTATTTATTAACACTTCCTGCATTACATTTTCATGCCGAATGGCATTTTCTACCTGTCAACCTTTGGATGGTTTAGAAAGTAACGTGGCAGGTGTATATGTATCATGAAAAGACACAATGAATCAATAAATATATGATAATAATTAACCTAAAAACAGATAATTTTATATTGTGATTTTATGATCATTCTTCTACACGTGTTTAGTAACTGCTAGGCAGTAATGTCAGCAATTTGCATCGTCGTCAATTTGCATCGTTGTCATCACATCGTACCGCAGTGACAACACGAGCGCGAAATACGTCACCTCTGTCACAAAATAGCTGTCATGCTTAGACTGAAATATTACTTTCATTCTATGTTTCTCAATATACACGTCTAGCCAAGCACTCAAGGGTAGGGTTTAAAAAGTAAGAGTGGACAATAAATTATAACAGCTAAAAAAGGGGAAATTTTAAAAATGCTTGGTAATAATTTTGACAGAGTCTGTTTCATAGGTAGCACATTTCCTCTATGTAAATGCTACCAAAATCTTTTCTTAAATTGTGTAACAGAGACTAAGCTCTTTAAGGATACTTTGTTTCAAATGAAGTGTAGAGCAATGTTAAGCGCGGTTTCGCCTTTCAGCTCGCTGACTTCCAAGTACTTAGCTAATTTGCATTTATTTTTATTTGCGATATTAAATATTTGTACAATATGTATGCCAGTGAAAATACCTAACCTTGTAATAGATGCACATTTTCAATTCATTAAAATCATCATCATCAGCCCATTGCAGTCTATTGCTGGATATAGGCCAAGGCAAACCAAAGCTCATGTCAGCTGCTTGTTGCATCCAGTAAACCGATTTTATTAGCTGAACAAAATGTACTAAATGTTGAGATTCATTATATTAATATAAGTTTAACTTAATACAGGAACAAACAAACGTGTATCCCATCAAGTTTACTAATATTTTCAACTTAAAGGATAGGAACACTGACTTCGAAGTTGACCAATGTTCGATTTCGGTATGTCAACATTGTTATGAAATGGAGTGTACTTATGAAGAACAGTTGTATTTTCTTAGCGTTCTCGCAGTATATTTGTTTAACAAGTATTCTGAGTTTGCCTATATTCTTTACTCAAAAACTAATTACATTCACCTTTTTCTTTGTAAAAAGGTTGTTGTAGAGTTGCGTGAATTCGTTCGTCGGCGTCGGTGTTACTACAACCGGTACCAGTTGTGAGGTTTACGGTAAGTGCCCTACTTACCCCTTTGTTTGCACACAGCTCACTGACGAAGAGAAGGATGGACCACTTAAATTATGGGATAAAAATATTAACGGTGTTAAAAAAGTAATTAGCCTAATATTTTTATTTAATCACAGTTAAGATAAACTTATAGTGAAAATTAAATAATTAATATTTTTTTCTTGTAAAAAAAACGTGATATGTATTTGTCGAGACCCCGCAAACTAAGATTAGCAGAGATTTTACTCGAACCCTTCCCCTTAACGCCTCACATAATTAATGACATCCTCTAAATTAATTTACTACTGTCCAACTTTTTTTTTAAATTCGTTACTGATGTTATCGTTAACTTTAATTTTTTGTGTATAATTCGAACTTTCCACCCTTTAAATTAGGTTTTTACATCAACAGAGTGACGTAATAATAGCAAATTCACCTAATTGTTAATATTTAAAATGATAAAATAATTACGATTGAGTTTACAAACAGGTGGCAATATTTAGTCATTTAAATTAAGCATTTTATTTTTTTTTGTTTCTTGGATTACGTACATCTAAAATTTCATTTACGCTTGATTTTCAGTTAACTAATTAAGTAGAAGATAAAATACTTCCTAAAATCGTAAGATTTCACAGTTATTAATAAAGACATTAGTTTCAAACGAATCAATTAAATTGTTTTAATGATGCTTTTTTTCCAACAAAAACATAAGTGTAACCCTTCGTGGGTGGCCTCAATAGAAATGAAAAAAAAATATACATATGGAACAAAAGCTTTTGTATTTTTTTTTATTTTATATGAATGAATTAGTATCAGTACATCTTCTGAAAACAAGTGTATTTCTCTCGTCTTTGAATCGAGAGTAGTCATAGGCTGCCTATGACTGCATAGGACTGTCCTTTGTTAACCGCTTACTATTCAAAGGATAGGCACTGTGACCCATTTGAAAAGTTTGCGTTTGTTTCACTTGCTTCAAACAAGTCAGTAGTATAAGGTTAAGATGTTAATTGTCTGAGTGAGTGCGTTCTGTACCGGAATGCACCCGTCGATAGTAGTTGACCTCAAAACCAACCGAGGACATTGTGGTGACGACTGTACTTTTACTTATCATATATTTATATCTGATTAATTATTTGGAAGCTAGTTAACAATATGTCTAATAAATTTTCTATATATAAATGAAAATGAATCACTGAAATGTATATATATTCCCATAACTCCTGATCGACTGGATCAACATGGGATGATAGTTATTTTTATGTATGCCAAAGATTGTATTAATTAAAATTATAAGCAAACCAGCAGTGTTAAAATATATTTTCTTAGTCCTATACTGTACGCTATCCATGGGAAGCTGAAATGGGGATAAATACTAAAACAATATTTTCGGAATCTTAGAAAATATGCACGAAAAAAAAAATGGCGGTGCGAAGTTTGCTGGATCAGCTAAAGTATCTAATAATTTTAACGAATTTTATAATGGTGCCGGATAATGGATAAGCGTTGTTATGTTTTATACGTCGTGTTACATAATTTACCTGTTACATTATCATAATAATCAAAAACAGGTATGCGTTGACTAGAAAATTGAATACATTAGGTACAGTTTTAGCATACTTTTTTGCGAACACGACGGTTATCGCTTACACAGTGTAATAGTCATAGAGGATACATAATATTATTATAAATGTCGCATGAAAGAGCTTAACGTAGTTAATATACATTTTTCTTTAACCTGTGTTAGTAGTGTGTAAAGTATCTAACAAGTAAATATTTTTTGTTACCTGTGCATTTTGTTTTTTTTTTTAAAGTATTTTCGAGAATATTTTGGAATATTAAAACAGGCACAAAAAACTATAGGAGTCATGTATCGATACATAATTTTTTTCTTCTTTCATAGTGGTCATGTATCTAAACATATCATTTTGTTAATGTGTATCTAGTACGGAAAATCTCATTATGGATAATAATTATGATGCGAATTATGTTAATTGAACATTTAGCATTGTAAACAATAAAAAATAAAAATCAAGTTCTTTTTTTTATCATCATCAAATTATGTTGTGTAACCTAAGAAGGGATAAAGTTACGACAACCATTTGTCGATACTTTACATCGCAATTATTTTGTATCAACCTTTATTATCGTTGTCAGAAAGAGACTACAAACATCTATCTCCACGAATATTTGATTATTTAATACGTTGCTTTACTGCTTAAAAATCAAGTTCAAGTCAAAATGGTCGAAATTAGGCCACTGATGGTCATAATAATAACCGTAACCACTTCCGCTTGACACCTGAGTCGAGCGAGTCGACAAAAACCCAATATTAGTTAAAAAAAACGTACCTTCTATTTTATGTTGTTTTTTCTTAGTTCCATTAGCTGCACATACGTGACTATTTTGTCCTTGTCCCTGTCACATTCGTGGGCACAAGTGTGCATGAGTCGGTATTCATGTTAGAAGTCAAGATAATATAGGCACACACTGTCCATTTTACCTATTGTTTAATACGAATAAATACCGTTTATAGATATTACTATTACTAAATACTAACCAACACCACAGTGGGTTACATAATTTAGACCCCAAAGTTAGTAGTTAGTTAGTTTAGTATTATACTAGTACCTATTTCGTTTCTAAATTCATCTGACATTCGAAAGTTAAAATGCCTAAATCTTTTTTTTTATTCGTTTCTGACTTCGCACGATTATTGACTGCCTCGGTGGCGCAGCGGTAGCGCATGCGACTGCTGTTCTCGAGGTAATTATTTCTAAAAAGGTCGTCTTGTTATATATCTTTTCTAGGTAATAATTAAAATATTTTAGGAATGTTAAATGAAAGCTGAATAGCACAGAACACAAATACCAATATCGTTTGTATAAAAACCTAAGAATAAACGAGATGTAAAGTTAAACGTGGCTTTTATTGAAATAATGGAAAAAATTAATGTCAGTTGAACGAAAGAATAAAATGTAGACGTTATTGCATTCATGTTTTTTTTATAACAGAATAAGTCGCCCAGCGCTATGTTTTATACCTAGTTCCTTTTTCTACAGCACAATTATCTTGATCACTTGCGATACTATTATTGTTTAAAACTCATTACTTTTATATTGTTATTAAGATCAGAAGTATTACACTTTTGTTGTATATTAAAACCTTATTGAACACTTTATATTTGCCACACAACAAAAATAGTAATGTCAGAACTTCGATTTCAGAATGACGGATGAGAAGGAATGTGTCGATTCGATTCGATATTTTCTAAGATCGTATCAAATTTAGTCAATCGATTTTCATATAAGACTCGTCCAAATAGAAGTGCAAACTGTTATTTCGTGTTTTATGCGTGTTAGATTTGAAACTTTATGTTGTGTAACTTATGAAGGGATAAAGTTATGACAACCATTTGTCGATACTTTACATCACAATTATTTTGTATCAACCTTTGCTATCGTTGTCAGAACGAGACTATAAACATCTATCTCCACGAATATTTGATTATTTAATACGTTGCTTTACTGCTTATTGTACGGTTCTAAAATGGCAACTATCAAAGAAGTAATTCCATAAATAAAGTGTAAAGCTACTTGAATGAAGTTATTTAATTATTTAGTTTCGTAACTTATAAAAATCATTAAAAAATGATCCTACACCTGCACATTAACAAATATTTACCCCTTTCCCCATGAAATTTAATAACAATAGGTAAGATTGCCCTTACATATATCCACTATCCTCTGTTTACTCGCTTGCTGCTTGCTGGCAGAAAACTCAATTTTGGGTTAAGCACGCCTTTTGTACATGACACTTCCTTGTATTTCTTTTATACTTGTATTTTCAATGTGTAAAATAAAGAATAAATACAAATAAGAAAAATGCCTACGACTAGTTAGGACACCTACAAGAAATATTGCTCTATAAAAGTTACAATTCTACCCAATATTACAATTTTATTTTACTTCTTTGTTTTGTTTTATGTCTCTTTAATTTACTTTAATATTTAAATTATGTAATTCTTTGATCGATTTATATTTAGAAACTTGGATCAAATCAACGTAAGCCGATGATAGATCAAATCGAGACATTGCGACCCTCAAAATTGAATTGCGCTAAACCAGCACATTACTACGGATAAGTGCCTTTCCAAAATATCGATTAATCAAATTGATTTCAGTTAAATTCTTGAAATACAGAATTCAAATAGAATTGATAATTCACTAAAAATACCTCTTTTAACTGCCTATTACACGGGTTCTCATAGATTTCTGTAACATAAATTTGTGTGGGAAAGCAGAGGTATTCATGATGTTTGTATGTCTTAATTAATGTGTTGAGCTCCAATGTGTTAGACCCTTTTTTCCCCTCGTGAATTGTTTTATTATTCAACTTGCAAGGCTTATATTATGTCCAACGATCACAGCTGCTATACGAACATTTATGATTAATTAAGTTTAAGTGTGCAATATGTTATGAAGAACTAGCTGAGCGCCGCGGCTTTACCCGCGGTGGTTTAGTATCGCAACCTCAGGTAATATCGCAGGGCGAACCTAGTCTTAAAATTTTTCTAGTTACTCTTTATATCATCAACAGCTATCTGGTGGTAGTGAAAGTTTCGTCAAATTCGGTCCACCCGTTCCAGAAATTATCCGGAACAAACAGAAAGGTACAACTTTTAAAAATAGAATTTTGCTGTAACTACCATATATAATTTCTTATCTATATAAGCAGACACTTCAATTTGTACAGATACATATAATAATAGAAATATTTTATTTGTACATTCTTTTTTCGTGCGTATTTAACCTCTGTTAACGTCGCTTAAATACATACATATCGGACTCGAACCGACTAAAACCGCAAAAGGGTACAAGGAGCCGGCAAACTAGGTGCAACCTCGAAAGGAAATCCCTGGAACCACGGGCCCTCTGCTGAGCAGGAATCCCGATGTTCCTTTGCTAAATATAAAAAAACACTTGCGCCTCCACCTCAGCCTACTTCTGATAGGGTGACTGGTGGCCTCACCTGTCACACCCTAGCTTGCGCTTATCGAGGACGGAGATCATTTAGCGATCTCCGACGCCCGAACCGTCTGTGGTACCTGGCCCGTTCCCGGGCCTGGCAGACAGGTAGAGTTCTTAACCTCCCCCGGTCCCGCTTTGCTGTCTCCTTCGGAAGCATAACTAGCTCGCAGAAAGAGATGCCGGAGTGCCACGCGCTCTCGCTCCGTAACATGGCCGCAACCATGTTACTGAGCGAGAGAACCCCCACTCAGATGGCAGCCACGAGACCGCGCCTATACTCCACCCACGCCGGACATTCTGGCCATCGCAGTGGCGGCAATCGGCCGTTGGCTTCTTGCGGATCAGGTATAAGTGATTTCCGAAGCATCCTTTTCCAGTGATTACCTGCGTCAGCCGAAATAAGAAGCTCCCGTGATGCCTCTCGAGCCAATCCTCTATAACAGGTCTTACCACCGCAATAACGGCGTACCCGGCACTCCGTTGCCCAAGTCGTTCCTCTTATTCTTCCATGATAACGTGGCGGAATTGGGATTTTTGGTCTTCGATTTCTCGGATCTCAGGACTCCTTCCGAACTCCTGCGCCTCCTTGTGACACTGATAAATCTTTACGAAAGTAGTAGTAGTAGTAATCTCAGATTCACTCAGATCATTGTTTATACGATATGAGCATTTAGAGGTGTTTCTTCTTGGCAAACTTTGGATGTACTGAATCCATCTAAATCCAGGTGGTATATAAAAGTTCGAGTAACATATAAGGTATGAAATATTTACATTAATCATCATAAATTTTCCTAATCTCGTAGGTAAATAATATATGATATATAAACAAAAATAGATAATATTTGCATAACTTACGGCCATGCACTTTCTATCTATTAAAACCAATTGTAAGAGGGAGAAATCAAATCAAAATCAAATCTTTAACAAGCAGCTGTCTTCAATGGCTCACCTCTAAAAAACCAGCGCTCAAAGAATGTAATTAGACCGTGTCCTGAACTCGCCCATCTATCTTTGTTTTGGGATGCCGACATCTTTAAACGTCTTTATTACGTGTCATTAAGGTTTAAGAGAAGTAAAACAAGGAGAATCTTTCAATTAACACTGATAGCGAATGACGTTTACGGCTCAGCGGACAGTGACGATGATTCGGCGTGGCATGTTTCATTTTAACTTATAGAGCCTAAATAGGCGTAGAGAAATCAGTTTTTAATTAAACTTTCCTTAATTAAAATCTAATTTTATAACAAAAGAAGTATAAGATATGAAAGTAAACGATCTAAATTGAAATGTTGTATGTTTTGTACCTATTATTCTCTTGTAAAGCCTTGATGCCATAAACACCACAGTTTTTCCTGATTTTTATTTCTGTTCCCCGCCGCGTCTAACCACAGATACGTTAAGGCTCTATATCACGCGGTTCCTTTGAATGTGCCTGTGCACCGTGTCGTATTCACTTGTCCATTCCCCTTCCCTTTCACCTACCCATCCCACCGCCAAATCCCCGGGACCATAGTCAATCGTCTTTGTTTGTTAAACGCGATACGCAATAAGGCTTTTTTCAACTTTTTTATTTATTCTCATTCGGTAAGATCTGGGGCACAAAGTTACTAATATAAAAACGGTTTCCTAGATCAAAAAGTTATGTATGAACTACGATCACTATTACTAATGTTGCAATTGTGACTTGCAATTATGAAATGTTAAGTAATCTTTTATAGCGAAAACATACCAAATAAATAATCAGAGTTTATTAAATTGTCTAATCTGAAATAGGATCTTTCTTTGTCAGTGTTCCCTTTGTGGTATCGTAACCATTTTCATTTTGCTCAAATACTTCTCTTTGCATAATGATTAAATTACCGTATCCACTCAACCTTATAGAAGCCACAACTTTTGCAATACAGTTAGTTTTTTTGTAAAAACATATTTTTACCGGTATCCATTAACAGCTATCGGTATTCGGTCAAAGCAACCGTTGGAGCGGATAATTGATCCAAAACATGATGATAATGCCCCTCGCAATACTGATAATTTCAATTCTAAAAGTCTAAGATCTAAAACATTTGATAAAAGCTCATTAAAACAGCTACATTTTTCTAAGTAAGAAAAATTTTAATCTATTTAGACGGTTCAAGCTATTGTCTAGTAGTAAATTTATCATGTTTCATCAACGATGATAATAAACCTTTGAAGGTGCAAGAAAATACAAGATACTATATCTTCCATTTTCTTGCTATGTTTTAAAACAATGCATTTGTAATTTCTGTAGGGTAAATTTACGAATAAAAAGAAGTTGAAAAAATGTATTAACCTATTGTTTTCTTACTTACCCTTAATGTTTAAAGTTCTCTTAAGAAGTTTTTAAATAAGATTTTTCTATATCATCACAATTGCTAAGCATTAAAACGGTTCTTTGCCGCACCTAAAACCACTTCCACTCTAATTGTTTTCGTGAAATAGATTCTTTTTTTGAAACTTTGTTCACGGCTCGCCTTTGTTCAAAAATTATGTCACCGTACATCCAACCAGTATTTTAAAGTGTCTGGTTTCATCAGCTGTATATTTTTAAGGCGTTTACAAATTACTGGTTGATTATTTTAGCTCGGTGACATGAATCAGTAAGCATTCTCTCACGATCTAAAATGACGTCAATTTAAATATTTTTCCGTCTGCACGAAGCCTTTATGACTGTTTGTTTCATACGAACCGTAATTGCTTAGATCCTTATCATTATTGCTTTGGACGGAGGGATAGCTCCCGGCTAGTCCTAATCTCATTTGGGCTTGTGGTTGTATAAAAAACTCGGGTCTCGGTAATCGTGGGAAGGGTTGATGATTTTATGTCGACCAACCTCTTTGTTTGGAATAACTCTATTAGAACACCATGAATTGTTCTTTCTTTAAATTAACCGTAAAGAATTGTAAAAGTATTTAGTTATTTTTTAATAAATATAATATGTACTATATAGGATTGTAAATATAATTTCAATTTTCATCCGATTGAGGATGATTAATTTTTCTTAATGATATTTGCACACTTTTAAGGTTTAGGAGTGTAAATATAAATGCTTTTTGAAAAACATCGATAAAAGTAATCGATAAGGTTCATATTTATCTCGTAATGCGGTTTCGACTTGTCCGCCCGTCACAGGTAAGTCAGGTAACACGCACGCATTCACCCGGTCCGTGCGTCATACGGATGTGGGTTGTACTCCATGCATCTGTAAAACCAGTTCTGAGAGAAGCAGCTTTTTGTCTTGTATCGTGACCATTTGTTTGCCATCGCGGTTCGCCATTAGCTGCCTGTTAGATTGTATGATAGACGGAAGGGTGGGGTAACCAAAATAACCTTGTGAATTCGGAGAATAAAGTTCGAGTTTAAAAGGAGGTTTGTAGATTTTGACTTAATGACTTGTTTGATGTGTTTCGATAAAAACATTTTTGAATGAGCTTTATCTTGACATACAGAAATACATCAGATATTATACATACCAACAAATAAAATTAAAGTGTCTGTTTGTTATTTCAAATTAACAGCTTTCACTAAATGCAAATGAAAATACATATATACGATACTTTTATAATTTTTTTGTCTGTCTGTCTGTTTGTTCCGGTTAATCTTTAGAACAGCTGGACCGATTTTAACTGGACTTTCACTGATAGGTAGCTAATGATATAAGGAGTAACTTAGGTTACTTTTTATAGACTAGTTTCGCCCCGCTGCGTTACTTGCGGTTATTCTTGTACCGCGGGTAATACCGCGGTACAACGTTTACTTATATACATATTTATTTTATTATATTTATTACAATGAGTGAATTGTAAAATAACAAGCTTATATCGTGTCCTTCCTGTCTATAAGAATATTTGGCGATGACAAAGAATAAATATTGGAAAGTGATTTTATCTGGGGCTTACTCGCAATAACGTAGATTTTTTTTATGAATACTAACATACAGTTATCATGGTCCTTTCTTGCGTCAGCTTAAGATAACAGTTTTGGTTATATCTTGACATAGTGAGTTTAATCTGTCTCTATGTAGATTCTAATACGGAAATCTTCATTTCGATCGAATCGAGAAATCTTCTTTTACGCTCTGCTAAACATATCTAGGTTTTTATTTTTGACTGCAAAATAAATTTACAACTATAATTGTTTACTAAAAAGTGTGTACTGAACTGTTTAGTTCTTTTTAGATATAGTGCGTTTTTGAAAATGAATATACATATCATCTTCATATATACGTTCAACGTTACAAACAAAAAATGCCAAGTAGATATTACCAAAAACTATAACTTACTTCCGCACTTAAGATTAATGATAGCTTTTATGTTTTGCAACTATTCATCTGATCGAGTACACGATTACGTACATACACTTACTGTATTCACCATGGGAACATTAATATCAAATATATCAAGTCGAATACTATTATTTAGAGTAATGTTCACATGTTCTATATAAGATTTCTCCCACGAGCTCCTATTACGAGCGCCACAAACGAACATCAATCTCCGGAACAATGGACTTCATCGCTTATCTTAGGGTTACCAGGGTATGCAAAATCTAAAACTTGTTGAGAGGATTGCGCTGTCAAGCCCTCCCGTGAAACAAACATACCTCTATTATCAGCAATTTTAAACACTGCAAATGCCCTTTGTTGCAACTTCGAAGGCATCTGGTTTATAGTTTTCATATAATCGAAAAATGAAGTGATTGATAATTAATTGTCTCAAGATTAAGTTAAGTATAAGACGTAAAAACTTGGAAATACAGTTTGTTCATTTAGAGCTAGATAAAACCCCTTATTTAGAGCATCACCGACTCTTAAAAGTTCAGTACTGGACATAGGCTTATTCTTAGAAGAGGTTTTGGCCTACTATATATGCCACACGGGCCAGGCTGGTTGGTAAAGGTTTGACTGACTGACAGGTTTTTTTTCTTGGCGTTACTAATAATAATATAAATGCCAATATAATACTACCAGCGAAAGCTGGGAAATAAAAATTGCGCCAATAATAATAAATATATTGGACACCTAACACACAACGCCGTCGAGTCCCAAGCTATGCAGAGTTTGTGTTATCGGCACCAGACAACTTATATAAATACACATATACTTTAATTTTGTATATACATACATATTATACATAGAAAAACATTGAAAACATCACAACTCCGAAACAAATATTTGCAGAAATACAAACATTTGGTCTGACACAGGAATCGATTCACTGTTATACACATATCCGTGAGTACACCCAAGAGATGAGTAGAGGTGGTGTCATCCGATATTCTTCATCTGTCTCCACCCGGACAATTTCATGTAAAATGAAAGATTATAGTACTCTATTAGGATAATCTAGAAAGTCCAAGAAGAATTTATATTTAGATCCTCATCTGGCCTTTGATTCACGTAATGTTGTATCATCAACTATGTTTTTGTGATAACCCTAACGATTAATACAAAGCGTCGCGAATATTTCAAACCAAATATACACCACGTGTGAAATGGCGCTAAGAATCGCTGATGCGTATGACTTTCGATTTTTGTTGTGAAAGCTTTGTGCCGTATCGGTAATGTATGTGTTCTTTGGATAGCAAGGGCGCATACTATTAGCGATAGGCACTATTGTATTGTGCTGATTAAAACGTAAACGTAAAAACATTGGTGGTTTTCGTTTTGCCCGACGATTATATATTCCCTTTAAACAGTGTATTGTTTTGGTGCAAGACTAGTGTTACGTGCATACGCGAATTGATCGAACCGGATCGGAATCTAAATAAAAAAAAGAAAAAAACGAACTTATTCTAAAGTACTAACTTCTCACTTTAGGTAATTATAAGGTTTTTATAGTAACAGTAACGTTATTTAAAAAACTTAAACTTAAACTTAAAAAAGTTAAACTTTTGCCAAAATTTGTTTTGCACTTATTTAAGCATCCATAAAAGCCACTGGTTATATTTAAAAAAGCCAATACACACTCGAAAACGTTTTTTTAAATGCCACTTAAACGAAATAAAAACTTTTATTACTAAAACCTTGTTTTATCATGACTTTTGTTTTTAGATATGAAGTTCTGATGTCATCTTTTTTACAGAACGTCTGCTGAGATATCTCATTAATTTATTTTATAACTACTTCGTGTTCGCAGAATGCATTTTGTATTTTGTAATAAAAATGCCAAATCATAGGTTTTATGAAAACCAGTTGTTAGCCGATCAGTCAGCCGTCAGTTTCCTAAAATAAATACGATTTTCTGTTTGTAGATTTTATATAACCTTACCTACTAACGTATGTATTTATGTTTTTTGTCATCAACGTACTTTGGTTTACATATATTTTTCTCTGTAGATGCGTATGTCTATCCATATATCCTATTTTAAAGATAAGTTTCCACTAGATAAAGATCTTCGGTGTCGAGTATATAACGGTAATGAAATACAATAACATAGCAATAAATATGCTAACAAGACATCTTGTACTAATATTTGAATATAGGTCTTTTGTTTTGTGCTCTCACGAATTGTGTTGCGTGTAACGGAACTGTGCGAAATTGTCAGTAGAAGACGTGACAACGTGTGAAAACTTTGATGCTGCGCTTACTCGTGAGAGACTGGTTTAAGAGATGATGACACTTCAATATAAGTGTACATATAATTTTCTTAAGATACGTTTATTTCAAGGATTTTGAAGTGCTGTTTAGCTAAGGTAAAATATTCTAAACGAGTGAATATCGGAAACTAATATAAAACTTAGTTAATTCAAAAGTGAGTTGACTAGTATTTCTTTAGTTGTAATAGATCGATCGATTTACTAGATAGAATTCAAGAAGGTTCAACATGAAAGAGCTTTGTATAAGGGTAACTCTTACAATCTCAATAACCTTTACCGTAAAACCAATTACGAACTATTTTTATTTTATTACAATTAATAACTATTTTCAAATAAAAATCTTTAGAACAAAGCAGGCACACAAAAATATGGATAGACATAATTTCAAAGTCTCGTATTTAGGTCCTTTACCCTTCTCCAGGTTGTGACTTTTCAAATTCTCTTTTATTTCAATAACCGTTTATTTGTACGGATAATATAACTTATTTATAACTAGCTGAGCCCCGCGGAGTTACAACAAAAACCGTGGGTAACTTCGCGTGGCAGAGCTAGTATAAAAAAGTAACCTAAGTAACTCCCTATATCATCAGCTATCTGCTAGTGACAGTCCCGTCTAAATCAATTTGGCTGTTCCAGAAATTAGCCAGAACAAACAGATTGACAGACAAAAAGACAAATGTTGAAAGAAATATATATTTTGGAACAGGGAACGTGTAAACATACATATGCATTTAGTAAAAATCGGATATCATAGTATTTCGAACACTCTAATTTTATTTATTTATATAGAGACTAACTGTTCAATTTTATCATTTTCAATATTTAATCTATACAAATAAATTCACCCTGCGGCGTTGCCCGCGGTTACAACAACAAACGCGGGTAACACCGCGGGTCTCAGATAGTAAGTCATACATTAATTTCAACTCATATCCAACGTAATTAAAAATGCATTATGATAAATGAATTTTCTTCCTACATAACCGTATATTGACCGTAGAGGTTTTTATTGAGAAGGAATTTGCTTTATTTATTTTTACAAAATTTAATATCTTGCTACTCTTGTACGCCACACAATGTCATACTATCTTACATGTCTAGTATACAAGTAAATCTGTTAAATTTAAATGGTATTGTAAATATAATATATTAAATGGCTTCGAGAATCGGATATTATAGTGTTCGATTTCTTTGAAAACTTCCTCTTCTTCAATTTGACAGAACTGTCTTTTAGATTAGACGGAGATATTTCCTGATTTCTTTCTTGATCTACTTATTTGTGAAACCAAGAAGAGATGATGGACATTTACTTTCATTACCTCTATTAAATTTAAACTAAAAAGATATTTGAAAGAAATAAAGTTTTTATATAGATTAATATTAAAAGAAGTATTCAAAGAAAGTAAAACTTAACATCTAATGTCAGTCAAACCTCTAAAATACCTTGGAAAAGAGTAAGTGAAAAAGTGACAAGTCTTGAACTCATATTATGTCTACGTAACCATAGACGTCCTTAATACATTGGAATGTACTACTTAAGAGTGAGTCTACTCTTGAGACAACTTTTTTGCGATAGTAGTATTGTATTCCTACATTGAATAAGGTCCGCTGAGTTCCACTTTAGACAAATTATTCTGTCACCGAGGTATTTAAGCTATTAGGAGCGAGTCCATTCAAATCCCGTTTTGCTTTATAAAGGATAGGCAATAATAGGCATAGCGAGGTTATAAATCTCCGTGACATGTTTCTTTCCATACACGTCTTCAGTATTTTTTTTTATAATCTATTTGCTCCACTTTCGTCGTGAGACGATTAAGGATATGATTATTAGTTCGATAAGCTACTATTGTATAAATGATTTACCAGAATAATTGTCATAAAGTGTCAAGTTCTGTAAGTTGGTATTATATAAACGATTTAATAGAATAATTCTCATAAAATGTCAAGAAGCTGCCACACGACTCCAAGGGCAGGATTTTTTTTTAAAGAGGATCATGAGCCGCCGGACGGGCATCCCTGTATTTCTTTTCAGCAGAGTAACGAATGTAGCAATACGGTAAAGATTATTGGTTGTGTGGCGACGTCCACATACGGCGGCAACAAAAACATATGACAACGCCATCTACTGAAGATACACTGAACTACAGAGTAACGTAGTTTGCGAAAAAGCTATCAATCCTGCATCGTGCAATAGAAGTTCTCGAGCCGATTAACATATATACCCGCCCGCCAGGCATGATCATCTAGCCTGCTGGGACGATCCTCCCTTTGTGTTGAAGGGACATGACAACCGTTCCTCCACAGTTATATTGAAAACGTGTGCTTAAGTATGTAATACAAGGATGTATCTTGATATTGTTTCCATTAAATTGATGAATCCTGACCGAGCTCAACACGATAAAGGATAACAATTGGAATATCGTTCTGATAATTAGACAGTAATATTACATCACATTTTCATCTCACATCAACAGCCAGTGCTGGACAGAAACGGTCCCTTAGAAAAGAAATATTGGTCTTCTATACCTACTATTCTACGCTGACCAGACGCGCTGAAAAGAGCAGAAACGAGAAAATTGTCAGACATAAGTGAATACAATTTCAAATCGTTACAAAATCCATTGGCACTAGAATACATCACTTAGACTTCACCTCGCCTGGTTGGAGAATCCCTCCTTTATGTTGGAGAGACATGACAGCCGTTCCTAAACACAAAAATGCACACAGCCCATTCGTTTCCTTAATTATGAGTACCATTCTCAAAGCTCAAGAATTTTAAATTCATGCTCAACATTTTATGGTGATATACTGCGTAAAATTCCAAGACTAATGGCCTTTATTACTGGATAGCGATCTTTCATGAAAAGCTTTTAGATTCATGATAAACAATAAAGTGGGAGATGATTATAAATGAATCTTGTCAAACGCGGTCATCACCTTTCATTCAGCAATTTCTCACATCTTGTATAATCTCGTCCACTATGAAGAAATGTTGCATAAATATGTAGTTTCTTTGACCTTCTTATTCAATATTTTCACTTTTATTTATTCAACTGTCATTTACGTTGAGTAATATGGTTGGTTATTTATTTATTAGCCTGTTTAAGAGGCTGAATGCGCCGTTTAACTATATTCGTTATTTGTTTCTATAGTCAGTTCAGCGAAAGACAAGTATACTTGTTGTAGTTTTAATAAAAAAGTGATTTTTATGTAAATTTTCTTCGCAGATATTACAGGAACATCTATTTATAGCTAAATTCCTTCTCCCTTTTATGATTTTCGTTTTTATATACAGTGGTACGTAAAATATACAAACCAATTTAAAGCAAGTATATTAAGATTGTGAGAATATACTTAGTCTTGCCATATATTTTGTTACACAGTAAAATAAAATAAAAATATAATTGTACGTAACATTTATTACTATTACAGTGAGTTAATTTAAGACATATATATACAAGAATTAAAATATATACAATTTATTTGAAGTAGTCTCCATTGGCTGCAATACAGTCCTTAAAACGGATTGTTTACGAAGTCCAAATTAATAGGGCGTTTAGAGCTATTCTTACTGTCTAAAACTGAACATAAATCATAATCCAGTGAATTAAGATCAGGACGTCTAGACGGGCAGTCTTCAGCTCCATTTTAATATAACAAAATATTTTACAATATATTGGCGCGGTAATAAGAAAACAATAATCGTATAAAAAATAACACATTCGAAATTCAAAATCAAATCAAAAGTAATTTTTTGTCTATTTTTAATTGCAACAATATTTATGGCCCGACTAAGTATATTTCTATTATGTAATTATGTACAGGATTTATAATAAATAAGATATAAGATATATCCTTTATAAAATGTCATTCCTAAATCTTCGCTTTTTTGACATACACTCACAGCATAATATACGTACCTAACCATTGTTAATTCTCCAAATTTTTCACTACTTGTGGAACATTTTCATAAAACACATTAAAACCTTATTTGAATGGTATTTAAATTTTAAGTAAAAAGATATGTATAGTACAATATCCTTCGGAGCTAAAGGGCTGATGTGGCAAACCTATTTTGTATTACAACCTGCATCTAAATAGGTATTATTAAACGTCATTTATGTACAATGTTGCGTACTGTAATCATTGGTTAGGTCCCTACGAAATTATTGTTTCGATACGATCCCCGTCGTGCCTTCAATACCTTTCATCGTGTCAATTTAAACACTCATATGTGCGTATATATAATGTTGTTTAACAGTCTAACAATTTGCTGGAAAATTAAGATTTTGATTATTGTATAATAACGAACATTTTATACCACTGGAGTAAATGAAGAAGGAGACAGATACGGACCTAAGAGTTTTCCTTCAACTATCAAAAAAAGATATAAGTTGATGGTCGTTCGCGATGAGAAAAACAATAAAGATAACCGGTCAAGTGCGAGTCGGACTCGCACAACGAGGGTTCCTCACAAGCTTGTAGGTATATAACATGAGGTAACTAAATTATACTATTTATGCTTTTCGTGATTTTCCTTTAACCATGCTATAAGATGTTGCTTTGTACCAAATTTGAAGTTTCTGAGTTCACGGGAAGTTCCCTGTAGGTTTTGATTCCCTTGATTGACCTAGATTTGATTTGATATGTACACTCAGAAACATTGTTACATTATTAAATCCTTTTTTTTTCAAGACACCGTGGGAGAGCCACGCTTTGCATGGGCCGGCTCGACCGGAGTGATACCACGGCCTCACAGAAAACCGGTGTGAAACAGCGCCTGCGCTGTGTTTCACCGAGTGAGTGAGGATACCGGAGGCTCATAATCCAACCCTTTTCCAGACATCCCCCAAGGCCGGAAACGCGCTTGTGACGCCTCTGGTGTTACGGGTGTCCATGGGCGGCGGTAATCGCTTACCATCAGGCGACACGTCTGCTCGTTTGGCCCCCTATTCCATAAAAAAAAGACAAATCTCGCACTTCGAATATTTCTATCTCGCGGGGACTTTGCAAACATAACTATATGAAACACGGACAACAAGGAGTAGGTCGTTCTGACTAAACTCTATAGTATGAGTTTTAAGTAAATTGCATAGTATGATGACATATTAATAAAACACCAGCAACAATATAAACTGACTTCAATAGTCCACTACTGGGCCATAGGCTTTTCCTAAGAAAGGAAGCTTTAGCTTGACGACATTATAGAACATGATAACTGTGTATACTTTATATATTAGTCGATCTGTTTAACACGCTTTAAATTTCCATAGTTAATTGATCTAGTTGATGTTATATACATAATTTTATGCTGCGACCTATTTATTATAGCGGATATCAACTAACCCTAGACTCCTTCCGCATTTCGCAACGAGATTTACAGAAGTCATTAGTATAATTAAAGAAAAATGCATAAATAATACTAAGTTATTAAATTTGTTTATCGTAATGTTATGAAGCATTTATTTATTAACACGACCTGAAGGTCAAGAATACACCTACACAGTTTTCAAACAAAAAAAATCATAAGATACATACCTACTTAATCGGGTACGATTCCCGGGTCGGACTGCTGTTGGGTTTTTCTTACATGAAATTCTTAATAGAACCCTGGAGTATGGAATATGACGGTGTTTCCGGCCCGTGCCTCGGAGATCACGTGAAGCCGTTGGTCCCGGTTGTTATGAATATCTATGGCACTCATACTGTTAACTAGAACTAGTAGCCGAACCCAAATCTTGGGTATAATTTAGGCTAGGAAGATGATGATAAGATACCTACTTACTTAATATGTTTGCAATGCAATTCTCTTCTAATATCTTTACATAAAACAGAGGAAATCAGTCATTCAAACTATGTTATTCGTCACGTCACAGTTGCTCTATTCTCGTGCCAATAGATAGTGCGACGCCACCAATCTGATTCCCTCACGGCTGGCAACTTTATCACTTCCGCCTCGGCACACTGCAAACGCAATGTAATAGCAGCCTTATCTGAAACAAAAGGGCCGACTGTACTACCATGAAGTGCCGTATTTTGGTACGTTTACCCTATTTTATAGGACGTGATACTAGGAATGTTTTGTTTGAATGGTCCTATGTGTTTCGATAACAATATCGATGTTTATTTAAGGCCTATGTCGGTGAAGTCGCTTTTGGAATCTGTAATAGATACTTATCTATGTGTTGCCATGTTCTTAGAAATCAATTGTTGTTTATGGCTTGTACCTACATGACATTTATTCTTTCTTTGTTTGTTTCAGGTTAGTATCTTCGAATATCTTAGAAACTGGTTACTCGTAAAAGAGTGGTTTTGCCGTATGGGTGAGTGGTAGTTTACAAATATACGTACATACAAATAATTTTATTTGATTTATTTATTAGTAATCATAATAAGCGTTTTATTCCAAAGTAAGTGCAAATTTGTATTAGGATATTTGTAATGAAAGCGGTAATACGAGGGAGCAAGGCAGAAGTTAAGACGGCCCATGCCCTATAAGTGAAGAATACATATAAATAAAAATTAAGGTTTATTATTAAAATTGAAATAAGATTACGGTCGGAGCTATCTGCTCGAATAGATACCATACCTGTTGATGCGATCACCTGTTTCGTCTAATGCTTTTATGCAATGCATATAGTATTTACAGTCTCTTATGCATTCTCAGCGTGAAGTTAACTGAACAAAATATTTGCCATTTAAATACTCAATTGCTGTTGTTTGTGCTGAGTAACTGATGTTTCGTATAATCAAGGTCCTTTACCTTTAAAATTCGTATCGTAAATATGCAAAAAAGCCGTAACAAATATTTCCTTCTTAAAAAATATATTTCAACAACTCGTGAATAATTCATAATATTAAATTTGTTTATATATTTAGTGCCTTCAAACACATTTGTAATGAATGTCACTGAGTTATTAAAAATAAGTGTTCGAAATGTAAATATGAATATTCAGGGTACTTTTGTTTATAAAAACTACCAAATTAATCTCCTTGAGAATCAAAAAGGATTAATATTCCAAAAAATATTCCCTAGGACATCGGTGTGGACAAAAAATCCAATTAAATCCCCCAGGTGTTTAAGCAGGGGATTCAAGAGGACGAAAATCTTTCAAATGAATCACATGGAGGATTAAAACGGAATTGAAATCCAAAATGATCCTCTAGGGGACCAGTGAGGACGAAAATTCTACCTGGATTCCCCAGGGGATCCAAGTGGATGGAGCCACTTAAAGAGCTGTAGTAAAACATGCTACATAAATTTTATGTACGACGAATCAGTATTATCCGGCATTAAAACAAATATGTCGTTCGAATCAAGCTCGACGTTAGCTTGCGTCACATATTTGTCTTGTATAACATAATCTCGTCCAACTGGCAGTCGACGCACGCGCATCTAACATGCATGACATGCATGCGTCGGATACCATCGCGAACATAGGACCTCGTGTTTACAAAGTTTTATTAAATATTATATCCTACTAAAAAGTCAAAATG
Source organism: Hyphantria cunea (assembly GCA_003709505.1). Lineage (NCBI taxonomy): Eukaryota > Metazoa > Arthropoda > Insecta > Lepidoptera > Erebidae > Hyphantria > Hyphantria cunea. The sequence goes on from PKRV01001265.1 coordinate 239,037, forward strand.
AAATATAATAGTTTTGGCCGTCCATGTATGTATGTTCCACCGTTGCGCCTAAACTACTAAATCGTTTTAATGAATGAGGTGTCAATACATTTGAAATAATGGCCTGGGTGGTATAGGCTATATATTATAGGTATTTTTCCATAAGTTTTATGTAGTCGGGTTTTACTTTTGCTTGTTACCGCGTGCATTTTTTTAATATTCCTGTTTTTTTGTTCTTAAAGGAAGTTAGTTTTAATTTTAGAATTCCTGTGGCGAATTGAAGTTTAGAAGATTTTTAAAGCAACCATAATGTTCAGATTCGAGTTAATTATTTACTTATCACAGATTTTGGGATCAGTAAACTGTATTCTAAGCAGTAGTTATTAGGTAGTGAAGAATTCAATATCAAACTGGGTAATACGAGCACTTGAAAATAATAAAACAAAAAGGGTAGATGAGACTTTAAAGTGCTTTACAACCTAGGAGCTTAAATCGTGACATATAAATCAGCTACTAATATCCTTGATCTCCAATGCTGAACTAGTAACACCTCACGACTTCGAGCGCATCTGGCCAAATGTTATTATAAGAACCTCTGTGATATAACCAAGTATATTCAACGCATTCAGATGCATTCTTGTGGTGCAGATTTAAGTATATTCATAAAGCACCGCTATTACTTTTAATGGAGATCTATGGGTATATACTTAGATACTGTTATGTTAATATTGAAGTGAAACTTCTTTAGGCACATGAGGATAATTTTTTTACAAATGTAACGTTTCGCAAGTATGCAACGGAAGTGTCGAAAAAGAGAGAGAGAGCGATCGAGACCGATTGAGAGAGAGTAAGACAGGGCGAACGTAGCATGAAGCAACTAGCGATGGAGTGAGAGTAGGGAACAAGCAAGTGAGCAAGATCGAGAGAAAAAGTGAGATAGAGCGATTGTCGTATCACGCACAGTGCCATGGAGCGAGAGGTGGGAGAGAGCTAAGAAGTTTCACTTCTGACATATGTACTTTGTACGCACGCACTTTTTTTTATAATAAATATATATATTCCCCTGCCGATTTCGGCTTTGGTGACTGATCAAATCTGAGCATCCCTTCGGGCGTGCGTTCTGGTGTGACTTATGTACCCTATCTTTGCACTGAAGGAACGTGTACAGTGAGAGGAAGTGAGCACCCCATTATTGTAATTGTAGTTTACTTTGACGGGTGGTTTGCTTTCGAAATGGTCTCGCTTCGCATCGAGACTAAATCTCCTTTGTTTCTCAAAGTTGCATATACTCTGGTGAACCACCCGCCTCCAACCAGGTCTATCTCCCTAGAGAGATCCTCCCGGCGAGAGGTGTCCATATTGCAACTCTTCATTTGTCTCTCCTGAACGAACTTGAATCTGAGGAACTGTCCGCCTCGTTTCCGCTTTCCGTCCCTGAGTTCAGGGTAAAAGATGCTCTTTTCGACCCTCTCGTCAGACATTCTTACAACATGTCCAGACCATCGTAATTGACGGCGCATAAGGCAAGCCTCAATGTCTCAATATTATAGTATAGGTGCCAAAGATACAGATTATTAAGAATGCGTACATGTAAATATGCACCTAGCATTTTTTCACCGTATTACTGACCTATATCGTCCACTCTTGAGTACCTACTTCTAAAAGGTTTTAGCGATCACTGACCATATTCAGTTCTTGTACGAACTTCGAAACGTTGTTTTTATAAGCAGTTTAGATGAAATCATACAGAAGTGGCGATCCAACGTCACGGTGCCTGACGGTTGATCGGGTCACTGCCCGTGAACTCGTCTGCATTCACTGGATTACTGGTGTACTAACCTTATACTCAGGCTTATTTAGGGCGTGAATTTAATGAAGATACAAAGTTAAAGGCAATGTGAGCATATTTCTTTTAATGCACTTAAACACTATGGACTTCTCACTTGAAAGTATCACTGTACATAATTTGTGGAACATTATTTGATTTGTAACATGTGATATACCGTCACGAACTATACTTTCAACAAATCAAGTATTATCGTAACTAACTGTTGCGTGTAATGTTCGTGTGCAAAATAACCCATCTGCTTGTGGTGAAACCTGGGCGCGCGCGACCTTTGACACTAAATCCAAGATGGCCGCTAAGCTGTCAAACTAAAGGCTTTTACTTTCCATATCTGTTTAGGAATCATATTTACTGTTCTTAGCCCGCTTTTGTATGTATATTCATTATGTCGCAGATTCACAGATACAGGCTCGGTAATGAATCGGCACTCAATGGTTTAAACTAAATTGAATAGAGTCAACAAAAATGGGCATGAAATGGTGCAAAGGTCGGTATTGTAGTTATAAATTATTCCATTGATAAATTATTTTATTGTTATCTGTGTAGCGAGAACAGTTCTAAGCTATAACAGATCTATTATGGATATTGGAATCTATTTGTAACATGTATGATGATTTGTAACTCTTGTGGTTTACATAACGTTGACAAATTACGTGATTTATGGTGTTGGATTTCGTTATTTAATTCATTTATCTTGTTTTTACAAGATTATGTATATAAAAGCAGTAAATTCATAGAAATTAAACCTTCCTTGCACGCAGGTGAACACATCGCGTGTTGATAGTTAGTCATTGCTGTTGTGGCTGTTCAATTCACATCTAATATTTTACTTTTACGCTTTAAATTAAGGTTATTACTTAAAAGTCGTTTATTTGTTCCGTGTTATATAAAGTTTTTATAATTATTTCACTTTTTAATATTTGTAAAAGCTATCGTCATAATATCCAAAAAAGTTAAACGCAACAAAGAATAGTATTACTAAGTTACATTGTCAATGGTTTACCGTTTTCAAAGTAACAATTTTTGTTTTATTTTATTTACAAAATTAGTGTAAATTAGAATTATTCGGTACTATTTTTTTAAAGGGTTTTAAACGAGATATCGTTTACCATAAGAACATTCTTTAGAGACACTAGTCTTTATTCAGGTAGGCAATTTGTTTCCCAACAACTGCTAAGTACTTTACACTTTATTTGTTGGATTTTTGGACTATGATCATCATGATCCATGACTGGCAAAGAAATAATGTTAGAACGGTAATGTAACTCTAACACATAACTTAATTATATTCCATTGCAATAAGTAATCATGTCCGCCCATTACCATTTAAAGAAAAAATCCTTGTTTTTACACCAGCAATCATTGAGTAAATTTCAAATATTCCAAACATTAGATACTCATAATTGCATAAAGTTTTCTAAGCAGTTGTGTCAAATGAACGGATATGTTACATGATTGTTTGCATATAGAATAAACACTTTCGTGAAGTCTCTAGCAATAAGTAGGACTCGCTTTCTATTGTACACATACGTAAATTGTTTGTAGACGAGGAAGAAATCTAATGATTGATTTGAAAACGTATGATTATAACTTTTATAAGCTTAGTGTACCTGAAAACCCACTTCAAAATGTTTGAACTTGTTTGAAATATAAGCGATAGGTTGTCGATCAAATTACATTTCAAAATAAAAACAAATTCTCGGCAGTACCAACAGATTCAAATCTGAGGTTTAGCAGTATAGTCATTAAATTGGGTCTCTTTATACACGTAAATAACAGCAGTTCTAAATATGGATAGTGGTTACTAACCTTTATTACACCTATTTAATCGAAGCTTCCGGCGACATACAAGCCTGCTATACGCTTATAGTATTCATAGTTAATATTAACTTCATTAAATAACCTTTCGCATTTCACGACCTTAGACTCGGCATTTGCCATCAACAGCTCCAACTCATGAAATCAGCTCATTATCTAGCAACAGGTATAAGAACGGGCTACTCGTTTCCTATAAGGCGCTCATTGACGCCTGTCTCGTGCCATTGTAAACCACCAGTGAGGNAAGTATACGAACGGGCTACTCGTTTCCTATAAGGCGCTCATTGACGCCTGTCTCGTGCCATTGTAAACCACCAGTGAGGTCTACTTGGCTTCGCTTTCTACCTTACCTTAATAGTGTGATGATAACACGAAGCTTATATAAAATTCCTAATTTTATCTAACGACGACTACTTGAAAAGGACATGTGGGATAAAACTGATAGATAGATAAAATAACTTGAACCATGATCTTTGGTTGCCTTGTATATAAACAAATGTACAAACGGTGGTTTCGAAAGAGTATAATTTAAAATCCTTCATTCCGTAAAAATACTGTTATGTATTAGCTTATTAGTTAATTAATTAACAAACAGAATAGTTACCACGGATATTTAAAGTCTTATATCCTGTGCTTATAAGCACTGCCTGTTGTTGTTTTAACATAAGCGTTTTCAACAACTAACATTACAGTTTAACCTATAACAAAACAAAGGTGGAAAGTAAATCTTAGGTATTTTGTCACACACACTGATATTGTCAAGTCACGTTTATAAATGACTTCAGAATGGTAACAATATCAATGGTAATATTAGGAAATAGTAATAATTCAGTTTACATGTTGTGTTTCGAAATAGCACCGAATCCTGCATTGAACTAAGAACTAAAATCTATAGAATTATGGACATTGTCAGATATTTAACGGCTTATTATTAATATTTCTTATACGCATTTAATCTTATTGATAGTATTCAGATTAGTGTAACAACACATTACCGGAAATTGCAAGGCTTATTTATACATTGTAAATAGCGGTATTGTTGTTAGTCGAAATAGTTTTCATGTGCGATAAATTTTAATATTTAGTGCCGTATCAAAATATATAGCACACGAGACTATAAATTCATTTTTGATATTGCATTAATTGGATATCTCTTTTGTAAATGTTAACTTTGAGTAGAGGACGACCAGGAGGTCGAACTTGTTACTGACTGACTACTCGAGAAATAGTCACCTCGATAGTTGCATTATATAAATCAGATAAGACTAACTTTGAAGATAGGTCGTTTAATATCAATTTTCTAGTGAGCTCTACAACAATGTAACCAAGACATAATCCAGGTTTCTTTTCAAACACTTTTCGCCCAAGGAAGAAGTTAATTTTTAATATTACCACATTTGAGGAAATATGCTGTTAATGCTTGGTTGCTTACCCTCGGTGATTGTTTCGACGGTGCGGTCAGTACCTGGTTGGGTGATCGCTAGTGACACGTTGAGCGTGAGCATGAGCGTCTCCGTGATGCGGTGGTCACGATAAGCAGCGGTCCCGGTTGTTATCATAGGATAACAGTCGTAAAACTTAGTTGGAGGCCTTTGGACGGCTTGAAAACATCCAACGGTAAGATTACGTAGCCACAACGATGTCTTGCCAGTCCCCAACCCGCACTTGACCAGCGTGGGGACGTATAGCCTTAACCCTCTCCAGAGAGGAGGCCCGAGGCCAGCAGTGGGACATTATGGGTTGTTGATTGATGATGAATGCTAGTAGTTTTAGTAGGTTACTGAGTGATCGGTGTCAGATCATCAGTGGCAGAAATAAGCATGCGATAAGATCTATGACTAGGTCATGATTGTTTTTTGTGAAATATAAAACCAGTATTTATAAATACTTATTTTAAAAATTCTGTACGATTAAAATCGAAAAGTGGCTAGTAAAGTTCTCTTTAATCGTATAATATCTTTTATCCTTATAATCCTCCTGTAAGGATAATCTAGAGACTTAGCCATGGGTTTCAAAACAGGATTAGAAGCTCTTCATTTTCTTACTGACATTAAACCCATTTAGAGCGTCGCTTGTTGTTAAGTACTATTGTGTTATTATTTCTATTGATGTATATTGTATGTGATGTATATTATTACTGTAGATTGTGAGTTGCCATTTTCGCAGTAAAAAGTATAAATCAATTTCATATTTTACTGTAACTTTTCTTTAGTATCTCTCCTATCACAATCGCTTATTGTTATAAATTGAACATTTGGCTGTGTTCTCAAACTTTCCTATGTTTTTCTTTTTAGTTTATCGTTTAATAAAATTTCGTTTATATTTACAAATCAAATTATGTCATGCTTTAAATAAGTTTGTGGCTATAAATAGTTTGAAACTAATTTAGTTGTTCTTTTATGAAACTTATTTTAATATTATGCCATTCGCAGCGCAATTTATTATTAATGCTAGTCTTCTACACTACCGTCATTCTTGTTTCTTTATTTTATATTTTTATTTCATTTTTGTTACCTCGAACAAAGGTACAAAAAACAGAGTAACGTTCTTGCCGCCTTGTTAAACTTCGTGTTTTGTAAACCAACTATCTTGCTCAAGGCAAATAGTTCAGAAAATTTCGACAATGTTTATATATATCTGTTTACTTTAAAATGTACCACATACCATATTTGTTGCATTCTTGTTTGTAATATCTATAACTTCTTACTAATTGGTTTTTTCACAAGTTTTCTTTACTGGTATTATGATTAGATTAAGTACAAATTCAGATCAAGTTGATCTAAAGACTCGGACTCTTAAGTTTAACTTTCAAGTTAATATATAGTGTTATACCCTCATGGATGAGAAATATTGACAGAAATATCGCATAATTTGAATTATACATCTCGCTCCGCCCACTTGCCAACAGTTTACCATATTGTTTGACATTTATACTGATCGCATAAACCATCTTCACCACTAAACATAACGAGAGACCAAGTAGGACTGGATGTTTAAAGAAGCAAAATTTATTCGTAGTCCTGTAGATATTGGTATTGCCTTAACTTATTGACTTATGTCGATACTTATGTAAATAGTATTGAGTCCACTTTTAAAGACATTGTAGAAAATATTAAAGGAAACACTTTCTTGGTACTAAAAGGTATATTACTATATTTATTCAACGACAGTTAACAATTGAACGTACAATTCTATATTTAAAAAAAGACAATATTTCTTTTAAACTTAACATAGTGACAAGACTCCCTTAACATTGAATTCATTTTAACACATATAGATGGAACATTAGTGGATGGAAAATTTGTTTTCTCTATGCATACGACTTAAACCTCCAATATTAACATAAAACTTTTAGTTTGATCGAAGTAGATGAAGCCTCGTTTGTTTTGGTACCGCACCTATATAAATCTCTCTAACTGTGTCATTGCCATCTTAAAAACCTTTTCCAAACTCTATTCGGAGTTGGTACAATAAGTTTCCCTTTTCCTTTTCTTTTTTCACTACATTTTGCTCATCTTTACTTTTCCACGCCGCAATGCTACTTTCAGCCTTCCTCTAATTTAGCCATTCATAACCTTATTAATTCTAGTCACACCATCCAAAACAGCCACATCTCAACTCATTCATTTTCTTTATTGCCAGACTTTGTAGTCTGATGATCTTTTTATGAATTTGTTCGTTTTTAAATTAGGATCACAAATAGATCTTGTTACCTTCTGTCACTTTTTCACACTGCATTGATTCAATTATATTAGTTTAGAAGTTAAGAAGCTTTTTTGTATCTTAGCTTGAAAACATACATCCCTCCACACCGTTTGGTGCAAATATTACTTAGCAGCTTCTTAGATAGAAGTTTTATTTTTATTGATAGAAGCTTTACCTATTAGTGGATACAAGGGACACGTTTTCCTCATTTCTAAAGATTATTATAAAATTAATCGTTAAACGGAAACTCTTTTTAGTTGTGGCGATCCAAATAACAGGCACGCAAGATGAATAGTGGTGGTCTTATAACTTAGATAGATACATTAACCAGAAACTTCGAAATATTCCAATGCGTTTAATCAAATTAAATATTGTGTAATATCCGCTATCCAAAAAGTTAAAAGTCACGCAACGTAAACATTAGGAATGTAATCATGTCGTCAGAGATTTGAATGATAACCATCATCAGTTTTGCAATGTAAGTATTTTGATAAGTAAATTATCTGTTTTGCTAGCATTATGTATGCATTTACTTTCTGATTACAAGATGAATAATCTATTTTTTAATTTAACGAAATCAGTACGTGCAGTTTTATATTTTGCCTATTTACACAATAAATCATCTCCTCAATCATAATGTTTTGATGTGGTAAATATTTTGTGTCTTGTAATCTATCGATGCTTGAAATTGGGGTTCACAATATTAAGTCGCAGATAGAATGATTTGACAAACATTATTATTTAGTATCATGAAAGCATTAAGTAAGTAGTGAAGTAGTAGTCGACTTAAATAACGTAAATGACCAAAACGGACTGAATCTTTAAGCGTTTTTACATCATATATGTAAACATATAACATAAAAATGTTGAAGATCTTCGTAACCTTTGTCGCTACTCGCTATTCGAAAGGTCCTAACTATTTTAAAAAGATCGTTCTAGATGAACAAAATCTAAACGGTATACGTGAAATAATTATATATTTACAGTAGGCAGGATGTAGGTATATAGGCATAAATATTTTATATAGCCCTTTTATAGAACAGCCAACCCTAGGAACGATATAAGAAGCGTGTGATTTACGACAAGACAGGCCGCGGGCGACAGAGTTTCTAAGAAGATCTACAGATTACACCGTTCTGTGATACACAATGCATTTAGTCCTACTTGTACCTTTACTTACCTAATACAGCTGAGAACCGTGCTAAAGTCGAAATTTCAAACAGTAATTGGCAATTGTTTAGTTCATTTGAATTCAATTTCGTGATATTTATAGCATTTAAGTGACCATACACCGGTTCAAAAGTCACTCGTTCTGATATCGGCCCCGTAGCTCGTTATTTCAAAATGTTTATAGGACTTTAATAACGGCACTTTCATGCATATCAAATGATAACTATATTAATTGGGATATTGTATTCAGGAAACTGTGAAAGATTTCAATATCAAAATGAACAGAAATTTATGTAGGATCATATAAATAAGTGTACTTAAACAAAGTTAAAAATTCAGGAAAATTCGTCTTATTGAATTTAGTGAATTTAATTATAATCATAAAGTTCGCCTCTTTAATATTTCCTTAACTTTTTTATTACTTAGTAAGTTTACCTCAAGTACATGTTAAGACAATTTTTTTCTTTTATATCTTGTTATTATAAAATATCTACATTTTACAAGAAAGTAAACACAATATGTTTACTTTCTTGTAAACTGTACATATTGTGAAAGTTTAATATAGTTAAGATACTGTTCAATAGCTTATTGGCAACGTATACTTGTACGATATCTGCCCTGTACTGTTATACGGGAGCTGGAAATAACTTGGTAATAGTTTTAATGCTTCTGGAAATGGTCAGTCATTGTTTGGGACATTACCGTAAATTTGCAACATATGTCGACATAGTAAGTTAAGACTGCTACTTCCTCGGATAACTTAACAGCATTGACAAGTTTATACAGTCTGCCTTTTGCTTTAAATCACTACTTTGTTAATATTGAATTATTCGAAAATGGAAACCAACATTTGGTTTGGTATAGTTCTTTAAGTAGTTTTTCTTACTTAAAACTGTGCGTATTTCCATCCATATACATAGTTAAAAATATCTCATTAGAAACAGACACTGCGTAGATTGGTATGTCGGTAATTACAATTTTACTAAATGACTTCTAAATTATGCCGACAGTATTCTCTTAAGCACTTCTCTGTAACAACATTATATCAATATCTGACATTCTGAAGATACTGTGTATATAAAATTCTGATAAACACTCGTCGTTTGAGCCTTCTGTATTTGAGTCGGAAGATATGAATTACCATATTATCGGATATAGCTCACTGATCTCCGTTATCCATGGAACTAAACTGTTTTATACTATCTTATATATTATCTCACGATACGATCGAAATATGCTATTTATATCGATATAACTGCTTTGATTAAATATTTATGATGACTGTTACTGATCCCGTGATGTTTCACGCATCATTTTACGACGGGGTTCATCGAATAGCGGTAACATTGGTGCATTTGGTTTGAGAACGAATATCATAAAACGCTTCTTGAAAGCAGCAGATCTAAATATAATCTTAGATTTAGTTTAAAAATGTAAGGCTCCAAGGCATTGTAGTTTAATTCATAATCATCTAAAAAAATTAACCTTTATGATGCGAAAGAATTCAGAATAATTATGCGCTGTTTTCTTTGTAATTTGTGTTCATAAGTAAAAACGTATTGGTGGGTATAGTAGGCTCCGAATAACCTCTGCTAGGTATAAAATGAATGCAGTCAAAAAAATCAAGACTTCCCAGGACTCGTACGGTTTTCTACCTAGATCTCCTAGAACCTCATCAATTTTGTTCAGTTTCAAGATACGCCCCGAATTCGATTTATCTCTTTTTCATACCATAATTATATCACTATGTTATTATTTGTGCCAAGTTAAAATGTTGTGATATTTTAAATGCTCTTTACTAAAACCGGTATAATAAGTATTTGATACTTGTATAACAAAATTCCGTTATGATTTAAATCACATTATTATTATATTGTCTAGCCAGAATATGACTTTTTTTTATGTATGACCAATATGACACTACTCTGCCCGGTGGAAAGCATAAGCAGAATCCAAGAGTGGTGGTCACCATACTCATTGCTCGTGCAGACAATGCAGCATGGTAACCCACATTATGCGGCTTAGGGATGCTAATGCACCTTTGGGCCTTCGGTCTCGCACTCGCACCAACGAAACATGACAGCATGAACGCTGTCATTTTACCATGAACTCTCTGTACGAGGATAGTACCGCTCCGTTTGAGTAGGCCCGTTCGTGTTGAAATCAAACTAAGAAATAATAAAACCTTTTTGAATTATGATGTTTTTTCCCTTATCGATTTTGTATTTGTCAAGTATTCTTTAGTATTTTGGAATGTACCTACTGTTCATGTTTCCGTAGTTAAAAATATTAGTGGTTGTTAGTTAAAACTTTGTCTCAAATGTCATCAATTTAATGAGATTCCTTAGAATTTTATCTGTTGATGAAATTAGTAGGAAATGCGATAAAATGATAATAAATAGTTTCCGATATGCGTTTGTTTCGACTTTACCTTTTTCGAACACAAAGTGTACGATTAAAATCTTAATGTTATACCTTTTAATATTTATTTTAAAAGCTAAAGAACCATCTGTGTATAAACTTTACGACCAAGGATTTGTGCTAAAGAAAATATTTTTAGGTCACGATATAAATTTTATTTCCTTTTGAATGATAAATATTCATCTGTATGCTGACATACAAAGCCTAAATCTATGCATTTCATCTTTATTTATTAATTTTAAGAAACACAAATTCCACTTCCAATAAACCATCCTAATCTTTGTAAAATATAATACACCTATGTTTGCATTTATCTAACTGAAGAGCTTTTGCTTAGACCCAGCAGGTGAACATTGCTGACGACAAAGGTGAAACAGAGTATCCCGTGAGCATTGCTCGTTTTATGCCATAAATTATCCTTGTGCTCCCATGCGATGTACGCTGCGCTTGGGCAAGGCATTTAAGTTACAAGCAATAGGCGATAGAACTTTCGGACTCTCCGACAAACTAATTAGAGTTAGAGTTTTGCGACCATGATTTGCATGAGTTTTTGGTTAAACGCCGATGTTAATATTAACAATATTTTCGTATTTTCTTCATAGTTTTCTTCCTTAATGAGTTTTTCGTTTTTCTCACAATTATCAAGTTTCAATAATCTCTTACACGACAATAGAATTTTTGTTTAGTGGAATCAAATTACTATTTGTTAAATATGAGCGTTTTAACTCATCTACTTTTAACATATGTTACCTCTTCAGAGATGCGGCTGTAATGAATTGTTTGTATTGATAAATTAATTATATTCTTTAAGTAATTGCTTAAAGAATATACTTAAATTTGTTGCTGTTTAATTGGTTATACATTGAATTTAGAATGTGAGATTTAGATTGAAAAGATTCTTAAAATAGTATTTTACATTCAATATATATTTGTAATTCAATATTATTGGCATCTGGTAACCACCTACCAGATGACAATTATATGTGGAACTAATGTGAAGAATTCCGTTATCTTACACAATGTTTAAAAAAAATGCTATTATAAAATGCTTGTTCCTCTCTCTTACTCATTGTTGTATATTTATTTGCATTAAAGTTCCTTTGACTTTAAGAGGCTCAATGGAACCAGTTCTGCGATAAATATTCCTTACAGATGACACGGGAAACATGTGTTCAGTGCGATGATACAGTTGAAAAATATATGACTATTAATAACCCAACGAAAGGCAACGCACCGTACCGAGGCGGGCGTGAGAAAAGCATGGGCTATTTATCGCACACATACATCGCAAACAAAACCTTTTATATCTCTATAAATTATTCAAATCTTAGTTCTTTTAATTTTGATCTTTAATTATATTTCGTCTGTAAGATATTTATCGCCACCCACTTGTGACTTGTGTCATAAATAATAAAACTAATGTACGCCCATTCACTGTCAAGCGATACATTGGTAGAGGTGTGCAGATACGGAACTAGTTGTTGTATATACCACATTATTAATTATAGCCCTAAAATAGAAAGGTTTTCATAAACATCTTACGGGAAGTTAATAATAAAATATAAGATTATCCCTGATAGCCATTTAGAACGTGTAATTTGATTGAATACTTCCAAGAAAATAATAAAGATTAAAATCTAGTACCGGAGTAAATAAGAGAGATCTTGATATAGATTATTAAGGTTAACGTTGATTAAACATCATATCAACTGTGTAGCGGTTTTACCCACCTAATAGTTTTTATATGCGACCAAGGCGAGAAAAAATCATCATGTAGTATTTATCCTAGATTGGAATCAAATTCCTGATCTCTTAGGCTTAACAGTCGGGACTATTACCTACTAGACCGACCTATATACAGTTTATATTAAATCACATCTCATTTACACATTATTATATTGTATGCTTTTGAAGTTATACTTCTTTTGGCGTGTTAGGGAAAAATTATGAGAGTAATTTTTTAGGATGCGCGCGCACACCTTCACGAAAAACCGACAACCTGAAGCTAGCCATAATCAACATTTTAGTTTTCAAATTTTTATCTTGTTACGCGAAAAAAGTTTAACTTCCAACGCGTGTACATAAATACTCACATACTTTTTTAAATATATGAACACTATAAAAAACTAACCGAAAAAGCTCTTGGAATAAAGTTCCACTGTCCACACACATTTTAGTACTTTGAAATCTCTTTATTTCTCTCTTATTTATTTAATTAACTGACTACCAAACATATATGTATTGTACTCGTTAAATATAAAGTAAGACTTAAATTATCGGTTCTACAAATCTGATTCTAAATAACTAAATGTTCCCAGAATAAGTTCACTATTCTTGGTCAACAATAAATTTGAACTCATGACCTTTCTGTCGTAAATCCACGCCCTATCCTTGCGAGTACCGTTCTGTCGCTTGAATCTAAATATCTTAAAGACATTTAAAGTGATATCGTTTGATATGCACGATTGTGAATTATTGCCCTATGGATGAAATTCTTATATTTCTATCGCATACCTTATTTATATTTGAACAAACAAAGGGACAGTTGACAAGGACATAACGTCATAATTGAATTTATTGCGTCATGTATTTTACATTTTATAGTCGAACAAACAAGCACACACAAAAAAACTGAAAAACTATAAACTTAGCACACTTATAAAGAAAACAGCAGTAGAAATGCAATATGCACATATTTAGCATTGCTTACTAGCAATGTCTAAAGCAAACTTAAACTTAGAGTTTGGGTAAACGAACTCATACTGTATTATGGCATGTTGCCAGTACATACATACTAGTCTCGAATAGTTGGCAATGAGAAGTATGTATATTTGAATAAAATAAAGTACTGACTTATTTGTTTGAATATCAATGTTAAGGTTTGAAAGTTTATGGGACTTCCAAAATCATATTTAACAGTAATTATTTTATGATGTAAATTCGTCGATACATTTTGATGCTGAATTTGTATATTATTTTTTTGTATATAACAGAATATTTAAAATAGTCTTCCTTGACCTTTGCGATTTCTTGTGCAACTCCTAGATAATGCTATGATTAACGGCTTTTTTCAACTTGACTCGTAACTAACCTCGTTTTAATTAGATATCATCATCTTGAGAACAGTCTGAATTTACTTTATTAAGAGTATTTATTATTTTTTTGACAGCTAAAACTTGCCAATAAAGTAAAGAAAAGGTCCTGTAGATTAATGAAAGTATTGAATAAATCATATTGAAAAAAATCTTCTGTCTCATGTTTTAAGAAGAGATACGTTAAAGAAAATAACTGTAAGTCCACTCCGTGCAATCTAAGAAATGAGAAATAGTAAATAAATGTAAAAAAGTAGAACGATGTAAGTATTTTGGACTCAAATAAATAGTTTTACCCTTATATTCAAAGGTTTAAAATAAATAAGTAATTAAACTTAGAATCGAGATATAAGCACCAATAAAAGTTTGTACGTAAAACTTTGTACTAAAGAATTATGATCTTGTAATAGTTCTCGTAACGTTTATTGCCGTTTTATAGCCAATCGCATGCCATCAAAGTACTGTTGCTGTGTTTGTACAGGAATGCGTGCAGGCTAACGTTATCTTCGAAATTATTAAACTTTCACCGACCAGCAATCTGTTTGATATAAACACTTATCGTATGTTAACATTGGATTTAGTTTATATACAGTATATTATAATTAAATAAACTATATGGCACACCAGTTAATAAGTTTACATGTAACAGAATATCAATTGAAAAACCATGTACAAATGTCGGGCTTATTCAAAGGACTTGCCTGCTATGGGAATAGTAGTATTAGTTGAATAAGGTATCTTAATTTTATCCAAATATTTCTAAATGAATTTGCAGTACATGGAGTAGGTGAAGAAAGAAACGGTACATTAACCAGTTTATTTTTTGGTTTTATTTCACAGTTCTGTGCTACTTATGAAATTTATACGGAAAGAGGTAATTGCTTACACACATAATTTTACAAATTCGTCGAACTGTCCAGCTAAGCAAATATTTGTTTTTGACAAAATTGTTCTAAGTCAATATATATAAATAGTCGAAGTCTATCAGTCCTTCCGCCTCGCTTCTATTTTTCTTAATGTTATTTGCCGTTTGCAAACGACGTTCTAAGCCCCAAAGAAATTACATATTGCACACTAGAAATAGCAGTTCTCTAAATATATACCTAGAAGAATAGCATTTTGGAAATCGTTTTATTAAAATAAGAGCTTTAGATTTCTTTAGTTTAGTTAATTGACAAAACTTGAATTAATTCAACAGAATTAGCACCATTTAAAACTTATACTACTTTTGATAGGTATTCTATCCTTTTTTATGCGTCATGCGTAAAAATATAAAACCATGGACGATATCTTAACTAAGAGCAATCATCCGCATACCGTTACCTATTTATTATCAATTTCGATAAAACAATATCAATTTCATTTCTGAAGTGCCGGAATTAGGAGTGAATCTAGTTTATTCCCATTATAACGGTATTGACCGAGGTGTCTGTATTTAAATAAGCTCAATAGAAACTCGACCACAATATATATAAGTAAGTTATCGTTAGAATTGAGTTTATTATTTATAATGCTAAGTTAGTTTTACAAAGTAACGATGCGTTTAACGTAGTGTAGGACGTCCACAAGCCAGGTGGAGCGATCATTTGCGCAAGACGGCTGGCAGGAGCTGAATGCGAGAAGCCATATATCGAACTAAGTGGCGTGAAATTGGAGAGGCCTATGTCCAGCAGTGGACTGCGATAGGCTGATGATTGATGCGTTTAAAGGATCATTTATTATAACACCAAATAGCTTTGTTACCCCCAGGATTTGTAGCTTTTGCATCGGTAATTGTTCATTATTTCATTGGTTTAATTTTGTTTTTGGGTTACCCTATTATTTTTGTAAAATAAAAGTAGTTAGGCTAATTTTATTTTATAACTTTTTGTGTTACTCCACAATAACAACGGCTATCTGCTAATGGAAGTCCCGTCAAAATTGGTCTAGCCGTTTCGGAGAATTGCTAGAATAAACAGACGGACATAAATTACAAAAAGAAAATTTTTTGATGGAAGTACCGTATATACATATATACATAAGTAGGTATCTACATCCATATATTATGCATTTAGTGAAAGCTGAAGCTTATTTGATATTACAAACAGACACTTTAATTTTATTTATAAGTATGGAACTATTTCTGCTTATACTTAAACTTCATACTCTATTAGTTCACTCTGCCACACTTCTCAATGAAGTATTTTATCATTTGATGAGAAATTAGATACAAAACTGCAACGAAAAATAGATAATTACAAACTTTGAATCGTTTGTTGTTAAAATATTGAGTTCCATCGGTACATAAATGTTTTAGTTTTTGAAACGAACACAAACCAATATAACAATTTATGAAAATAGATTATAATTAAGTACTAATTTTGACTATTTTGTAACTCATCTTCGTTGTAATGCGAGTCATTTTATAGGTAATAGAAAGCTTCGCTTGCGCACCTAACGGGGTATATTAGTGATGTCATGATTATAAAATTGAGATTATACTAAACGTCGGTCAACTTTTAATGGTTATGACCAGAAACTTCTAGATTATTTATATGTTTCTAACGGAAGATATTTTATGTTGTCTACAAATATAATTACCATTTAACAACACATAACTGTCCTTTGAATATTGATCTCTTGCATAACTTTTTTCTATGTAATAGGGGGCAAACGAGCAGACCTCGAGCAGACCAGCAGATAGTCACGTCAGATCGTTTGCCCGCGATTACATAAAAAAAAGAGCTTGGAGGAGATCTATGTCCAGCAACTGCGAATGGAGATATTATACAGCCTTTTTATCTATACTGTTTTTTTTCGAGTTACGAAGGCTTTTTATTCATATGATAACAAAAAGGAATTCTCATTTGTTATAATTTTGATTACCTTTCTGCCAACATTCCACACTGTTATTATTCTATTCACCTAGAATTAAAGAACAATAATAAACAATTATATTAAATATGTAGGTGTATATAGTGGTTAATAGCCACATCGAATCATAAAAAAAACCTGACATTGTAATAGTTCTTGATGGTTTAGAACTGGTTCAATTCTAATAAATGTTTGTAGGTGATTACACCTTTCGTTTATGTTGTAACACGTGCCATTGTTGTAATTTTGCGTGTAAATTCGACACAACCTACTTTTAAGCCGATGTTTTGGCGATAGTTTTACGGAGATGTTATTAAAAATATGTGTTTGT
The DNA here is from genome assembly GCA_003709505.1 of Hyphantria cunea. NCBI lineage: Eukaryota > Metazoa > Arthropoda > Insecta > Lepidoptera > Erebidae > Hyphantria > Hyphantria cunea. Next base: position 256,252 of record PKRV01001265.1, read on the forward strand.
TTTTTAAATTTTAGATTCGTGTATTGATTCGACAGTTTCTAATGTAAAAGTTACTTAAACTTAAAGCTTGCATGTCATAAACGCTAATCCTAGTTCTACATTAAGTGATAATAATCTATATTAAGCAAATCCTACACCATTGTAACGACATTGGTGATAAAAATACATAAATATTAATAGATGTATTTTGTGAAGTAACATCAGGAACTTGGCAAAATTACCATAATGAATTTGCTCATCACAATAATAGTATCTATCCTATGTTCTCATAAAACAATGTTTCAGGGTTAATGATATCTGTATATTTATACTCAAAATATTATTACATTGTGTTAGTATACACTTTAATAATCTATGCAAATAAACTGGAGTGACTGTTTGTTATATTAAAATAACCTCTTTGAATAACCGCATATGTATGTATACACGGTATATGTATGTATACACCGAAATTACATTTTTTTTGTGTCTTTCGGTCTGTCTGCTTATTTGTTCTGGCTAATCTCTGGAATAGCTGGGCCGATTTTGACGGGACTTACACTGGCAGCCGATGATATAAGGAGTAACTTAGGCTTCATTTTTTAGACTAACTTCAACTTCGCCTGCGGTGTAACCGCGATTGTTGTAGTACCGCGGGGCTTAGCTAGTTAATAGTATAATAGTTTAGACTTATAAGGATGAGGGAACATCTCATGATTATTAGCATNGCAAAGGCACCGAGTGTTGTCAGTCTAATACCATAACATGGCAATATATTTTACTAGTTCGTGACGTAAGTCAGATCATTCTTAGACTTCGCGTGTATATCGTCGACACACTCTAGTTTGAAACTGATATGTATTATGTTTTGATTTACTGCATAATAGTCATGTTAGCCTCATTTCAAATTCGATTGGTCCGTGAGTAACTAATATTCGTCGTTCTCGAAAATTACTCGCTCGTGACATGACACTATGTCTTGTTATGTTTGTTGTTTACGGCCCTAAATAAATTTGTCGTCTCTTTCAAGTTAGTACCATTTAAGAAGATGAAAATGTTTAGACCTGGAATGTTATGAACTTTATTATTTCTTAGATATTACTTTTTAGGGATTTCTTTTTACAATTCAGAATACAAGACTATATAAATAAATAAAATCATAAACGAACCAACGAAGATGCTGGATAGTAAAGAAATTTAGAAACAAACATACAGGATATGCGCGAAAAACATACCCTTCCGTGGTAGTCAACAATTGTAAAAAGCTAATTGAATTATTAAGCTATATTCGGTAACTGATTTTGATAAAAAACGGTTTTATTAGCATCAGAGTTCAATGAATTCAATATTAACAAAAAATATTTTTTGTTGTTACTGAAACTTTTTAGAACGAAACTGTCGTATGCTTGTTTTGTCTATGATTTATATAAGACAGCCGACAATTAATAGTTACCCTTACTATAAATGTGAAATTAAAACAGCTTTTTATTCCAGTTAAGGCAAAAATATATTTGGAAAATGTGAATTTTTAGATTTTATTTTAATTATCTTTTTGTTATATAAAATAACTTGCGTATGCACATGTAAGAAATATGTTCTTTGTGGAAATTTTCTTCGTAAACTAAGCAGATAATCTCTAGAATTGTGGTACTAGTGTCATTTAATTACAATTTACCAGGTTTATACAGTCGTATAAACGCAAAAAGGTAATAGCGTTTCAATAAGCTGGTTACCATAAGCGTTCGTTTATTCCGTAATAGGAATAAACATTACATACATTAGTCATGGTGATATATGCCGCGTAAGAATAGTTTCGCTTTCGGAATCACGAGTTTTGCTCTCGAAACGACGGTTAAGGGGAATTATGTTTACACCAACATACTTTGCTACTTGCTTAGTAGAGTGGAAATATGTAAACAAATACATGCAAATCTAGAAGAGCAAAGTAATGGTTAAATAGAAAAATACTCGTACTTCTAAGAATATTACCGACTCGATTCAAATCAGTATGCAAAGTCAATACATCTTGTTTGTACCTTTCACTTTATCACTAAAATAAATCACAACTGGGCAACTATACAAAGACAGACCGCCAAACTTTTTTTATACACACACATATGGTAAAGGTAATGCTATGCGATATATTGTGATGCGCTAATCTGTTTGACACGGACCCGAGCTGTGTCGAGAATTTGTACACGAAAGCCAATAATACATTAAAACGGCCTAGGTATCTATACTGATATTTTCAATTCATTTTTAAAGCTAAATGTTAAAGTTGAAATTGGAATGAAAAGAGCACAGCAGATGCGTCGTCGATTTATATTTGCAGTGTTCCGTTAGCTGCTCACCTGCGCCCGTGCTTCTCTAGTTATGCTAATGGCAACGCGGCGCGCTCTCAGTAATAAGTACTATACTGCGAACCATAGAAATAAGTTCACTGGAAGATTTAATAGTCCTATTTCATTTATTACAAGGAATACGTACTCGCAATATTTTCAGACAAAAACAGAATTTACACGCCCAATAAACATCATCTAATATCATTATGCAGTCATACGTATTCAAATAAGATCGTTTAATGTAAGGAATCTGCTCCAAACTGTATATTGTTCCCATTGTTGTGATAACAGTCAGAACTTATAGTAGATTGGTGTGTAAAATCGATTTTATTAAAAGCTGTTATTAGGTAACTTGGCTTATTCAGTAATGTTTCTTATCTAGCATATATGTTAAATATAACGGTGGGAAATGTTCTGTGAAATGAACCGTGGGTGGACGAGAAACTTTAAAGGAAATCGATTCCTCGGTTCGTGTTTAAGTCGAATTCTCGACATAGGGGTTAAGTGTTTGCGGATAAGATGTTCTCTCCTTGCCTTTAAGTCTCGGTAATACCACTTTATTCACTTGTGACGTGCATATGAATACGTGAATCACGAAAGGCAATTAAATTGTGCATCTTAGATGTAATGTTACATTCAAATGGTTCAAAATCTTAATCTAATGATATTGCACGCCATTTTTGTAATGTTTCTTGATCAGTTGACCGTGTATATACTCATAGTATAAATAATTTTAAATATCTGTTGTCTGACTGATGGTCTCTTTGGTTTTTTAACGCGCCTTCCTCAGCACTACAGTTTTTTTATATAATTGTATTGGAATAGGCTTTTGTCTTCAATCTCACCACATTTCAAAATTCTTTTGATTTTGGATAGCCCCTTAGCCTACTACGCAACTTTATGCTATATAACATTACCTTACGGCCAGTGGAATTCAAGCATCACTGAAAAATGTTGCAAGAAAGATCAAAATCTGACTAAGTTGCGTGTGTCAGCTTCTAAATATATAATTATTATTAACGCAAGTAATAAGGAATAAGCATAAAAATTTTATTTGTCTCAAATATTTTTGCCTAGATGTCTTTACAATGTACTTATTAGGTATTTTTTATTTAAACCCATAAAATATTAAATAAAAAGTGAAAATTGACCGAGGGAAATTCAAACTTACAAACAGCTTACTATTGGTCGAAATGAATCGTGACGTTGATGGTCACTGCAGCTAAATTATCAGCGTCGAAATTCATACTGTGTTAGAAGGTGCTTGCGAGAAAAATTAACTTCTTCCATGATTTTCATAGCAATTAAAACTAAATAATCACAAAGTAATTGAATTACTAAATAGTAAACAAACACGCAATGACAATGACGTCATTGGCTGTATCATAGCGCGCCCAAAATGGCGGCATTTGAATAGCTCAAATTTAAATAATCAGTGTTTTAAATTTCACTTTGAAAATTAGTTGGACCATTTTCAAGCCTATTTATATATTTTTTTCTATGTAACAGAGACATAAATGATCAGATTAAGAAATAATTAAAAAAAATATGCATATTCTCTACTGACAGAAAAAATAATAATAGTAAGTGTATTGTGAATATATTCAATTTTCTGTTTCATCATTACATTGAACATCCAATTGCGCTTCTAATCAATGCTTACATTTAACAGTAGACTTCATTAAGTCTCTCAAAGCTGGCTATTGTGTGACCAGCAGAAGCTGTAGCCGCAAGCTTGAAATATCTTAATGTACTTAGATTACTTTGTCATTCATATCGAGTACATCGCGTCGTAAAATCGATCACTGCCACATCAATCCATTTGTGACGTAACTTGACACTGTGTTTTTTGATGTTAAGAGCTACGGAACAAAATTATTGTGCTACAAATGGTACTGTCATCAATCATTTTGACTGAAAGTGTTACATTTATGAGAATTGGCGTAATAGTTGCTGTTGCTGCTTTGTCGTGCTTACTTAATTTTGAAAACATGCCACTTAATTTAACAGTGTGAAGAAGCATGTTATCTAATATATAAAATAGGCATGAAGACAGTAACCAAGAACCACTAAAATTATGTATTTATCTGATTTATCGGGTATCGAAATCGTATTTATTTTCACGTTTAGAGCGAGAGTAATAAGTAATTAAAAAAATAAAACTACAAAATACAGCAATCTACAATGTTAATTTGAACACTAATCGAGTTACGTGACGTATGTATAAAGATCACTTTGTTCGGACATAGCCGCCGAACACTTAACTGTTTTTACGAGCTATAGTCGCTGGTTGACAAATGGTGACGTCGCGTCTGTCGCAAACAGACGCCATCCCACCACCTTAAATTGTGAATTCTAAACTTAAAATTTAAATCTTAATTTTTTCCTTCTTAAACTTTATTTTTTGATGAAATATAACTATTTTTGACAGTGGGAGATTCTTCCCAACATCATGGAACATCATCATAAACCAGTTTTTCAAAAGAAGTCATCATACCTATTCTTGTGTCGTGGTGTTTGTTATCAAACTCATCCGGAATGGCTGGACCGATTTTTATGCAATTTTGTATGCATATCGGGTACGTCTGAGATTCGGCCAACATCTATTATTCATATCCCTAAATGATAAGGGTGAACCACTCCTAAATATCTTTTTTTTTACAATCATTCGACAATGCAATGCAATGCAATGCAAGCAATGTCAAAACAACGTTTGCCGGGTTAGCTAGTATTATAATTATATCGCATAAATAGTTACTTACTAGATGTACCTGTGTGATGTATTTATGTAGGTATAGGTCCATGGACTTTAGTTGTATCGCGAAAAATTCTTTTCATAGTTATATATATTTTAAAGTAAAACTAAATAGAATAGAATAGGATAGAATTATAACATAAAAATCAGAATTTTAAATCAGTAACAAGCTCTCATGTGTCTTGACGTTTATGTTCAAGTTCGTCCAGTTATTATCAATATTTTTTGGTTTTTTCATTAACTTTGGATGGAAACTTACGGCCTTACAGTCACGATTGTCATTTTCTATTGTAGTTTCAGTCACACATTTCTCACTTTCCACTTGGGGCTTTCGTTCGTAATTCGATTAGCGGTGTTACTTTTCGTGAATTGGTACCGTTGAGCTGCTACCTCACGAGTTTTGGGCAAATTTGTCCGTTCGTGCATGCATTTGATAATAGAGAGAATAATTGAAGAGATTGGTGATCCGTAAGTTTCCCAAAAAAGCACTTTTCATAATGAATTGACACGCTTTGTAATTTACGTGACTATTTGCGATGGCGTTAGATCTTGTCGTGAAAATAAGTATGATTTAAGGTATTTTAATTGTGTTAAGGTATAATTAATTTTTGAGTTTATTTCGAATGATGTTTATTATAAGAAATATAGACTTCATTAATGTGGAATTAAGCCGGGATATCAAGCAGAAGTGGTATATTTTTCCTATGCGTGTCATAGCTGTCACAATCCATGCGTATAATTAAGAGATGCTGTAATATACATACATACTATGTATATGTATGTTGCGTCATGTAGGTACCATTATATATTAAATATTTTTTGCTTATCAAATCAAAACGATTTGTTATATGTTAGTTTTTTATATTTCATTTAAGTATCTATTAAGATGGCTGATACGATATGGGCGTGTAAACTTTTTATATGAAACCACTGGTCGACTGCGCTACAACTTTCCGTGTATACCTACGAGCATATAGTTTTCTGAGAACGCATGCTTAGTATCATAAGTATGTCGATTTACAAGTCGTATTAGTTCATGTAGTTAATGTTTTGTGCCGGTGATATGTCAAATGCATTAGTCGCAAGGTTTTTCTACGAATGTTTCTAATACAGGTTATTTGTGTTTTGTTTCGTACATATGCATATTGCTTTACACATCGAACATTGACGTTTTAAATGTCGACAGTGCATTGCAATATGAGATTCGCGAAGTTTATTTTGACATCAGCTTTGAAATACAATTTCCGTTTGAAATCTGAGTACTATACTGCCGCCTTTGAAGTCACTTTGTTTTTGTTTTCAGTATTAATTATATTATGCTATAATTATCAAAAGTTATATGGAAATGTAGAATAGTTCCATTTGACAAGGGTGACCTAGTTACAGATATATTCACGATACAACACGGACTCTTCTCAACATCTAATCATTTACTTCCTTGGTTCATGAGCTCGACATACCCACCGGCAGCCCTTCGGCAATGTCCGACAGGTAGTCGTCAATCATCGTGACTCGTTCGGGATGTCGTGTCGTGATCGCGGCCCACCCAACAGCCGAACGCGCATGTAACTGTTCCGCTGCTCAGCCCAGCCATGAATAATCTCCTTCTCCGTTGCTATAAACTTTAATTATCTTGAAATGAATATCATATGAATATGTATTAACAACTATGAGAACTAGGCGGACACCTAAATACATTGTGCTGTTTGGAGAAATATTATCTTCCTTCATAATAAGTTTACACACACACATTTAAATTCTAATTATATATGCCTAACCGTTTTATAATAGTCGTGGTAAGTACAAATATTTACGTTATAAGTTTCTAGTTATTCGTTAGCAAATAATCGTTAGCCTAATTAAAAACAAAATAATTATATGTATATTAATAAAAAATGTTGCGGAAATACCTATGAATAGTAATGACCAATATACAAAAAAAATGACTTGACATCATAAAACATTCAGAATATCTACAAAAATCAGCCACAATAATATTCATATTCGTGAGCATATTTTATTAAAAAAGAATACACTAAACCATTACTTGATTTAAATGTAGCTGTGATTGCGGATTTAGAAAAAAAAATATTTCCTAGCCTCTTTGCCGCAATTGATACATACGAAGGTATGTAATAAGTATGTGTAGAAGATAGTAAAATGTATATACCTCATCTTCGCATACGTCTACTATATAATTTCTTAAATAATAAAAAAAAATCATCTATAACTCTCATGTGGGTTCTTAATCGTGATATTGAAATTCCGCATAAAAATATCTTATTAACAAAACGCCAAAGCCAAAAGGAACCATTATTTTGTGGTAATTTTGAAAACATACATTTTGGTGACAATCGGGGCAGACTCAAACTACTACTTGTTCTACTTTCATTTGTCTCGTTCGAAAACTAAGCAAACAGAAATGTCAAACCACAATGGAGTTAAAGAAACTGTACATATTAGTGTGTATAATATTTATCGTTTCACTTTGGAAACGTTTAAATTGAACACTATCGGTGTGAGACCGGTGTATTGACCTCGTTTTAGCAGTTAAGCACCGATTTGACGGACTTGTTAGTATTAATAAATTCATTATTTTATGATTCCAAATCCACTCATTATTTTATATTTATTTAGAATTATTATGTATTCGAAGCTCGGGTGTCATTTGAAACTAGAATAATGTTACTACTGATACTTTCTACTGAAGCTTTAATACATTATATATATTTGTGTGGTATATAATAATAAAAGTAAAACAGGGTACTTTTTAAACAACCAATTCGAAATAAAATCTTTTTGCTTGGTATAAGAGCTAGCGTCATTTTAATATATTCATTTTATTTCTAAGCGTGATTTGTTCGGATTCTTGCTATGTTTAATTTAAAAGAATTTATCGCCTACAAGTTAGTTATTCTACGAGCGACATAGTCGTTATTGTGGCTAAGCTCCGTAAATAAAGATTTAAAAAAAAAGTTACTCTATAATGACAAGCTGCTGCTACTTATGAACAGAATTCTATAGAGTTTTTCACAGAAATACAGAATAAAAATATTCGTCAAGAATACAACTCACAGTATTCTACATGACATACAACCTTTTTATCTAGTTTAATTTGAACAACGTCATACCTCGCTTACATAATTTCATATTAGGAAGTTGAATGGGGTAATGAGCATACCAAACGCCTATCTATCTCTACCAAGGCCACATGCTAAACCAGTTAGTCAGTTTATAGTATCCATAGTGTATTGTGTTAATTCATCAAAGTAGCACATTGTTTCCATGATTACTATTCATAAATCGACGGCATACTTTTTCTGTTTACAAATAATATAGTAAGTAGTACAACAATGCGTTTAGTTTTATATGTAAATGGTTATATTGTACAGAGTTCATTCGCTTTGTTTGCTAAAGTAAACGTGCGTTGATTCATTAAAAAATATTCTTGGTGGGTTTTGAGAAACACTTATATTGATGAATGTAAATGTTGAATACGACAGTTTACACAAAGGTTTTTACAAGCTTTTATTTAGTTTCACCTGTCCCGAGGTTTGTCTGTAATCAGAACTTGTAAGTTAAATTTGGTCCACTTCCCGATTTCCGAATAAGCCGAAATTTGAAATATCTCTTTAGTTAGTTAGTTTAGGTATTATTATTGATCTAAAATGGCCGCCGTAACAAAATGGCGGCTTACATATTTCTGAACAAGCCACCCAATATGGGCATCAAATGAAGGGCTTAAAGTTATTTATTTTTATTAAAAAGTAATAAAAGATTGTTTTTTTTTAATTTTAAGAAAATTATTTGTGTATTATTATGGCGCACTTTGGGTGGTCATACGTTGTGGTGTAATAATCTTGGGGAATTTTAGTACTACAACTGTTTTAATTTATTTGAATATAAGTAAATATAAGTTTATTTTGGTTTATCAACAAACTTAAGATCGTTTAGTTGCTAAAGATGTTATTTTTCTTAAAATACGTTTTGTTGTCTACTTATTTGAAATAAATACATTCAATTTTGTTTTTTAGATAATGTTTACTAGTTATCAAATGTAGTATAAAAACGACAGGTGAAATGTTATTTGAATACGATTTGTGTTCGCAACGCGAATGACTTTTTTATTATAATTAATGATAATTGCATAGAATATACTAAGATTTTTATAATATATGATTTGTGGGCGCTATTGACTCAACATGTTACGTTATCTGTTTTATCGGTTGACTTCTTATGCTAATTATTTGTCTTTTAACACACTGCTGTCAAAAGTGTCTCTTTTGATTTAAATCCGACATGAAAGCCATTTCGTATTCACAAGTTTCTACACCACAAGATTGCTAATTGAGCTATTTCGTTTACCTTTTTTAATGTCTAAAAAATTCAACGTTTAATTGCCGTCTGTACATCAAACCATCACTCTCGATTGAAAATGCAAAAAAGGTTAACTCGTCCCTCGCGCTCGCATCTCCGTATTCAAAGCGATGCGCGCCTCGCGCTGTGCCATTGACCCACTGCAAGCTTTTACGCTCATAACGGTCCGACACACTTTATCTTTTATCGATTATAAAACTAATGATTTCTAACTACACACGTTGTCACTATTTTATTTTTGATTTTTCTATCGTTGCATAATGAACATATATGTCTATTTTACATCAAATTGTAGGTAATTACTGTTTTGTGTTTTTATATCTCGAGATAGTAATTACTTGACAGGAATTATCTAAACCTTTAGGTAATTACAGTCAATTAAGAGTTATTAATATCTGACATTAAGATACTCAGTAAGCATAATGTTGTTACTTAAATAACAATATATAAACGTAGCTAACTTTTTATTTATTCCATAACCGGACAGTTTTATATGCCATGGACGTCGTAAAGGCCGATTAAGAGAGGATAACATCATTGCAAAGAGGAGGATGAGACACAGTACCAATACCAAATTGTCTGGCCAGTGTGGTATAGAAGGCCATAATTTTTTTTTTAAGAAGAGCCCAATGTCCAAAAATTTCCTATTAAAGGCTGTTACCCTGGGAGAGCCACGCTTCGGCATGTATGGACCGGACCGGAGTTATACCACGGCCTCACAGAAACTCGGTGAAACAATGCTTAAGCGCTGTTTCACCGAGTAAATAAGGACACCGGAGGCCCATACCCTAACCTACTACCCTACCACCCCAAAGGTCCGAAACTCATTTGTGACGCCTCTAGTGCTGGTTGTCCATGGGCGGCAGTAATCGCTTACCATTGCCCGTTATTCCGTAAAATAAATGAATTCTTGATATCACAATTTTCCCTCACTCATCACATGATATCATTTTTAAAGTAGAGATGACCTAGGCTTCCGTTAGGCGGTTAGACAGTTTCTTACTCATTATGACCTTATTCTGATTCATTCAGTTAGTTTACGTCATTTAAGACTGGGCCATGGTTGCAGTCACATTATTAAAATTTGTAATAAACACCCATACGGAATCAATTGGCAATGCTTATTTAATTCACAATGATAGTGCCATATACCGTTTATTAAGGTAATAAATACCATAATAGTGTATATTGCTTGTTGGTGTGACCGACATCTGTTTCCAAATATGCACATACTACTAGACTAAATAGATTTTCCACATATTATTTGATCGGATATTTAATGTATTGAGGTTATTTTATTGCATGGATTGATCGAGCGGTCGTTAACTTGGAATTTGACGTTAGCAGTAAAGGACAAAGATTACATTAAAATTATTTTTTAATGATATTCATGAAGCCAACGATCTAACCAATTTAGGGATTTGCGTTGCATTACGACTTCTCCCTCCCGACTATGAAACACGTCTGCTTTTAATCTGTCTAAAATCTACCATGTTATTTTATTACCTTTAAGTTTATTAAGATTTTAGTTATCAGAGTCTCATTTCATAGTAGACACCTCATCCTTCACTATGCCACCTTGCATGGTTCAGACATGTCAAAAACTTAACTGTTTATAGTTTTTTTATTAATGTATGTAGCTATAAATACTTTTACGAGTTCTAAGTTTATTATATGTTACAGTATCATGTTTCGTTAACAGTTAAATGTAGAATTAATATAGTATAACGTACCTATCGTATTGTTTATTTAAATGAAGCAGTTCATACCACATTCAAGTTATGTTAGCTGGCTAGTTTATGTTAATGTCTTGTATTTAATTAAATTTTCTTGCACTGCATCTTGTTGTATAGTCGTTACAATACCTTAAGCGTTGAATTATAGATAGTACATTTTAGAGATTATAAATAAGTTTATCATCTGTTAAAAACTTAAAATATAAAAATTATTTGAAAATTGGGATAAATAATATTTCGAACATCTTACACACAACGCCATCATAGACACACCCAAACTCCGAAACAAATATTTGGAGATCATACAAACATTTGGTCCAACCCGGTAGTCGAACCCGAGACCTCAAGTACAGCAGTTGCATACGCTATCACTGCGCCACTGAGGCAGATTCTAACTAAATTACACATCATTCATTAGCGGTCGTCTCCACGAACAAGAGAATCACGTCAAATGTTCGCTTCTATCGTTGCGTAATCTTAACGAACGAGTGATAATTCCTTTGGCGTATCATCGCGACTCTTAACGTAATCGCTGAACGTATAGTAATTCGTGGTGCGACGATAATATTGCTGCGATTCTTTTGCCCGTGAAGATGGTCCCTTGCTCAAAAGCAAGGGAATAAATGGGTCTGTCTGTAGGTAGTAAATTTTCTAATCCTCATCCACTTGTTCAAACCTTCAAAGAAGTTTTGATTTTAGTTTCCAACAAATCCATAACATGTCTTGAAAACATGTCATGATCGTAAACCAGTATTTACATTTGGCATATTTTGTTCTATTAGTTTACAACCACGACTTTTCAACAACAATTATTCTATAGTTGTTGATAATATACAAAGGTTCTGAAGTGTAAGATTCTGCGTGTGAATAGTACGACGGTGGGTTTGAGATCGGATGGAAGGCCTGTCGTATTAGTGTCAGACGTTGCAGGCACGAGATAAGTATGCATACCACTTAAAACATTCTCATATTGAGTAGCTGATAGTCTTATATCTTAAGTTCATTGTTGTGAATTATACTGCAAATGCCGTTGAGGCTTAAGTGCAAATAAAATAAAAGCAACAAAAAAATACATTGACTTTGTCTTCAAAGGCAGTGGTTCTTTGCGGTTCGGAGACGATCCAATTCAAGTGTTTTAGGAACTAATTGTTACACACTGAAATGATTCTTCTAGTAAATGTTTTAAGGTTTGTGAAATAGTGGTGCAATGAGAGACACGAGCCGAACACTAAAAATATGCTAGTAAAAATATTTACTGAAAAGTAGATAGTCTGGTGTCTGACATCAGTCCTTTCATAGAATACTTGATTAACATATTTGATACATTTAATTGGTTCCAATGTAAATAAATATAAAACTGGTTTCTACCAATCATGTGAGTTTTTTGTACTAATTCTATAAAATAAGCGTATAGTATTAGTACAGTTATTCAATGCCTCCTTTGTCTGTGCCAGTGAAATCAATTATATATTAATTAATCACTCTTCTTTATAGCCTTTGTTGCTAAGTAATTCTCACTACACTTTGTACAAAATGTACCTCGACCGGCTTATTGCGTAGTCGGGAAACCTGACCACGACAATCGCTCTCATATCTAACAGAACGCCTTAACAACCACCTTCCAACAGTCAAAACACCACTTTACAGAATTATTATAACGTTAATTTTTCATTGACGTATTAACCAAAGACATTCAAAGCGATTTTATGCGAAATTGCAAGTTATAATAACGTAGGAGGGATAACTTTATGTTGTAGATAATCAGTACTGATAAATCGAACTATGAGAAGTTGTCGTTCTAAAAACTGCAGATTTACTTGCACTTCACAGGAAAAATCTTGGTATGAAGTAACAATCCACTTAGTAAGGTCAGCGTATGAAAATTAAAAGCTTTAGAAACAGGCATTGTTCTCCACTATCGGGAAATGTATTACTGGATAAATGTTTCTTCGTTGTGAAATGTTTTTTATACAAAGTATTGTGTATCGGTAATAATTTATATTGAAACTAAGAAATACAATTAGCGAAATCGTTTTGTGGATATAGTTTTATATTTTATTAGCTGACCCAGCGAACTAAATATGTATTTTTGTGAATGTTCTCTGAATTACCGAAAAAACTTTTATTATTTCAGCATGCTTCAACTTTCCGACGGGTTGCAGTATTAAAAGTAAGCGGACAAAAAATGTAACTATTCCGGTTTTCTTTTATTTTTGTTCTATATAAACATTGCCCTGGTAATAACCAACACACAAAAAAAAAGAACTGTCGAATTTGGTGCAATCGATCAGAAGTTATAGCGTGCATACATTTCGGTAATTCATTTTTATTTAAATAGATATATATATATATATA
>PKRV01001265.1:270231-327204 GCA_003709505.1 Hyphantria cunea
TAAGTTCATTGTAGTGAATTATACTGCAAATGCCGTTGAGGCTTAAGTGCAAATAAAATAAAAGCAACAAAAAATTACATTGACTTTGTCTTTAAAGGCAGTGGCTCTTTGCGGTTCGGAGACGATCCAATTCAAGTGTTTTAGGAACTAATTGTTTCACACTGAAACGTTAAATGATTCTTCTAGTAAATGTTTTAAGGTTTGTGAAGTAGTGGTGCGATGAGAGACACGAGCCGAACACTAAAAATATGCTAGTAAAAATATTTACTGAAAAGTAGATGAAGTCTGGCGTCTGACATCAGTCCTTTCATAGAACACTTGATTAATATATTTGATACATTTAATTGGTTCCAATGTAAATAAATATAAAACTGGTTTCTACCAATCATGTGAGTTTTTTGTGCTAATTCTATAAAATAAGCGCAACGTATCAGTACAGTTATTCAATGTCTCCTTTGTCTGTGCCAGTGAAATCAATTATGTATTAATTAATCACTCTTCTTTATAGCCTTTGTTGCTAAGTAATTCTCACTACACTTTGTACAAAATGTACCTCGACCGGCTTATTGCGTAGTCGGGAAACCTGACCACGACAATCGCTCTCAAATCTAACAGAACGCCTTAACAACCACCTTCCAACAGTCAAAACACCACTTTACAGAATTATTATAACGTTAATTTTTCATTGACGTATTAACCAAAGACATTCAAAGCGATTTTATGCGAAATTGCAAGTTATAATAACGTAGGAGGGATAACTTTATGTTGTAGATAATCAGTACTGATAAATCGAACTATGAGAAGTTGTCGTTCTAAAAACTGCAGATTTACTTGCACTTAACAGGACAAATCTTGATATAAAGTAACAATCCACTTAGTAAGGTCAGCGTATGAAAATTAAAAGCTTTAGAAACAGGCATTGTTCTCCACTATCGGGAAATGTATTACTGGATAAATGTTTCTTCGTTGTGAAATGTTTTTCATACAAAGTATTGTGTATCGGTAATAATTTATATTGAAACTAAGAAATACAATTAGCGAAATCGTTTTGTGGATATAGTTTTATATTTTACTAGCTGACCCAGCGAACTAAATATGTATTTTTGTGAATGTTCTCTGAATTACCGAAAAAACTTTTATTATTTCGGCATGCCTCAACTTTCCGACGGGTTGCAGTGTATAAAAGTAAGCGGACAAAAAATGTAACTATTCCGGTTTTCTTTTATTTTTGTTCTATATAAACATTGCCCTGGTAATAACCAACACACAAAAAAAAAGAACTGTCAAATTTGGTGCAATCGATCAGAAGTTATAGCGTACATACATTTTGGTGATTCATTTTTATTTAAATAGACATATATAGTTTATTTATGAGCTAGATTTAGTAATATATTTCTGTCTGCAGTGAGTAGTATACACGAACTTGGCAGTACTTTTACTATTTAAATACAGATATAACTTTTCCTAACACAGGCTTCTTCTTTAAAGATCCTTTTATTGAATGTACTTATGTACTTATTATACTTAAAACGACAAGAAATCCTAAGAAAGCCTGAAAACCCAATTCTGGAGGATGATATGCAATTGTCTTACAAAACGCTATTTGCGACATGATGCACTACATATTACAAATTAGAAGTAACGAGAGGCCGTCATTAAAACCATTAACATGTCCATCTTGTTGATAAATATCTACAAGTAATACAGAATATGTTCTCTATTACTTGCAAATATGTGAGCTAACAATGGTTAGCTCACTTTTACATAACACGCGCCCAGCCCCTTCATGTGAAATATAATTGCACCGTTTAAGAAATTGATTTATCGTATACTATTTTAAAATAATGAAAGGTTTGAATCGCTCTATAAGAACAATGCCTCTCGGATCTAATTAAAGCATAGGTTAAATACTTTTTGTTTTAATGATTTTTAAATACAAAGGAGACTGAAAGACAAAGTAAAAAAGTAGAAGTGATTTATGCGGTTACTGCCAATAATAACTAATAATAATTGCCTATGCGTGAACGACTCTACTCTTTAGAGTGCTAGTATGAAAATTTACGTAAGTAATAAGAGTACAGAACATATAAATAATACTAAGTAAAAGTTTACTTTACTGCCATCGCATTTTGTTTCTGTCGATCCCTTTGATCTTGTTGTAAAAATTTGTATTTCGGGTTTACTACAGTCATTTGGTACTCAAAAAGAGGGGTAACCTGGAAGGTTTTCTTTGAGTTTTGAAAATAGGTAGTTTTAGTAGAAGTAGGTAGACGTGATCTTTTTGGATTTTTATTTTGCTACCTCGTATCTTTGCCGCTCGTGTCGCCATATCGAAAAAACTCTCGAAAAACTTTCTAGGTAAAACTACCAAAGGACTGGACTAGTTTGTGTATGTCAACTTAATGTAAATCAAACAAATTGCATATAGTTGTTAAAAAAAACGAAAAAGGCGACTGTAGGAAGAGGAACGGAAAGAGGGTTAGTGCATTATTCTATATTTTTAATTTTTACAGTCTAATAAGAACATCTGGTAACGAAAAGAAACCCGATCGTTTTAATTATCGATTGTAACCACAATGCTTAAATATAACACAGGGAAAAATTGCTCTTAGTTCAGTTTCTTGAAGTACAGTTATGGAAACAACAAAGGCACGAACAACCGTCACGTTAAGCATTCATCAACGCCAACTTAATTTCTTCCTACTATATTGGATTTATTTAGTTCCTGGAATTAGGAGAGTTAGTTATATTACTTGGGAAGTCGTATCCCATGGAACAGCCACTTATTTTTGTAATTTATTTGCATTCAGAGTTTTTTATATATGAGGAACTATACATTTCACGCATCGTGTAAGTTAAGGAATCTTTTTTTGACGATGTCGATAGAAAGGTCGATATTCCCTTCGAATCTCCGAATCCCCCAGGGATGATGCCAGGTATGTATGTATTTAGTAGGATCACCACATGGTGATCCTACAAAATACCATACCCGACTGCTGGACTCATCGCCCTGCTCTGTATTATATTTTTATATTATTTCAGGTAGATCGACGTCACGTCTATACAGACTCTATCCTGGAGGAAGCTCTGACTTGCCTTTGACTGTCGGCCTAGACATATTATGTTGCGGCCTGAGCGCAGTTTTAGGTAGGGAATCCCTAAAACTGCAGTGGATTAGTCCCGTTTCATATTTCTTTTAGGCTATGACGTAATGAATAAAAAACGAATTGTCTAAATGCAAGGTTATTGTTTGGTATTTAAAAAATCTCCGCCACATATTGCAGAAATTGCAGTAGAAACTGCATTTGACGTAAATATAACCAACGCAGTATTCCATAATACGAATTCTCGCATTTATCTTTCATTCAGGTTTCACAAAAGTTAACCCATAATACGCATATCGAAATTGTTGATTTCTAAAACGTTTAATGTTATTAGAAAACCAGTATTTCTATTATATTTTGTGTGAATTCATATAAGAAATGTTTGAAAGATAAGAATAACTTAACGAAACTAAGTGCAGTTGACTGGTAATAATTCTTTCATATTAAATGGTTGCATTTAAGCAGTTTTATGTCTTAACTAGCTGTTACCAGCGGTATTACCTGCTGGTTTTCTTGCTTTTTAATCGAACGTTGTAGTACACAAACAAACGAAATACTACACTATCGGTTTTAATTTCGTATGTTCATTTTTTTTTCTATAATAAAACTAGCGTAAGCTGTTCATTCGAAATCATAAACAGACTTGAGTTTATTCATGTCTATAGATAAATTATACTACTATTAGTGTCTGGTGTAACCATCTTGAATGCGTCTAAATATCGATCATATCTTTTTTTACATTTTAATTTTGGACCTTACGGTATGTTAAGGTATTATATTTACTTCGAAAATTTAAGGTAGCACATAACACACACACACACACAAATATCATACAATTGAGTGGCGTGCAATAGGAGAATGGACCTCTCCTCCAGGTCACCGTTGCCAGCTTATTACAGTCCACAGTTGATCGATGATGAGTTTCTCCTCGTTCTTTTTTAAATGAGTAAATTATTTACTTTTAGTACATTAGCGTTATCAAAATAGGTTGACGTAATTCTTTCGTACACAAAATTGATTTAAAACAATTCAGTGAATAACCACTAGTGTGAACAACCTTTACAGCTTCAGCAAAGTCACTAATAATGCAATTAGACACAATGATCATCACGACAGTTTACAGTTATGAGTCATTGGTCATTAGACAAATAATCGCCGATACAATGCACTATTCTCTTTTGCTCGTGCTTGTTACAGCTTTAGTATCAAGATCTTGACAATAGCAGACTTATTGTGAAGAAAAACTTAAATGGAAACTGCAAACAGAGCTCAATTTTTTACACTTATAAGTTTTCGTGCGACAGTTCAAAACAGTTTACTTGTTTTCGATCTTTTTGTTGAATGTTTTAGGCATATTAAAAAGCTTTATGTCAAAATTGTAAAGGTACTTTCACCATAGGGCTGTACATCGACAGACAGGTCAAACGTGATAGACTCTATCAATTAAAAAAAATTGGGTATCAGAGACCTACACAAAATTGACAGTGTAAGAAAATTTTCAATTGTGGCGGATAACCGTATCAAAATAAAAACAGAAGTAAATTCGCATATTAAAAGAATGAAGAGTTTGTTTGTGCTTATTTGTACGCGCTAACTAAGATTTGAATAATCTTTTTAGTGTTAGAGAACCTATGTACCATCACACTATTACCAATAGGAGCGGAATATCAGTGGAAAGTGTTGCAAAAACGAGAAATAAATGAATTTTCCTTTTGAGACCTTCTAATGCATGCCCTGCGTAAACAGTTTCGTAAAACTAATATGATAAAGGATGTCCGCGACATCATAAGTCTATCTTTTAAGGGTAAGCTCACTACAATACTTTTTTTTTGTAATTAATATACTTCACCAAACGAATAAGTGTAAGTGCGTTTTTTCTTTATTTGGTAAAAATAATAATTCACGCCGGAGATAATTATTGGAGACGCAAAAGAGGTTGCGTATGTCAACAAGTAAATTATATTTTGACATTTGATGATGTCTCTATGAGTATATGCTATTGTTAAATAGCATTGACTTTTACTTCAAATATACCGTTTCTGTGCTGATAAAGTAGTCCTTTAACCTGTAACTATAACCAATTCAATCATATCCAAACGCCAGTAAGATAATAACTTCTATTAGTAGTTTATTGGCGAATGCTTTACCCCTATTATTGTTAAAACTTCTGCATTGTGTAGGTACAAAACATCTTTATCGTCCTCAAATAACTTACGAGAAGTCAAATTGCTAACAATATTTTAGTCCACGGCACCGGTGAGAACGTCTTTGTGCCAGTTTTTAACCGCAAGTGTTTCTTGCAAATGGTTCCCTTAAGCTATGTTACGGTTCTTAGTTATAATTGTTCAACTCAAGTTTCTTGGCCACGTAAATGTTAATACACGAACCGCCTATTTCGTAGTAACATTGCGTATGTAATTTGTCTAACGTTTAAGGTATGATTGGAACATCTTGTTTAAGCAAATTTAACTTATTTGTCTGCGTTGCGAAACAGTCTTCTTATTTGTCGAATCCAATTAAAATAGAATGCATGATAAGGTCAAAATGTATTTATATGTATATATGTTTGTAGAATACTTTGTAGCTACAATATACTCGCTTTTAATAAAAATAAGTCCTAGAGCTGATATTAGATAATAGTTTTTAACAATCTTATATCTTATTGAAATGTTTTTCATAATGTGGTGGTTAATGTTTTAAAGTAGGAATTGATAAGAATCATTACATGTTAAAAATGAAAACATCGCAATCTTTAACGATACCTGCAACCATTACAAACATAATCTAGAATTTTTCTTGCTTTTATTGAAACAATTGTTTATTCTATGAGAATATACTCCATATAAAGCGGCAGATATATTGCTACTGATATAAACTACAATGCGCGTTCTCTGTATTTTAATAGCACTATAAATTGAAAATCAATCTTTACGGCAATTATTTAAGACATAAAGTGGTTTGAAAGCTCTAACTATCCTTTGAAAATGTAAAAACGAACTCACGTGTCGGCGTCGTAGACGTGATCGGCAAATGAAAGAGACATCCTTATATTTCTTGGAAACTGTCTGTCGTTTCACAATTGTAGATAAAAAGCGGTAAAAGTGTTTTTGCGTTACGACGATTCTTATTACGTAAAATCTATGGCCGTTATTACTCATATAAATAAAATAATGAAATTTTCAAGACAGGTACAGATATGGGCAGAAGATTTATTGAAGATGTTATTCTTATCGATTACGGTTTATTTATCGCTTTATAGCATGAAAACTTTACGTCAAAATGTTCATTATCGCAGTATATAATGACGGTTGTACCTAGAAGAAAAATATTACGTTTCGTAAGGATTTTGAAAGTAGCCTTATATTTGAATAAAATATCGAGGGCAAACATGTTTCAAAGAAATTCTTTTTAAAATCGTATGACGTATAATAAATTTGTAAAATACACTAATGACGACAATAATGATAAATTTAACTAACTACAAATTGATCACTTCTATAATGACATGAATTTCTGAAGAGATTTAAGTTGGGAGCTTGCCTATCTTCTTCGCACATTCATAAAATATTGCATTATAGGAACCTAAATTCGCAATAATAATTATAATGTATAAAATTAACGCTTATGCTTAATTTATATTTTTATTGTTCTCAGATTCAAAGATGGCGGAACGATTATGAGGTCGAACGGCGAACGACTTTTAGGTTAGTCTTGAATGTAAATATATTACAGTATTATGCAAACAAAGTCGTTTATGGCTTAGGAAATAATGGATCTGTTCTGACGGTTAATTGACTATATGAATGTATAAAACCCTCTCGGCAAAGAGCAGGGTGTGGCTCAAACTGCGAGGAATTAGTTTACCACCCACGCTTCGTTCGGTGACAAAATAAAGTCATTAAATTTATTTTGACAAGACACTGTGCCAACTATGATTTAGTAATGTACCGTACCTAAAATGTCACTCAATCTTTGAAATGAAATAAGTAAAAGTCACATTACGTGCTTTTAAAATCGTACAAAAACTTAAATTGTAGAATACCCGTAATACACGTGTCTACATCTTTGCACCGACCGATCCCCTATTGAGGTTGTAAAACTGGGTCTTTAAAGGGTCCAGAAACCGTTTTAAACATTAATACAACAGGTTGTTCATGTATTATCGAGAGTCATAATCGTTTAACTTCCAGTATCACGGGTTTTCAAAGATAACAACTTACTTCATTTCGCCACTGCGCTTTGGTTACATTTAATCTCTGTAACATTTCAATTCTTGATATTGTGACCTTCATCGTAAATGTGAGCAACATAGTTGATATGGAGTATACTTATTGTTTTGGGTTTTAATAGTTATGTAAAATGAGGTTATACAATGCAATAATCTATTCAGCATTACTTTTTTCTGAGGATTGCATCGGTTAACTTGGAAGTCAGTGAATTATTTATTAATTGTTTATGTTAAGGTTTTGTATCCTTTTCATCAGTGCTAGAATAACATAAATTACAAATGCAGTTGAAACGTCTTCCATGGCAAAACAAATTTAAAATACTATGAATACATATCGTATTTCGTTTTAATTTTATTTTTTCATTTATGTAATATTAAAGTTGAAAAAAGCCCTGAAAAATTGACTAACTAAAAACTGAAAAATATTTGTAAATCCAAAAAGTCTAGTTGATGATTCCGGTGTGGATGTGTCCAGTGGTCTCTTAGTCACAGAAAGGGAGGAACCTAATGGTGACCCTGACTAATTGGCTTGGCATGGGTAATTGAGGTACTGAAGTCGTCATGCTTTCTATGCTATATTCAAATACCGCCCTGTCTGTAATCGGTCACACACCTATTGAGGGTTTACATCAGACAGGCAGCATAAAGAATTACCAAAATTTATCCAAAATGAAATAAGAAAAAGGGCGGATGATAAATACGATAAGAATACTCTCTTGTCTGTGGTTGTCTCCTTTCTTTTGATCTCTTCCCCATTGTTTTTTGAATGTTCTCTGTTTATTAGCTAGACTTAACGTAGTACCAGCCTATTATTACCTACGCCATAATTCTTTCCTTTGGTAAACAAACATTCTCGCATCTATTTTCTCCGAGCACGTATTTTGTGTGCGGTGTTACAAATTTTGCCCGCAGCTGGATAACAATACACCTTGTTCAACATTGCACCGTGTGTAAGATATACAACGGTTACGCTAGCTGACTTAAGTTAACTGTTTAATATATCGCAGACACGGTAAAATCCACTAGTCTCCAGTCTTGTATGCAAGTTATGAGACGCAACTTAAAAACACATATTATGAAATTCTTAGTTTCTGGGTACTGTGAAATTCATTCTGTGAAATTTATGCTGAAATCAAAAATATTTCTTCAAAGCCTGGATCAGCACCTTTGTCGAGTTTCAATTGGGGTATCATTCTCATTTCTTTAGCTTTATAAAGGTGAGATTAGTTATTTAAGGCTGCGATCCGATCATTGACTTTGTCAAATTTAAACAGTTTATATGCTAGATTATTTAAAAAAAAACAAATATAAATTTAAATGTGTGCAAAATGCATACGTATATTTTGTTGTTCTGGAACTGTTAGATTTTCGAATTTATATTGAGATGATTCTATGTTCCGCAGTAAATCTACAACTAAAAACGAATATTTAAAAAAGTATGTATCTATAACAAAATAAAAAAAAAACCTTTTAATACATTTTTAAGCATCAAACCTCTTAGTTTGTTAGTTTTAAGAAAGTGCTCCATACGCTATTTTTAACAAAACTTCTATTTCGGTAGGTCATTGCTCTATTTACATATGTATATTTAGTTTGCCAATAGTGTTACGTTTCTTGAATAAGTAATATATTGAAGCGACGCAGCGTCGGTGTTACCGGTATTACGACATGCTCAAATAACGCTGATTTTAATGTAACAGTAAGCACTTAGTCATGGCGGAACAATTCTGACTGTGTGTTAGTGTAAGGAGTTTTGTTACCATTTCTGGCAATAACGTGGGAATGGTAGACAATTATTCTATAGTTTTACTTTAAGAATGCAGGTAGTAAGATTTTTGCTCGTATTCAACCCATTGGGGAAATACTTTAGTAAATATGGTGATAGTTTTTCCGCTATTGTGCGTT
This sequence comes from Hyphantria cunea, assembly GCA_003709505.1. NCBI lineage: Eukaryota > Metazoa > Arthropoda > Insecta > Lepidoptera > Erebidae > Hyphantria > Hyphantria cunea. The sequence continues at coordinate 279,469 of PKRV01001265.1, forward strand.
TANGAATAAAAAAAAACCTTTTAATACATTTTTAAGCATCAAACCTCTTAGTTTGTTAGTTTCAAGAAAGTGCTCAATACGCTATTTTTAACAAAACTTCTATTTCGGTAGGTCATTGCTCTATTTACATATGTATATTTAGTTTGCCAATAGTGTTACGTTTGTTGAATAAGTAATATATTGAAGCGACGCAGCGTCGGTGTTACCGGTATTACGACATGCTCAAATAACGCTGATTTTAATGTAACAGTAAGCACTTAGTCATGGCGGAACAATTCTGACTGTGTGTTTGTGTAAGGAGTTTTGTTACCATTTCTGGCAATAACGTGGGAATGGTAGACAATTATTCTATAGTTTTATTTTAAGAATGCAGGTAGTAAGATTTTTGCTCGTATTCAACCCATTGGGGAAATACTTTAGTAAATATGGTGATAGTTTTTCTGCTATTGTGAGTTTATCTTTAATTTCTTATTTTCATTTAAACTGTAAAACATGTTTTATTAGAAGTAGGCTTATTATTTATGTGACTTTGATTTGCTTATCTATTGTCCAATGTTTTTGCCATGATTTAGGCTAGTATATTAAAAAATACGAGATTTGTAGAGTAATCTGCAGTATCAATGCGTGTCGGTCAGTGTACATACTGTACATGGTTACTAGTAAGTTTACCGCAATAGCACTCTTCATGATGAAGTTTCCTGTCATTTTACTCGAAGTATTTGATCATCTGATCTCATCACTCCACTTTGCCTTTTCCGGTTACTACTCGAGAACCTCTTATTGACATACGGTTAACGATTCTCGAAACTATGCTGTCTGTTTACAGTCACTTCAACTTGTATAATTACACGTTGACTGTACGTTCTATACGGTTATTCTGTTCTTGCTTTGGATTTCATATACTTGCTATATACTATTCCATTTTAATTCTAATATGTGGTCTGTGGTTTTAGTTTTTATTTATAAAGTTCTCATGCAAAATAGTTATTTCTTGTAAATGGTATATCAACATTATGTATCCTTTATTTTACTCCCACTTCACCTTTTCTCAATAAGTGTTCAGATGAATTCAATTAGCTGTACTGTAAGTTCAGACATGGGAAAATTAACGTCATTTTTACTTTAATTCAATACAGTGGACGACTGTCGTCGTCTCATTTTTTTATCAATAAGTGCCCAGCTTCTTGTGTGTATATTTTGGGTTTTTGTTTCGCCCCTAATCATCTGCAAACAATTGTAACGTATTTCATATTGAACCTAAGATCACACCTGTCGAAGTATAAAATTAAAGCTTGCCAAAAGAATATATTAAAATCTATTACAGTCTAATACAATTGAAAGTTCTCATCTCAATAACAATAGTGAAGATCACGATCTGTTAGATTGCACTCAAAGAATATCTTTACAAGTTCAAAGTTCACGCATTTGATTCGAGTATCTGAACATCCATTATGTATTAATGTTAATTATCATCAACAACCTTTAATATCCCTGGAGTTAGTCTACTTGACTTAAAAAAAGGTTTTATATAGGTAGGGTTTGCTCTAAGTTTTCCTTCTTTTTGCTGAGCTCTTGTCCTACGCAGTTAATTGCCCAAGTCGGTTCTTAGACACTTACGGGACGAATAGAGTTGTTGACAGTCCATATACTTGTACTTTGGATACTATTAAGCATCTATCGTCTTTCACGCGTTCACACGTTATTTAAAGATGCGTTTATTTTTATTTAACACTACCTCTCAATACAAAGGCTAATAAAATTATAATCGTTGCTTTGAAGGTGAACAGAGACCTGATATGGCAATTCACACGACAATACATATTAACATACAATTCAACCTTAGTCGATAAAGAAGAGTGATTATGTATTATCTGAAATGGGTGATCTGATTTCTATGGGTAGTCTACAAAAAGAATGCTGGGTCGATTATCATGTATATTATTAACAAATGTTTTTTATAACTATGCCTAAAAACGCTAAAGTTTGTAGGAATTTAAATTTGTTAAAATAGTAGGTTATTGATAAAAACATATTCGTGACTCAACTATGTACATATATTCTATGAACTGTATAAAGCCATTCATTTGACTGACGCGTGTTACTGAAGTTGCAAAGCGTATTGACATGAGAGAACTAGTGCACGCAGTGGGTCAACAGTTATGTTTTCTAAAATTAATATTGTAAATTAATAATTAAATTTATTTGAAATTTTAAATTGTTATACGACTACCACTAAAGAATAGTTTATACAACTAATAAAATTTATGTGTCTGTTTGTAATATATGAAAGTATATACGGTATTGAAATGAAAAAGCAATTCTCAATTTTTTTCTCTGTTTGTATTCAATAATTTAATATTTTTTGTGATTTTTAGAGAATTTCCGAATGACAGAATTGTACTAGTTTCTGCGGATTACCTACTTAAAACCTATTATAGTTAAACAACAAGAAGTATGTATGCGCAGAGACCCATATCATGTTTTGAATCACGTCATTTGTCTTAAATAATCGATGACAGCATTTGGTACGTTTAGTTTGTTGAATAGGTGTTCTATGTCTATCTATACTTAATATTATGTATGTACTGTTCACGCGGGAGGAACTGCGTTTTCAAACTAGAAGGTACTAAATAACATTATGAAGCTGAGGAGTTGCTTTGAACGCACTAATCTCAGGAAGTACTGATCTACTTTAAAAAAATACTTGCAGTAGTAGCATAATTATTGTGGTAGGCTGTGACTTAAGTTGCATAGCATTACGTTACTACCTATGAAAACCAAGTAACAAGGAAAAGGAGGGAAATTTATTCCATTTGGAGATGGGTATCTCCATCATCCATTATGGATGGCTAAATTCATAAGAATATTATAAATTCGAAAGTAACTCTGTCTATCTTTTACGCTTTGAATTTGAATGGATTTCGGTATAAAGATAGATTGCACCTTCGAGAAGGACATAGGTTGTTTTTTGTCGTGATAACGGTAATATATGCAGGCGAAGCAGCTAGAAAAACGCTAGTTGGTTATGTATATCACAAGGAGACGCTCATAGCCCAGTTGCACTCGGTGTTTAGAAACAATCAACGAGAATAAGCAACGACGTAAGTAGGTAATCCGCAGAAACTAGTATAATTCTGTCATTCGGAAATTCTCTAAAAATCACAAAAAATATTAAATTATTGAATACAAACAGAGAAAAAATATGAGAATTGCTTTTTTATTTTAATACCGTATATACTTTCATATGGATGGGTGATACTGGTGGCACGATAACATGAGTGTCTATTTCTCTGATTCGTCACTTTTAGCAGCTCGTCCCTGTTGTTATTATACATCACAGTTGTGAAGCTTAGTTGGAAGCCTTTGGGCGGCTTAACAACATCCAATAGCAAGATTACGTCACCACGTTATGTTGCCACTCCCCAACCCGCACTCGGCCAGCGTGGGGACGTATGGCCTTAACCCTTTCATAAGAGGAGACCCGAGCCCAGCAGTGGGGTATTATGGGTTGTTGATGTTATATATAGATACTTGCATTCACTGGACACACTAAGCACAAATATGCTTGGCTGTATTATTTCCTGTATTTTAAAACCAAAAATATGCACATATTACTCTTCTAAATTTAATTCTCATGCAAGTCCTACTTTACATGTGAGTAGCGTAATATGAGATCATTAGCTTCGACTTGAATTTCGTTCCCATGAGGTAATCAGAGCACTAGAGATTATTAACTAGCGGCTATGTAAAACTAATAAATGTTAGATTGTAAATCGCATTATGCAATGTTAGTCATGTACTGCGCTGTGGATGTGGAGTGACAAATGTGACAGTCTATTTGTAAGACATACATCGATTTAAACAGGTTTACTGTACAAGGAAGCCTATAAAGCGAACGTTGAATGTATCTCAATCATCTTTGTAAGAAAACTGTCATGTAAGAATTATTTTGGTTAATATGACGTTTGCCAATATTTGCAGCGAATTCATAGAAAAAAGCATACCCAAAAAATCAAACTGGTGCCTGTTAGCTCAACTTTCATAATGCCCTTAGGTCTGAAGTTACTCCGAATCAAAACAAAGGTTTATAGACGTTAAAAAATAAAATAAATAAATATTGGACATTGAAAGTAATAAATATTATCTAGTTTAGATGCTTAGACCACGTAAAGTTATTCATTGCCAAGGGCAGCAATGTTAGCCTTTACATATCTGCACGACTTTCCAAAAGTATAATAAGTAAATCACAATAAATATGAACCGTTTAAAGATAATAAGCTCTTTACAATGGCAGCACTGCGCCGAACTTTCCATTTACGAAACATATGGATAACATTTACGCGCGTCTACGTCCATTGTCAGTCTAAAATTAATAATATTGTATTTCATTTATGTTTTGTACTTCGAATTAAAGGCCACTGAGACTAGTTATCATGTGATCAAGAAACCGTGGTGGTAAAAATATTTGCATAGGAAATAACAACACGGAGTCCGACTTTTACAGAGAATTAGGTACTCCTACATTAAAATTAGTCAGCCAATTATTTTAGAGGAAATTTGGTACTCTTACATGGGTTCCAACACTAAAAATTTTACACTTATAATTGCTTTAGGAACAGTTGACCATTACACTATATAAATCCTTATGTTTTCTCTTCAAGTTCTTGCAATAACGGTATAAGGCTTGCGCCCCCGTTTCAAAGTGATAATGCTTCTGTAACGGATAGCTGATTGGTCCACGGGGCAAAGGGAACTTATAATGAAAGTTTAATTCGACTGAAAATGATTGTACAAAACGATTATTCACCAACATGTATGAAATCGAATATTACAGAATCGATCAATGAAATCGAACAAAAAGTAGTAGCTAATTCGCAACATAATAAAAATTTAAAAGTAACTTGTTCGGAATATTCTTAGATTAAAATTAGTCGTTTACAAAATAAATAGGTTTTTGTTTAGGTTTTTACATCAGACATTTTCTAGTGATGTTGTAAGTACTGGTGTAATTTAACTAGCTGTGTCTAGTTAACCAGTCACAACTTAAGCAATCTCTGCATTTTAATATGTATATTTGCCCGCGGCTCCGCTTGCGAATATGCCGAGTAATGCGGTAAAAGTAACCTGTGTATTCTTAAGAAATAAAGTATATCCATGCCGAATTCCATTAAAACTTAGCTCAGCAACTTAGCTTTGAAAGCATAACCGACTAACAGTTATTTACGTATTTACAGTTTTGGTACGAATATATAAATAAAATAATAAATATGTTAAGATATTTTAACACACAAAGCCATCCCCAACTAAGCAGAGCTTGTACTATGGGTACTAGACAACTGATATTAATACGTATATACTGTTTTTTGTAAATACATACATATAATACATAGAAAACACCCAAACTCCGAAATAAATATTTGCAGATCATACAAACATTTGGTCCGACTAAAGAATCGAACCCGAGACCTCTAGCACAGAAGTCGCATTCGCTACCACTGCGCCACAGAGGCAGTCAACCAAATATGTGCATCTATATCTCAATGATAAAAAATTGATAAAGTGGTTAGATTTTCTTCACAGTTCTAATTCCCAGGTTTCATTACAATGTTTTAATCTGATGAACGAGTACATAGTTTTGTACATCCACTGTGTTTCCCTTAGTTATACACAATGGTATCTTAACTATTACTTACTTAAATCTTTAGTTCTCTAACGGTTTCTTTATCCTTTAGCTCATCGGACCTTGTTTCTCAGGCATTTGTATTATGTTTATCTTTATTTATTAGCGTATACCTTGAGAAACTCTTGACTGTCGCAATAAACTCATAGGTCGTCATCGGTGTCAACGTAGAACATTCCTTGGAGAATAGCATTTCAAGATTACATTGCAGTTATCGTTCCTTTATAAAGAAAATCAAAATGGCTTTAAAGGTTAAACTTAAATAATCGCCCCCTCGTTTCAAGTAAAAGTCGATAATTTTATTTATGCAACATTTACGGGTTCTGAATCTTGTTTATTCAATATTCAATAATTTGAAAGGCAAAACAGGTACAGATTCTGGTTTATTATTAAATTGATGTCATTTATGTGAATCAATACCGTTAATGTAACGCTTATATTATATCTGAATAGTAAAATATCAGTATGTGGTCCTGATGTAGGCATACTTTCTAACTTGTATATTCTAAGATGTTTACAAGTTAACCTCTGCTCTTTACTTATTTGGTTAACAAAAATGTTTATATTAATTGGACAGTTTTGCTTGAAATGTCAAAATAAAATATAGTTAGTTTGTTTCTACCGTTATTGGTGTGTTCTACCGTTATATACTCGCAGGCTCGCCTACTAGTTTCTATAATAGGTAGTTTAATAGCTTCGCCATGCTCATTTGCAACAGTTCTTAATTAATTAAAAATAAAATTCCAAAAACAGCGTTATCTGTTCTTTGGTGCGTAACTGTTAATGGCCAGTATTTTTTTCATCTAGATATTGTTATTTATTTTGTATCTCCTACTGCTGGATTGGCCTCTTCTTAGAAATTAGATTTTGGCCTGCTATACGTTAGTTAGACAGGTTTATATCAAGTTTTCCTTCTGTTTGCAGTGATGTGTCCCTGCTCAGTCTGCTTCATTAGTTAGTCGGGTTTAACGTCATACGGATACACTACACAGACATTTACATATATTTAAATATAATAAGTATTTTTGTTTTAGAATCTAACGCTTCTAGACTGATAGCAATATAACCCTATTAAGAAAGTGAGACTAAAATTATAATGGACAAAATGGAGCTACTTATTCAACAAAGAACTCATCCACACACATGCCAATAGGACCCTGAGATTAGGATAATTATCTCAATTTGTCATGAGTGGATTAGTTCCCTGTTCCATGTAGGTCCAAATGTAGTTTTAATATGCCACTGTAAACGTCTTCGATGATAAATACTAAATACTTGAGTATATATATGCATGTATGTTTTATTAACATTCATCAAATTTAAATATCTTGTCCATTACGTGTTTAATGTCATCGTGTTTTAAATTAATAGTAAAAAATCGTAAAAAGCAAGGAAGTAGAATCAATAAAGTTGATTTACGACGAATAGTTGATTGAATAGTTTTTAATATGCAGTAAAATAAAATGGCCTATATTATATATAATAAATTGGCACAAATGTATCATGTTACAAAATAATAGTGCTTATATAACCTTTTGCTTTTAAAGTTCTGGTTGTGTTATCACCCAAACGTCTTAATTTTAATTAATAAGGTTTCATAAATACTAAAGATTAGTTAAGCCATTTGTTTTCAAACAGGTTTTGGTTAATCCAGAATTAAATAAAAAATAATAATTAGAAAACTCACCGAAATCGGTTTCAAGCAAATAAACATACAGGTAAATCGTTTTGTATGATGCATTTATTAAAAAGTTTGTTAAAAAAGACTTAATTCACATACTTTTATCTAATTGTTTATTAGTTTTTAACACTTGTTTTTGTCGTTGCTGCCCACGTTTTAAAAGAAACTCGTAAATAAAATCACATAATAAGACAAACTATGCATATAATATGGAAACAGACCTTCGTTTAAATAAATCAGAATTGATATTCTCAGTTCTCAATTTAATTAAATATCTATAATTTTCACTTCGCTAACGGTTCTAATTCTATTAGTGAGAATGAAAAGTTTATCACCATACAAGGTTAGTAATGGCCATCGTGAACATAATTTATTTATGTCACTCGGTATTAATTTGAATATATTAATATTATTAGGTGAAAAATGAGTAGAAACTATTTATCATTCGACAGTTATAGTCTAGATATGATAGTAATAATATATACTAATCCAGTTCTCTGTAACAAATATCTAAACAAATGAATAAAGAGAATACATTCTAGAATTAAATTCACTTGTACTTATTCACCTATTTTATTTATTTATGTTTACACCTAAGACATAAATATATACAATACATATAAATAGAATAGTGGAATAAGTACAAGTGAATTTAATTCTAGAATGTATTGCAACAAGTTTCATCAAGTGCCGACAATTGAGATTATAAATGAATAAAGAGAAAGTCGATTCGTTTTGTAATATTATAAGAACAGATTTTTAAGTAATACATAAGCTTTTTATACGGCACTATAATCTTCGAAACAAAAAACATATTATCACTTACACTACGGAGTGTCACCACACCTATTCATCCCATGGATGTCGTAAGAACCAGCTAATGGGTACTACGAAGAACAACAGCATTGCAAAGAGAAGGACTAGTTAATGAGTCAAATGAAGTAAGCCAACACCTTCCAAATTTTCAAAGGCTGTTGAAGTGATGATGTGTGTAAATAATAATGGTAATAATAATCTGCGCCTTACAAGTAGTAACCACACACAACGGAATTCCACCTTCTTACATGGTCATATTTTGAGTATTTTCATTGCATATATATAAGTGTGATATACGGTTAGGAAGGTAATTTAGTATTCTATTTAAACCTTTACGCTAAAGCTGGAAAGTTATATTTTCTTACAATATTAAAATTTTTATGCTTATTTTAAACTTTAATAAACGTGACAGTTAGCCCTGTCTGCCCATGTCGTAATTTAAATAGCATCATATAAAGCAAATCATACAAAAACCAGGGCAGTAAAAAATGTAGCCAGGATTTGCCCCTTTTTAAATGAGACGAAGAAAAAAATCTAAATATTTTAAAATTTATTTTATCATTTGATTCAAAAGATTTTTGTAAAAAATTATTCTGACGCTTTATTGTTAAATAATATTCTAAAGGTATAACTGAAATTATGGGAATTCCTGGGTTAAATATTAACTTTATTTTTATCATTCGTTCGGATGTGGTTAATGTTTATTATCACTGTGTGAATTAAATAATTCCCATGTGTGTACAGTGTCAGTGTATGTATTTCACTACACTGAGTTAGGTGATAAAAAAGAACTTTATTGTCTTTGTCATCCTCGGTAAAAACAATATTGACGACAAAATGAGTGAAGATGTTTTTCATGGCTTTCCATTTCCATCAGATCCATATATATCTCAAGTATGAAAAAATCATCAATCACTGTGTCCAAGGAATTATTGGACGGAGCCAAGAAATTGTTAAATATTTAAATTTAATGTACTTATAAATGATTACATTTATAAGTACATTAAATTTAAATCTGAAAATCTTTTTTTTTCCTATTTTCTGTAATAGATTAATACATTTTTGTCATTCAATATAAAATGTGAAAATACTGTATTCAATATTAAGGATAATAATAAATAATAGTGAATTATCATAATAATTTACAGTTATCGTTAAATATGTTAAATGAACTAGGTTTTTGTATCAAAATGATATATATCAAAAAATAATAATTAATGTACCCTTACTTGGTAGTGTTATACATTGGAGTATGTTACACAAATGTTACGTGTCACATTTCAGCTAATAATTGTATTTAAAAACAAAGTTACAAATTTTTGAGACGGCACGCACCGTTTTGTCCCGTTTTGTCCATTTTATCTACTGTGTCAAGTGTTATGGGTTTAAAACATGCATCGCACACACACACAAAATAAAAATTTGTAGATCAGACAACACTTTTCTGATCTACAAATTTTTATTCTGAGTCTGGGTGTTTTTTGTATTTGTAAAATCTGTCCTAACACAGGAAAATTTCTAATGCGCTAGTTGCTTTGTAAAAAAAAAGAAAATACTAGAGGGAATTCGTAAAACGGATGAATATTTTAATATATTTTTTACGCAAATGTATGCATGAAACTGAAGCTCCGCTGCACCGTTAGAAAAACCGTGTAACTAGTAGGTACACTTGTAATGTGCTTGGTACTAGTAAATTACACACATAGGTCATAGTACACACCTCCCAAGAATCGTGAGTTTAATTAGATCACCGAAACTCGTAAATTATTTGTACCAACGATTAATACTAAATATAAAGGTTATTTTTGCAGTCAATAAATAACACGTTCTCCTGAACACCACCTACTTTACCAGCTTTCAACCGCCGCTCCACCCGCGTGTATTTCGGATATCGCGATATCATATTTCGGGTTATATGAAAGTATATGTCACTCACAAATAATGTGCCTTTCGATTGGTAAAAGAATTTTCAAAATCGGTTAACAAACTAACAAAGTTTACTTCTCTAAAATTAGTATAGATAGATTTTTAGTATGGAAATAAATCGAATATAAGTTTTTAAATATTGCAATAAAAGTTATCGATTTCCAGTTTTACCTTGACATAGACTAGCAATTTGTTTATTCATTTCCACAAAGTAATCAACAATTTAATAATATACAATTAGTAAATTATTTATAAATCTGTAGATCTTATTACTCCAACTCATTAATCTATATTTTGGTTATAGTCGATAATAATTTGATGGATACATTAATGGAAAGTAAAAGTAATAAATAATAGAGAGGGAAGGAATGAATGACAAACGAAAACATTGCGAAAATTTTAAACCCAAACTTTTTATTTCAGTTGATAACCCCTGTCTAGCAAGAGGTGCATTGCCATCTTTTTGGTTGTCCCTCCACTCGGAATTGGGTAGCAGGCTTGGGCTCTAATTACCTTTCTCACCCGTCGAAAATCAATAAAAGAAATACTCATGCAACAGTAGTCAGTTTGCCGTGAGGCCGTGGTAGCTCTCCAGTCAAACCAGCCGATTAGGGCCTATGCATGGTTCTGCCAATATTTTGTTATCTGCCATATGTTAATCTCTTCCTTTTTTTTGTTTATGTATAAGTGGCCAATGTATTCTAGTAACCTTTAAACGATTTTCATGAAATTTAGTATGCAGGGGGTTTCGGGGGCGTTAAATCGATCTAGTTAGGATACATTCTTAGAAAATTTACCGAAAAAACCTAACAAAGCTCGGTCATCCAGGTATTTTTCTAATAACGTTCACATTTATAGAATGTCAACTTGCTCAGAGGCAGTACAGGAACAGCAAAACATTAAAGTTCACCTACTTTCTTTAGATTGTCATTCAAATCGCCCACGATTAACGTTAAGTAACATCGTTATAATAAATGACTTGGTTTTATTTTTGTTTTGTACATTTGAAATTCAATTCAATATTGTATAATACAAATTTGAGAGCCATGAAGGAAAAAAAATCTTTTTGGAGATAGCATGACTGTTTATCTTTTTACAGCTGTATACCCGTGTGCCCGATTTGAATAGTTGCAATGATGTTTCTAAGTCCACAAAGTAACCGATGATTGAGTATAAAAGTGAAACTTAAAGCCACCGTAAATTGATACAAAACACTGTACCTACACACGGTAGAAATATATATTTTTTAAAAGACACCGTTTAAAAAAGAATCAAATGGTCATATACTCGTATGTATGTAATATGTATTTTATGTGGTTTTTTTTCACGAAGGATTGTTTTTTTGCACTTTTCTTTTCCCAAATATCACAGATTAAGGTAAAAATCCTTGTAGGTAAAAAAAATATTTAAGCTTGTTAAATAAATTTATGTCAGCTATTAATCTTGGTACACTTATTAGCCATACTAAACATTACCACAGAAACGCTGTTTAAATCATCTGAAAAGATGTTAAAGCCCGTTATCTGGGTAGGTCTTACATAACTCATTGACCATATTGTGCATTTAATTTGCTTCTTCGATACTGATAATTGCATCATGTCGAAGACATTGAACATATATTTAATAAACTTTCACTCAATTGGTTCGTTTTGAGTTGAATTTAAACTGGACTTGTAAAGTTGTGCTGTAATGATTTTAATTTAAAATATGAGTTGAAACTTACGTATTTTAATTACATAACTTGGCGACTTCCTGCACTTTAAGCCCTTCACATATTACGAATTTCTTTCTGACACTTTTAAAGCAGTTCTGTACATTAATAAAATAAGTTTCTGATTTAACCCAGAATTAGTATTTCAGTACTTAAACTATATATATCGATTATTATTTATACATTGTTAAAGCAAAAATGTAATACTATGGAGACGTTTAATCTTTATATGATATGTGAAGTCCTTTTTACGAAATTTATGCGAACGGAGTAGTATGAACTTTGGCACAGGTAAAGTCTATGTGAAGGAGAAGTGCAGTAAACTAAATGAACAAAAAGCATTCTAGTTGAAGACCACTGGTCAATATATTAACGTAAAACTTTTTTGACGTTTCTCGTTACCAGAAGGCCGGCCTTCTTCTAGCACAGACAATCAGCATTGCCATTCAAGGTGGCATTGCTGCCAGTCTTTTGGGAACGCTACCAGTAGGCGATGATGCGGAAGAGTATTTTGACGCTTAAAATATTGTTAGTTTTTTTTAGAATTAGATGAGATATTTGAGATATTATCAAGTGTTATTATAATATATACTAGTTATGTGTTTATTATGATTACCAAATGGCAGCTAATAAATAGCTCAAAACTAATATCTTCAATCTACACAGGCTTGGTTTTTGCAATCGTTTGATATTACAGCCTGCAGGGAATTTGTATCTGACGTTGTAACTCATGCATTTTGGCTAGTAAAATATACTGTTCCTTTACTACCTACGACTATAATCAACCTAGGCCGGTTTTCATTAAGAACTGAAGGATCATTGTTGTTCACAATTACTTTAACGGCCTCTTTAAAACTGAGCAGCTTTTATAGAAACTAAAGGAAGAAGTAAGATAATATATATATACATAATGTTTCGGCTATTTCCGAGAGGGATAGGCAGAGACAATTTGATCTCCGTTTATTACGTTCCTGACACACCTCTTTTGGTTTATCCACATTCATCAATAACATGCATTCTTGTCGGTTGCTGGAGCTTTACACACGACCCTTATTCAGAAAATCACCAAATTTTTCGGTAAATATTCGCCGTGTACATGGTGGTACATCTTCCCACACTTTCAAACCCATTCGCTCTATAAGTTCGTTTTGTGGGCCTTGTAACATCCATACTCTCCACTTGGCCAAACCATAGAAGCATCCCATTTTCAATCTTTGTCATTATATTCCTAACTAGATTTTGCCCGCAGCTTCGTTCGTGCAGAAGTAGATATATTCATCTCCTATTTTACCCCCTTAGGTTTGGCATTTCCAAAATTCTTAGTGCTTATTTATGTTATGTAAAGAATCTACATGCAAAATTTCAGGATTCTAGGTTCAGCGGTTTGTGCTGTGCGTTGATTATGCTTGTGTGTTTGAGAAAATAAATATTAAATATTAAAGTATGTTATATTATTAAATTACCTCTGGGTATCTTAGTCAGTCAGTTTATTTCCTGTTTTATATATAGATTAAGTCACTAATATTCACACCACAAATATTTAGTAGATACGGACTGCACTTTGAAAAGTGGTTATGTCACTAAATCGCTGTGGAAAAATTGTTAGAAATAAAATGTTTCTTAATTCCTGGAGATATAGTTATTGTAAAAACTGCGTGGGGGTCAAGGAGAAGCGAAATAGTTATTTTTTATTAAGTTTCAAATTACGGTACTTGAAAGTCCAGTTCTACAGTAAGGTATAACTCTTGAACTTGCCTGTGCTTGGACAATATCATCTAAATTGTTCTTAGAAACTTCATAATTATAATTATTTTGTGACTGGTTTATCAAACCAGTGTTTAACATGACTGACGGGTCCGCTGTTCGAAATGTATGTTCTTCAACTAATTGATGTGTGCAAACTGGTCGGGCGACTGGCCCAAATTTGGCACAACCTGTTCCAGCTTGTTCAACTGTAAATACAAACACCACCGCTGCATCGTACCATCTTTGGTACCCTACACGTGTTTTCATGCTGTATTTTGAATTGTGAATAGGCTTTTATCTTGAATTTTGTTATGATCATCTCGAAGTTGGTCATCATTTATTACCCGATTACAAAAATGAAAGCATTGTTGACATAACGCTGTTGTTTTTGTTTGTTTTATTTAACATTATGAAATAGTCATGATCCGTTATACTACAACTGTCCCAAAAATTAATATACAGTACATCATAGCTATCCATTGCATTTACATTACAATTTAATTTTTCAGGTGGTTATTAAAGTTGTTATTAAGACAAAAAATTGACGTTTATGTAATATATTAAGCCAAATTTTTAATGAAGAATCATTAAAAATTTGGCCTAGAAAGGGTAAGTGCCATTTGCATTAGGATTTACCTACAACTTTAAATATAATACTACAGTACTTTAAGTACGTCTATATTGACTTAAAAACTTATACAGAACAGAAAAAGACAACGAATATAAACATACAGTGATTAATAGACTAAAACACATTCCGTTTTTCTGTTGAAATACGGAATCTTAAAAATTAGGTAGTTATGATGCTCTATTACTTTTGTGTTATAGATTTAATCAATGTGGACACACACAAAGGGTCATTTCACTCGGTTCATTACGAATACTTCACAAAGCCAAATATCTCTATCAACGTTGATTCGCCAGATAGCCGGCGATCGCCGGTACACCGAGTGTACCGATCCTAAATTCCGATCGTGGCGATTCTCGATAAGCGATACGTAAACGTTCTCGATTGTCTAGTCCCGTTCTATGAGACTATCGTAAAATTATCGCTCACGTTTTGCTACTGAGACGGCGCCCTACTATTACGGTATTGCAAGGAATTGTGATGGTTTCAGCGGTTAACTGTGACACAGGCGCGTATCTGGTTCGTGACGTCATAAACACAGATTTAGGTCTCCATTACCATTTTACTTCTAACTTTACGATACGATTTAGCAAATAATATTAGGTTTGTACAATAGAGTGCCCAATATTGGAATATATTATTACTCTTTGAACTGTTTCAGGACATGCGTAAGCATAAAATGGGTGTCCACAAGCTTTAATGTAATGTCGTAAAATTCAAAGCGAAGGGTTAGATGCGCCATTAAAACTGCCTGAATCCAATGATTCTAATTTATGTTTGTTTTATAATATCTAATAAAATAAACGTAATAGCTAAATCGTGACACATGACTAATAATTTCATAAAAAATTAAGAGCATGACTATTGTGGACCCATATTGTTTGTGAATTAGAATTAAATTTTTTTTTTAAAATAACTACTATTACGACTAATTTATTGTTATAATAAAAGAAAAAAAAAACACAATTTAAAGATTATTCAAATAAAACATTCTGTTGAAACCTTGTATGCTTTCTAAATTATTCAAAATTAAATTACACTTACATACAATGACAGCACTGACAGAATAAACACATTGATTCTACTTAATGTTCAAATTATGTAAACTATTCAGCACGTCTGTTATATAAGACTTGTAATACTTCGGTCCCCTCTGAGTTTATAAATCTTCTAAGCTAATGGTTTTCCCATGTTAAGTGTCAACGCGTCCGCGTCGGTGTAATACGCAGTCTCGCTACTCGGGTAACAATGTTTATCGAATTTTCATTTGTGGGCGCGTATCGTTTACATTGGCATGCTGTCACACCGTTACATTATTGACGTCACGAAGGTTCTATATTAACTGAATTTTATAACGTGGGTGGGTAATTTGTCTGTCGTTGTTGAACGTTGTTAGATTAATGACTGTAGTGGTATGATTGCAAATGTATGATGGTCCGTGGTAATTATAGTCAAATTGTTTCAAATCTAAATTACTAAAGGCATCAAATAAGAGAGGTCTAAGCCAAGATTGACAACATAAAAGCTAGTTTAAATTAGCAAAATATTCTAAGTTATGCAAGTTTTATGCAATACATAGTAATAATAATATATTTGAGTCTATCAGATTGATTCTACGTGGTAAAGGTTTTTATAGTTTCTCTTTCTTCTGTTGTAAAGAACAGATGACTTGGTTCTACATTTTATTTCTTCAACACACTTTTGTTTTGTATACGAAAATACCACTTAAAACGAGTTAAAACATAAATATACTCAGGTCCTTTTGATTCATATTTGGTTAAAAAACTAGATGGTGCTACTAACTTTTGTTACGTTGTTGTTGTTTGTAACTACTAACTATTCACCCAACAAATACCCTGTTTAGTAAAATAGTGACTGTCGGTATCTATTTCTTCTAACGCTTCAATACTCTGTTTCTTAGTAGTATGTACAAAACCATACACATATTATAATTAGTAAATTGAATATTCATATTATATTAATAGCTGACTGCCTTCTTGGTCAAGTGGTTATCGTAAGCGACTGCAGATCAAGAGGTCTCGAGTTCGATTCCCGAGTCGGACTGCTGTTGGGTTTTTCTCACAAGAAAGAGCACGATAAGCCGTCGGTCCGGTTCTCATGAATATCTATGGTAATCGTTATTGGGGAGTCAGTGCCCTCAAATGTATTGAAAACTAGTTCAACCTTTTAATTTAGTTCACCCCCAGGATTGCGGAGGTCCGATGCCAGTTGCTCCGTATCCTCAATCGTCCACTCAAATCGATCGTGTACAAACTGATATTCAGGTAAAACCGGTTGAACTAGTAGCCGACTCCAAATCTTGGGAATAATAAAGACCTGAGAAGATGATGATTAAATGCTAAATATGAAACGTCAAAATCGACGTCTCAAAAGATAAATTTTATAAGCTGTTTGGTTAGTAAAGTCGCTGCTGTAACTTAATACATTCTTTAAAATTAAACCGACATTCCACTATGTCACAAATTACTTTACAGACAATCAAACGGACAACACCCTGCTTAGAATGATACTTTGTGGTTCACACAGTGTTGTTCCATTGGGGATTGAACCACAAAGCTCAGCTCAGTCGGAAGTAGCGTGGCGACCGCCTGAACCTCTCACTATTATGCAATCAAATTTTGAATTTACTAATTGAAATACGAAACTAGTATATTGATTAGAATGTTCTAAAATAGTGCCTCGTATTCTTTAAAGGCTCATGTTCTGTAGAAAACCTCTTATAACCTGTAAAATTTCATTTTTTGTGTTATGTTAGAAGAAATAGTTTGCACGCATATCGCTATTGTTTAGTACAAGTTATGGAATGTGATCATTTTACCGCCGGCTATGCGGGAGCCGATACCTACCAATTAACTCTTATTTATTACTTTCAATAAGTAGTGATCGAGGAGCTTTAATCGCTTATCATATACGCAGTATGATTAAAAGAGGAATAACCTGTGGGAATGTAACCGGGTCCGCGTTATTAAATCCCAGCGTATTTTCTATAAACCAACTTACACTACACCTGACTAGCGTGGTAGGCTTAATTATCTTTGCTAAGGAAGTGTGTACGTACAGCAGTGGATTATTAGATAAGAGTCTAGTAATTTTACTTTGACTGTGATAATGTAAAAGACATCGTTCTGATTCTCGTACATTGCATCCATTGCATTGGTAAACAGTTTTGAAGATGTAACGTCCCCTTTTTTTTACCCCGCGCAGCAATGGGCTCGATTTGTGCTCTGTTATTGTATTTTATTTTTGCAAATTTGAAAGTGAACACGAAAAGTTCAAAAACCCTTTAAACGACTACGTAAAAACTTCAGATAAATATTGTCAAACCTATGTCGACCGAATTCTTTCTCTTCCATTCAACTCGGTTCAGTAGTTTAGACACTACAGTGTAATATACAAATATTCATAGACTGCCAAAACTATTACCCTTCGCTGTAGTCAGGTAAAAATTAATTATTTTTCAAAAGTTAATTATATTTCTCTGTATTGATATTTAATTTCGTAGATCAGTACCAGTTTTTTTGAGGTGAAAATCCCTTCAGATCTCCGGTATTTGGTGATTCCACTAAAAGCAACCCCGGTCGGCAGTATCAGGCGCCCTGCTCTGGAGAGGACCCGGACCATGTTATATCAGGCCCCATGCCTGTATAATTTTTTATTACAAAGCACAAGCAACTAAGTGGCAGTTAGCTGTTCGTAATAAATATTCATTGCTAATTATGGCTGCAAATATTTTGCACAAGTTAGCAGTATTTTACAGAGATTACCTCGAAGTAGAAGCCTTACAAGTATCTAAATACAATTTGGTTATTAGATTATACATTTTTATGTAACACTATACAAAACATTTGTCCGGTTGAATAAGAAAATCTTTATCCCATTTACTTTTGAGAATAGATTAGATTACTTATAAAATAGTTTCATATTTCAAACTAACTTTGCCCCGCGGCTTTACCTGCGATTCGACTTCATAACAAATTGACAGAAAAAGAGATTTAAAAAAAATTGCTTTTTTATGTAAGTACTGTACTTTTATGCGTATTTAGGGAACATCTGTTAATTACAAACAGTCATTTCAAATTTATATATTTGTATATATTCAGTGTTTGTATGTAAATAGGAATACAATATTGTTTGACTCATTTGTAATATATTTATACATCTAGTAGTAGTAGGCAAGTAAGCCATCGAAACGAAAATACAAACTTAGTTATGCCAATTAAATACTCTTAAAAATAAAAGCTGCCTTCATTAACGCTCAGAGCAAGTATCGAAAAAAAATTGTTTGAATAAGTTGAGCCCCGCAGTGTTACTAGCCGTACGACAGCAACCGTGGGCACCACCTCGGGGCAAATCTAATCTAACAAAGAAGCCTAAGTTACTCTTTATATCATCAACTACCTATCGGTTATGCCCCGTTGAAATCGGTCCTGTCGTTCCTGAGATTAATCAGAACAAACAGATAGAAAAAAAATAAAGTATATTATTTATGTAAATATCGCATACCTATACTTTCACATGTATTTATTGAAAAGTTGTTAATTGGAAATTAGAAACCATTTTATTTATTTGTATAGAGTATAGATTAAGAAAGAGTTAGACGGTAGCGATTAGAATTATACAGACTTTTCGCTTTGTGCCTGTCTTATCTTGAATTGAATACAATTCATGATTCACTATTTATAAACGTAATTCACAATGTATGAGTGACGCTTCCAAAGAATTTTCAAATTTATAATTAATACCTTTGTACTGTACTCTGTGCGTTCATATATTGTATTTTTGACAGTAGGTTGTGAGCGTAACTATGCGTGCGATGCGCACATGAACACAAATGTAAAGAAATAAGGTAACTTATTAATTTAGTTATACCGACTGTTTATTGCCTATCGCAGACATTATCCCTTTTATTCATAAACGTTAATACATATTGGACTTTCTGGTTGTGTGTTATTTTCAACTATAGAGCAGATGTAGATTATTATTTTTTATAATTGATTTTAATTTAATGTAAACATTAAATATATACTTAAGTTCTTTTCTTAAATGAAACGATGAAGTAAGAAATATTTTATGGCATATGTATGTATGATATGTACCATATATTTTTAAATTAATGTGAAATCTTTTCATCTTCATTTATAAATGTCTATATTTCATTCTCTTTGCAATTATTAATCATCTACATTTCGAGTTTCAATTTTAATTTAGAGTACCTAATGAACATTTGAAAAATTATTTGCAACGTGATTTCTATCCTAAGTAACATTATTAATCAATTCTTATATGCAACACAAGTATAAAACGTATGTAACATAATTAATTAAACGAGTTCAGTAGTTTTATATTATAAATCGATTTCAAAATAACAAATCAAAAATCAATCAAACTTTTAATCGATTCTAACTCATCACTACTACTTACCGAACTGCAACTGTAACAAAAATTGAAAAGAAACAGTCTAGACAGAGTATAGATATCTTAATTGACGGTGCACATGTTTTACATTACAAAATTTTCTCTAAACGATTTAGTATCTGATGTCAACATATCAAAGCTTGCAATCCCATCATATAAGTCTCGCATAAAGCAGACGAACATGTCTCGAACATACCCTCAAATTATAAACATGACTCATAAAACTTTTGTGGGTCATCTTTGTATTCAATTTTGTAGTTTCATAATACTCTTCGGCTTAAGAGGATCTTGCGATTAATAAAACATGCAAATTTCTCGCAGGTCTCGCTTAAGCAGGAAATATCGAAAGGTTTCCTAATTAACTCTATTAGGTGTGCCGTTTTCCGATGAATGAGATGGTTCACATCGTGGTTTGATAAGTAGGTCATAAATGTTAAAATAAAGAACTCTAAACATTTTTAATTAAATTTAACAAATCTCCGGCATGGGTAATATATCGAGAACATACAGGTGTATTTCTAGTGCGCTGACTTTTCAAACAGTCTTGAATCGGATACTTTGGACAACCAGACACATAATCACATTTTTTTTTACCAGAACGCAAGAAGAAAATCTTTTATTCTATCATGATCCCACAAAGTGCCGTCTCGTATGAGAATCAAACCCAAAATACTCAGCGCATTAGTAAATGGTGAGGTGATCGCCTAAACCTGGTATTTTTTTAATTATTTGCTATCACTACAATGCAACAGTTTGTTCTTCCACGAATTAATATTTTCACGGTTAATGCCACTCAAACTCTGTACCGCATCGAATCTTGAATTCGTGTGTCTAATTAGACAATTCACTGGTCAGTTTTTTACCACCTTTGAATCTACTGACAAAACTATTGACCCCTAAAATTGATGTATTAATCATTTAATTGGTATGAATCGACAGCGTGGACTTAGGAATACTTTAAGTTTTAATTTACGTTATGTGAGTGAGTGTTAAGTTAGTACAGTGATGTCTGTCCCCCTTTTATAAAGCTCAGTTGTCCTGATTATTAAATACTACGATAAATTATTAATAATTAAATTAATAAATTTACCGGAGAGTCACGCTTCGGCACGAATGGGCCGGCTGGACTGGAGTGATACCAGGGCCTCATAGAAAACCGACATGAAACAGTGCTTATTCTGTGTTTCACCGAGTGAGTGAGGATTCCCCAACCCCTCCCCAATCCCCCAAAGGCCGGCAATGTTCTTGTGACATCTCTGGTATTGCGAGTAATGGCTTACCATCAGGCGATAATTCTGCTTGTTTGCCTCTTATTCTATAAAAAAAATACTGAATATAACTATTCATAAAAAGTACTTATATGATTTATTTGATATAAAACCTGTTTTTGTCACATAGTTAATTATAGGATTCCCCGGTACTATCCCGTTACATAGTTTAAGTTCTAGTTGGCTTCAGAGTCCATGCAAATATTTGTCCCGTGTGCTCAACTCACGACTGCATAGAAAACGGGCGCCATTAGGTTCATTAAAAAAGCAAAGCACTTCGAAAGAAACCAGTTACTACCGTTACCTCGCTAAGTTCATGTATTATTTAAGTAAACAGTGAAGGTGTTGGTTTAAGATTTATTTTTAGTTTATAGGATGCGTCATGAATGTTAAACGCTTTGTTTGTCATATTTTTACCTGCGCTTTGTTAGCGCTTCAAATAGATATTGCGTTCTTAAATATATGTTTTAGACTTAACAGTATTTTTACCACGGGCAGTTGTTATATATTTTTATAAAGAGATGCGCCAGTACATCTTAATACTTCGAACCTTCTACGAAATTAGGACACGCTCCATCTTCATTATTAAAACCTTGAAATTAAAAACCACTAACGCATATAATATATATGCTGTTATAGTATCTATGATCAATAACACATACACAAGAATATAATATGTATATACTTTTGTATGCATTCTCTCGATATCCAGTCTTGCTTTGCATATCGTACAGGAATATCTGAATACGGGGTTAATCAAATATCTAATGAATCAATTGGCAAACTGCAATGTTTCCTGATGACCATTATTTGTTTGTTTGCTTTGTATCTGGTTATGCATTGAGTGATAGTAGAACAGATGTGTGATAGCAGTAATTGGTTCCATTAGAAAGTTGGATGACGTTGACTATTGTTGTGGTAGATTCTTTGTAAAGGTAGAAAATGACGGTAGTTCAATTAATCTGACTTTATTGATTGCATTGTGGACAATGTATTTCAACTGCTGTTATGAACATCCGTTCTGGTCATTTTTTGTGTATACAATGTCTGTAGGTAGAAAGTGACTAGTTAAATAGCCTGTGCGTGACTTGCCTTGATAACTAAAATGTGTACTTAGTATAAGTAGAAAATTAGAATGATAATACAAGCAAAGTTTACTAATACCTCCTTCCATATTAACGGTGTTCCGCGTGACTCTGGATTTAAAATTCGTATTGTCACAAAACGTATACATCCAGTGGGTGTTATAAATAAGATAAAAATAAAACTTTGTTTGTTGTTAAAAATAAGAGCAAAAGAGAATGAAAACTTGGAACAAAGTATACCAACCCGACTGATGTACGTGGTATAGGTAGTTGGCCAAAAACCTACAAGGCTTTAGCTTGTTGTAAATTATTCAGTATAGATGAGGGATGTTGACTGTTTTGGACAGTAAATAACTCTTTTAATCAGAATTCTTTTAGACCAAATATTTATTATTATTATATTATTTTTCAAAACGTTAAGTAAGGAGTAGATCATAGACACAAATGATATGAAATGATTGTCACGTGAAATATGAAGACTATGAAAATTTTATCATAAATAAGTACTAGTAATAGGACATATTTGTTCTTTATTGCGTTCCCATTAATAATGAAGAAATAAATATTTCCTCATCTAACACACAACGCCATCGAGACCCAAGCAAAGCAGAGCTTGAATTATCGGTACTGGACAACTGATATAAATACATATAAACTTTTTTTGTAAAAAATACATATTACAAAAATATGGTCTCACCCGGGAATCGAACACGAGACCTCAAGCACAGCATTCGCATACGCTCCAGGCAGTCAGTCAATTACTTACTTAACAGTCAAATGCCTTTCAAATAATAAATTTTGTTCCTTTCAATTACATATTTAGTAAAATAACATGCTCAGAAGAAATAAACACCTAAACTCCGAAACAAATATTTGCAGATCATACAAAAATATGGTCTGACCCGGGAATCGAACACGAGACCACAAGCACAACAGTCGCATACCCATACGCTAGAGGCAGACATTCAATTACTTACCTAACAGTCAAATGCCTTGGAAATAATAAATTTTGTTCCGTTCAATTACGTATTTAATAAAATACCATGCTCAGAAGAAATAAAGCTTAAATTACCAATAACTTTCTATTACAAGTTACCTAGTTGATTTTACAAAAACCATACATTTCCCCGTAATGTTCTCGCCCAGTCCAGAATAGCTTTTATAGTCAGCTAAACACCGCCTACGTAGTAAGTAAAGTTGTCCTATAAATTGCACTTCGTTATGCTAAGTCGATAGACAGGTGGTCCGAGTATTTTCCAGCTAGGGGCACAGATGAATCTGTGTACCTGTGTTTCAGAGTATTTCCCATAGAAATCGTTTGAATTATATGTGATGAATCTGTAATGTTCTGCGTTGAAGTTATTGTGTACATGTCTAGTGTTAATTTAGAAAATAAGGCATTATTTTGACTCAGAATCCTTAAAAAAATCAATTAATTCACGACCGAGACTGAGCCATCTCATAAAAAGAACATATTAAATAGCTGAAATAATTAACCTTAAAACCTAGTTAAACCACGATTTTTTATAACTATTTAAATTTAGAGAATAAAGTTAATGATTGTTACTTGAGTTAAGTGTGAACTAACTCTTAGACAAATATTTAACTTTTCTTGAAATATTTATTCAAACGAAGGTTGGGCAGCTTTGAGTTACGATAACTCAAGTTAATTACCATATAGAAAGTACAATTCAAGTTGTTTACCAAGTTTTTCCCTTTTAACTATATTAACGACACCATCTCAGCAATCTATGTTTTATAGGCCCGTTTATCTTCTCAGGGTGGTTATGCCCTACCGGATGGCGTAAGAAAACGGTTCCCGGATCTCTCCCGTCTTAGGCGCAGAGTGGCACACCGTGGTGGTTTAGTGGGTAGTCTGGCGAGTCAGTCAGGAGTCCCACACGAAGCGAACCCCCTGTCCCCGCGGGGGGGAGCGAAGTGCGTAAACGCATTCCAATAGGTAAAAAAAAAGGGTGGTTATGCCCGCATCGGTAGGCGCACAAAGGTCCAGTGTTAGTAATAGGGATAATTTATTATACATTTCCGCTGTTATTGCAAGTATTGTAACCAAATAGGTTGTAGTATGAATTAATGTATCAAATTTTTTAAAGACATCATATGTTAGAGCTAGAAGTGGCAATTTTTTTTAGTATAAAAAGAAAGTTTGATGTTTTACCACTGCACTTAAATTATGATGGATTAATTAATATCTAATTGTGTCCACAATTTGTTGCACTTATTATTTGCAATATTTGAACGAAAGCTGGCGAAGTAGAATTAATTACTCTTTCATAACTACCCTGATCATTATCATTATTCTTTCGTGTTTTTTCATTAATGATGCTGCAATGCGAAAGTAACTGTCTGTCTGTTTTTCTTTCACGCACGAACCGCTTCACCGATTTCAATGAAATTTGTCATGGAAATACTTTGATTCTTAAGGAAGGACATAAGCTACTCTTTGCTGCGATAACCGAGAAACACGCGGGCGAAGTCGCGCGTATAAGCTAGTACCTAATAATACTCTGTCCGTACGTACTAATAATATATTATTTATATTTAAACTTGGAACACGAACAAAATAAACCTGCTGAACTTATATTGAGATTTATAACGATTTGGATATATATTGTTAAGTTAATAAAATGACATAATATATTTGTGTGATAAAAGAAACAAGTGTGATATGCGAATACAAATCACAGAAATTATCTCATTTCATATGTAAACTAGTGCTTATAGAAAAATAAAATATGAAATTTTATTCAACCTTTTATATTGTTATTTTTCTGCCATTTCATTGTTACATAACAAAGCAAACACCTGTAATATTTACATAAGCATCAAATTCATTGTATATTCATTTTCGATAGAAGTTTCTACTAATGATATGTAAACTTCGAGTTACCTTATATGGATATCGTTCTCGATATTAAACAAACTGATTTCCATTGTACAACTATGGCTTATTACCATACGTTCATCTTAAACAATGCGCGACTACAAGATGTATGTATGTTCCGCAGTGCTTCGCATTATGTAACTAGAATTTGTAATTACAACAAGAAATTATCTACTTTAAAATCGAAGACTAAAGGTTTATTATCGTATCTTAGTTAATAAGTGTTATTTTGTATGAAATATTTACGAGAAGCTCGCGGCTGAACTTTCCTTTAGATCTTAGAATGAAATATCAATATCGTAAATAATGTAATGAGTTGCCTGAGAACTTCCTATTACAAAATAATTTAGAGTCATAACAAGCTGTCCCACTATATGTTTATGTTAAATATTATGTGCATTGAGAATCCTGTAACAAAAACATTCGTTTTCTGTCAAATTAATACCCAACGGCCTAAATCTTGAAGTCTAAAGAATGAAGGGAAAGGTTAGATTGTGGAAGGTTTGTGAGTGCATATATAAATAACAATAAACATTTTTTCTTTTTTTCCAGGTAATCAGCTTATGCAGCATTTACTGAGCACACCGACGACCTGGTATAGTTGTTTATCTAGTAACCAAACTATTAAATTAATTGAATACTTCTACATCTATCTGAACCAAACTAAATATTGTAAGAATTGTTCGAAGTAATTCTATACGCAGCTTGGCATAAAGTGATTTTTCCATTTGTATTCATTACCCAAAGTATCAAATGTCATCTTACTCAATCTAGACTTTTTTACTATGATACTTTAGTTCGCCATGTCAATGTTTGTTTAAATATCGTGTATCGTTTCAGCAATTTTTATGAAATCATTAAAAAAAAGTGTGCAATGAAACACATGTATTTTTCGCAAAGAAGTTTTTTTTAATGAAGACTTTTTTCATTTCATAAAGAATAGCTCATAGAGTTTATTAGGTAATTGAAATTATACAATGTCCATAATTACTATTTGATAGGCTGTTTTCATGAGCTAAACTATACATGTTATACAGCTTTTAAATCTGTTTCTTAACTGCAGACTTTTAAACTAAGTAACATTTGAATAGATTAGATTTAGAAATATTGCTAAACCTTGGGTTTTTCAACGATATTGTATTTCAGAAGTAATTACGGGTTTTGTAATTTGTGGTTAACGATTCGACATTTTAATGTCTCACAATTTCTAAGTTCCTATTACGATGGTTTTGAATAATATATATTACAGTGGGTTTTGTAATCCTTATAAAGTATATTATTAACTGCTTTGTCATTTTCATTTTTTTAAATAAACTTATGAGTACCTTACTTAACGTACACTACATTGATTCAAAGACTATGTTTCGAATACCAACCGTGGGAATGGACTGTTTCTTTTAAGCTAAATATACGAATCAATACGACCATAAATGACATTTAACTAGCCCATTTCCACAAGTGTGTTTTAGTGTTAAAAGTCTACGACAGTAAGATGTACGTTCCGGTTAGAGGTCGCAGCTTAATTAATTAAAAGATCGTAAAATTAACAACAAGTGCCCATTAAAGTCAGCTACGGTAGAGGGCCGTAAAATTCACCTAATGGTAGATATAGTAGAAAAGGAAATAACTACCACTTTTAGTATTTATTTCAAAGTAGTTAAGAATCACTCCTAAGCAATTCATGGAATAGAAAATGTAATGAAGAGATGCTAAATGATGTTAAAACTTTTATAAAGTTTAGTGCTTGTTTTTCTTCAGAGGAATGACATTTTGGAATAGAGCAACTAGAGTCATTAACGAAACGTTACAAAACTGCCCAAAAAGTTCTACTTTTATTTAAAGCTTGAAGATTTTAATTTTAAAACACAAAAATCCATTTTCTAGCCAACTGTTCTCAACACCAATACTCTGATTTGGATAAGTTCCCAACAGTCTTATCCACTTTTTAACCACCGACGCAAAAAGAGGGGGACTTGTATGTCCCTTCGTCTGTTTGTGGCATCGTAGCTCTCAAACGGATGGACCAATTTCGATGCGGTTTTTTTCATTTGAAAGCCAGTTTTATTGCGGTAGTTCTTAGCTATGTTTGGTTAATATCGGTCCAGCAGTGTAACAGTATCAGCTCTTTTCCAAAATGATTTAAGGTATTTTTGGAGTATGATTACTCGATTAAGTGTTTGCGTAGGGGGATTTTTAATTTTTTAATTCTTGTTCTATATATACTTCTCTGCTTCTAGTAAATCTTTCTGAATAGTCGGTGTCAGAAAATAAAAATAATATTAGTGTAAGTCAATGCAAAAGATTTCAATAACTAAAATCATTATTATCATCAATAGCTATTAGTAGTTCACTGCTGGACATAGGTCCATCTTTAGAAAGGACGTTTTGAGTTAGTCTTATGACAGATAGCATTTGAGTAATGACACCCCGTGTTCTTAATCCTTCACCAAACTGAGAGCTGAAATATTACGATAAAAATGTAAAAGGTTATATTTCCATAGATAAATTTTAAGGTCTACTATAAAATCTATTAACATTTATTGAAGTTTGTATACCTACGAATTGTAAAAATACCGTTTGGAATGTGTCATTTAATACTCGTACAAATATAGAAAAAGACAAATACGTAATTGTAGTATCAATACAACAAAATCATTAAACGCAATGGGGAGGCAGTTGTAAAATTGCACTAAGTTCGCTTCTTTCACAATTGTAAAATGAATCTCAAGAAACGATTAGAAACTCGATATTGTAAGCCCACGTTTCGGGTGCTAATAATTATAGGTACCGATTTATAAGGCTTCGGGTGAAACGAGAGCTACATTGAAAATTGCAATAGATCTGATTGTCTTGCCGTTCTCGGTTTGTGTCTAGTTGATAAAGGGTATTGAAATTATATTACATTTATAAACGCTCTTTGCTTGTTCAATCGGAGTTTATTTTTCTGTATAGTTTACTGTGATAATAATACCCTATGAAACCAAATGCTTTAACGATTTGGCTAATGGCTTGAGATGCACTCTTTGCTGGTGACGGATGAAGGAAGCAATCTGTTATGTAGAGATTACTTACAAATGTACCTTACGATTTAACATAATAAAACCAATGTAAAGTTTCATAAGAAAAATAACTTAACGTGTAGCTCTCGGGCAGAACAAAATTCGCCTCTGGAGAGACAATTGCTAAACATAGTGCTTATCGTTTGAATATTGTTTAATGCACTGGTTTAATTATATTTTACCTTGATCTATGTTGTACTCAGAGGTTTCGTAATAAAACGATTCGACTCTTTACAAAGTATAGTTATTATATTCTACAGCACATCATTATCATGGTGTAGTCTTATGAAATGTGCTATTTAAAGTATGAATTTGTATAGTGTGCAATGAATTAGTGAAAATGTGAGCAGTGTGTTGTGTGTGATACTTGTATTCTTTTTTAAGTTTTCCGTCATGTTATGATACAAATATGTTTGACGAAAAGAAGAAACTTGTTCATGGGATATGAAAACAAAGTTTTTTTTTGGGGTTGGGGGCAAACAAACTTACGTATCGCCTGATGGTAAGCGATTACCGCCGCTATGGACCTCCGCAAAACCAGAGGCGCCACAAGTGCGTTGCCGGCCTTTGAGGGATGGGGGAGGGGTTGGGCCTCCGGTATCCTTACTCACTCGGTGAAACAGAGCGCAAGCCGGTACTCTGTGAGGCCGTGGTATCATTCCGCTTGAGCCAGCCCATTCATACCGCAGCGTGGAGGTCCCACGGTAAATTAATAACATTTACAATGATCCAGAAATAATTTATATAGCTATGTATTAGAATGTATTAGATCTTCAAAAATATACAACTTCAGCTTTTATTTAAAGCCCGATAAAGTACCGAATCAATTACATATTGCTTAGCTTTCAGTATCAGTGTATAAAGAAAATGAGTGTTATGGTGTGATGATACATGACGAAACAATCCAAAGAAACGTGTGAGTGGATTACAAAATGGTTACCTCGACTCGATGACAGACAGCGGGCATCTGTGTGCTACTTGCCCAATAACACGGCTAAAATAAATGGTTTTCAAACTATATTGTACCTAGTTTACATCTATATTTAACCGTATGAGTTTAAATTCAGAGGATTTAGCCCACCATTACTAATTTTGCACTTAAAACATGATTTATTCAAAATTCAATGTATATTTATAAATTTTTGCAACTAAAAAAAAGTATATAAAGCTTTCACTTATATGCAAAAGTGTCAATATCAAAGTTTTTCTTAAAAGCCGTATTTTGCAATGAACACTCATGGCTGTAANTTTTTGTCTAGTTGATAAAGGGTATTGAAATTATATTACATTAATTACATTTATAAACGCTCTTTGCTTGTTCAATCGGAGTTTATTTTTCTGTATAGTTTACTGTGATAATAATACCCTATGAAACCAAATGCTTTAACGATTTGGCTAATGGCTTGAGATGCACTCTTTGCTGGTGACGGATGAAGGAAGCAATCTGTTATGTAGAGATTACTTACAAATGTACCTTACGATTTAACATTATAAAACCAATGTAAAGTTTCATAAGAAAAATAACTTAACGTGTAGCTCTCGGGCAGAACAAAATTCGCCTCTGGAGAGACAATTGCTAAACATAGTGATTATCGTTTGAATATTGTTTAATGCACTGGTTTAATTATATTTTACCTTGATCTATGTTGTACTCAGAGGTTTCGTAATAAAACAATTCGACTCTTTACAAAGTATAGTTATTATATTCTACAGCACATCATTATCATGGTGTAGTCTTATGAAATGTGCTATTTAAAGTATGAATTTGTATAGTGTGCAATGAATTAGTGAAAATGTGAGCAGTGTGTTGTGTGTGATACTTGTATTCTTTTAAGTTTTCCGTCATGTTATGATACAAATATGTTTGACGAAAAGAAGAAACTTGTTCATGGGATATGAAAACAAAGATTTTTTTGGGGTTGGGGGCAAACAAACTTACGTATCGCCTGATGGTAAGCGATTACCGCCGCTATGGACCTCCACAAAACCAGAGGCGCCACAAGTGCGTTGCCGGCCTTTGAGGGATGGGGGAGGGGTTGGGCCTCCGGTATCCTTACTCACTCGGTGAAACAGAGCGCAAGCCGGTACTCTGTGAGGCCGTGGTATCATTCCGCTTGAGCCAGCCCATTCATACCGCAGCGTGGAGGTCCCACGGTAAATTAATAACATTTACAATGATCCAGAAATAATTTATATAGCTATGTATTAGAATGTATTAGATCTTCAAAAATATACAACTTCAGCTTTTATTTAAAGCCCGATAAAGTACCGAATCAATTTTTGCAACTAAAAAAAAAATATATAAAGCTTTCACTTATATACAAAAGTGTCAATATCAAAGTTTTTATTAAAAGCCGTATTTTGCAATGAACACTGAGGCTGTAATGATAGTCACGAAATAATTTCATAAGTTTTTATAACACACTGAGGTGACTGATTCCTTGTCAATATTACTAATACCTCTTAGATCTTTAACAAAAGAAAAAACTTACAAACTTTTGTATAAACACTTTTAATTTTATGTCTTCAAGTGGAATTCCAGTGGTATATACCTTCTAGCATTTGGAATAACATGTCACACAAAAATATGACATACGTCAAAGAAATAGTGGTGATAAGCATACAAGCGTAAATTGGAAAGCGTATCGTCATCGACGTATTAATTAGTTCCGGTGACATACACTTGTATCGTTAACTTTCTTGCGTATTAGCTAGTACTACGAAACCAAGAATAGGTACTAAAAGTACCTACTTTAATCTAAGTTTAATCTAAGTACTAGCAAATAACTTAAATCACCCACAGTTTGGCCACATTACTTGTCATAATAAATACTAGTTTTACAAATTACTACTCCATGACTGATTTTATTAAATACGTTAAATTTTTATCTACTATATTTACTTTCCTATTTGTTCAGTAGAGACTACCTCAGACCTCGATATTTACAAACTCTACCTTCTTATAATCATCAATCATCAACAACCTATAATGTCCCACTGCTGGGCTCGGGTCTCCTCTCAGGAGAGGGTTAGGACCATACGTCCACACGCTGGCCATGTGCGGGTTCGGGACTGCGGGACTACGTTGTGGCTACGTAATCTTGCCGTTGGATGTTTTTAAGCCGCCCATAGGCCTCCAACTAAGCTTTACGACTGTTATCCTATGATAACAACCGGGACCGACTCCTAAACATGACCTCCGAATCATGGAGACGCTCATGGTAACATGCCACCAGCGGTCACCTATCAAGGTACTGACCGCGCCGTCTTTGGTTACCCTGGTGATTATTTCCAATCACCGAGAGCAACTGAACTATGAGCGCCTCATATAATATTAGAACCGCTTACTTATAATATTAGTACAGATTTACTCAATCCACAAAGATTTTTCTTGCTCTGTAAATAACATGGGCTCCGCGGTACTTAAACTCATCTATTACACACACATATATACATATTAGCATAATGATGTTTCTTAAGTTCAGTTACTTTTACACATAGAGGCATAATCACTTAACGTATAGATTTCAAAATTTGTTAAGGCAACTATGACAAAGCAAGATATATTCATAAATTACACCAGCATACGTATTCACATCTTAGTTATTGCTTTAGAACCTCACCCCACTTTTTCCAGAGAAAGTATTTACGATTTTATGGAAGTTTATGCACTGCTGTGAATCTGTCCTTTTTATAGCACAGAAATTTTCATACAAGTTTGCAATGTTTGTATGTAACATATTGAATCAATTAGTTTCTCTAATAACTTGTATTTATTATTATTGGTTTGGTACTTTCTTGCATAATATTAAGACCATAGTACGTATTTTTATACTGACCAGTTATCCATGACCTATCCGTGTGATGGATTAAGAATACAGAGAATCACCACCTCTGTTCAACTCATGGATGTCGACTAAGGCAGCTAACTATGCAGGACAACGTAACTGAAAAGAGAAGGAAACTTAAAACAAACAGTAGCAACACGTCGGGCGTAGTATAATAGGTCAAAACCTTCTTCCTGAAGAGAGGTTCGCGTTTAGCGGTGAACTGTTTAAGTCTGTTGATGTTGAATTCATGTCCAGCCGCTACCAATCTCTGCCCGAGGCCATTACAGCTGGCATTCCTTATAGGAGGTCTTCGTTCCATACTGAACAGCGAGGATGATGATATTAACGAAAAGATATGTTAAGCTGTCTTATCTTTGAGATAGTTTTGACTGCCTCGTTGGTCTAGTCGTTGCAGATCAAGAGGTCTTGGGTTCGATTTTTCTTGATTTCTTGGGTTTTTCTTGCAATAAATTCTTATCAGCAGTCGACGTTAAGCCGTCGGTCCCTGTTGTCATGAACAACTATGGCAATCGTTATTGGGAAGTGCCCTTAAATATACTGGGAACTAGTTCAATCTATCAATTCAGTTCACCCTTAGGGTTGCGGAGGTGCGATGCCAGTCGCTCTTTGTAAAAACTGATATTCAGGTAAAACCGACTGAACTAGAAACCGACCCGAAATAATCTTGGGAATAATAAAGGCCAGGAAGATGATGCTGTTTGAGATAGCTTTCAGTCTTCAGTCTCCTTGCTAAGAAGAGAGTTAAAATGTGTGGTACTAAAATTTAATTATTGTAAGGTAACCGTCATGGTTAGTTTTCTTAAATATTAAGGGTTAAGAAACACTGTACGCACTCTGACCTCGTGGTACCTAAAATAGTGACAAAAAGTCACGAATTTCCGAATTTCACCATCGAATGATTGTTACGAATCGAATTATCTGGTTGATTTCGGTTGACTTTACTCGCGAATGCGATGAGGTGCTGTGTGCGTGACTTTCGCAATCGTTGACATTATCATGTCGTGTCTAGCCAAAAGTTAAACGTGGAGGACTGACCTCAAAGTTTTGCTTAATTGAATATACATAATTTTATTTAATAAAAAGAACTTCAGGATTATGCGATCATGTTCATGTAAACAATATAAAATAATTTTCAAAATCTGCCCACAATTAACAAACATAGAACCTCTTCCTTTTTGAAATCGGTTAAGAATACAACGTCTAAAACAAACACTTTTTAAATATAAATTACAATGCATTTTAATTGACAAATTGCAATAAACGCGTAAACCTCAATGATGTTCCTTTGCCAGCTCCGTCTTGTCTTGTAGAAATCCAAATTGAAATTTTGAGAACTTCATAGTAAATTCAAACCCGATAAAATTATCTAGTCTACATCTAATAATAATATAATAAACATAGGTTAGTACAGAACATTTATTGGTTACTTGTAGTTACATTTTCACGCTTTACAGTCAGCGAGAACGTTATCATTGCTTTAAATATTACATTTGAAATTGCTCTAATCGTCATCGCCTGATATGGAAACGACCAGTCGTTGTCCATTACTTACGATTTCATTCCAAAAAGATCTTAATCTCGAGCCATTATCGTCTGTAGCAACAGGAAAGGCTATCCGATCTATGTTAGCTTTATTTGGAAGGTAAAATCGAAATTTAAATGGGTGGCGAACGTTTTCAGACGTTTTAGGATAATTCACTTGTTTTAATATCTGTTAAACCAGTTTTATCTTTTCAAAGTTTTACTGAACATACCGTGTTTTACAAGCTTTTAATAATTATTTTATTTATTTATTTTTTTCTTTCAATTGTCCTGATACTTGTCTGTAATCAAATTTTGCAATTCAAATTTTATCCCCTTACCGGTTTCCGATTGAGCTGAAATTTGAAATGCACCTTTAATTCTGATGACAACGCAATTAGTTATAATCGGTATTATTATTAATCCAAATTAGCCGCCGTAACAAAATGACGTCGTACATATTTCTGAACTACTCACTCGATATGGGTATCAAATGAAAGCACTTTATTATTTTTTTTCAGTAACTAGTGAGCAAAGAAGATTTTCAACAATCTTTTTAATTTAATCACTTGTTACGAATATTTTTTATTATACCTGGCAAAAACAAAGCCTGTGTTTTTTCTCAGGAATCAAAGTATCTCCATGCCAAATTTCATTGATATTGGTGCAGTTGTTTAGCTGTGAAAGCCTAAAAGGTACACAGACAGAGTTACCTTCGAATTTTTAATGTAAGTATGGCTTTAAAAGAATACTCAGGTCAAATTTCGTATTTTTATAATAACGCCTACTGCATTTATGCAAATTCTACTTAATTACCACCTATTGCAAATGTAAGTCTGTACATTATTGTAGTTTATATTATTTATTTGTTTATATATATATAAATATATTTTAGACTGCAGGCATGTGTTATGATTAACTATTATTTGATAAATTTAATTCAGTCCAATGTTTAACACATCAAATTTATTAAAGAGTTCATACATCATGTCAGGTTAAAGGTACTTATGCGCGCATCATATTAATATTATAAAACATATTATTGACATTGATTGGTTGTCATGAATATCTATGGCTATCGTTATTGGGCAGTTAATGCCCTCAAAAATAATCTTTGGAATAAAGAGGCTAGGAAGAAAAGTATTATTAACATTGCATGAGTTATATGTATTTTAAAACTTTTAATTCTTGAACATTCATTCAATCTTTGTATGTCTCTATGTCCAGCAGTGGACTGCTGACGATGTCGTTTTAAAATTTTATAAAGTTTATGTAACAATTTCTATCTACTAAGAAAGGAAGTCGTATGCTGTATAGAGAAGAGAAATAGTTATATATGTTTTATAAACAAACTGCAAAGTGGGTTTTTAATACTTTTTGAAACCTATGAGTTACTCTTTATGGTGATAAAAAATAAAAGTACTTATATTTTAAATACCAATATATGTATAATACACTTTGACAATTAACACCGCATTAATTACTTCTATATATCCCTTACGGCTTCTTTCAGTTGCCTTATTCGGCAGATATAATTATTTCTGTGGTAGATCCCAGTTTATTTCTCAACAGCGCGGAGTTGCTACTTTTGTTTATACAATCAACGGACTCTTAGTTTCAAGATAGCAAAATAAATGGCCGTCGTGACGGTGTCCGTACTAGTTTCCATTTGTGTAAGATGTTTAAAAAACGGCCTTGCTTTGAATTTTGCATTTATGATACAGGCTTATGAAATAATAAAAAAGAGAAATCAGTAATATTGTTCAAGTACATTGTTTTCACAGATTACGTTCTTACTTATAGAACAATTTTTTAGTATTTGTCTAGATAAAAATATGTTATCTGATGACATCTAGGGGTGATTTGTAGCTTAGCACAGCACCTCAGTTATATTCCATAAATAATACAAAATTTAAACAAAAAAAAACCGACTTCAAGTACTGGACCAAATTAAAATGGGTACACACGGGAAGCACCAGCTTTCAAATAAAAAAAGAATCATCGAAATCGGTTAATGTGATATCGAGTTATTCGTCAATTTATAACATACTTAAAGCAAATTGAAGATTTATATGATTTTTATGTGATTTTCTTATGGATAACATTGTCAGAACTGGACCAAATTAAATTGGGGACACACAATCGGTTCCCCCATTTAGAAGCTATGAGGTAGCGACCCTTCTCCTTTTTTTGAAGTTGGTTAACAAATATTTAATTTACCTGTAAATAATTAAGCAACAAACAGATAAGTCTGTTCGCTTTCGCTCAATTGGCATTTCAAATACTACAAGTGAATCGTTGTCAAACTATTCTTCGCTAGCATACACGTTTGACAGCACAGTAAATGAGTATATACATCGCTTGTACTTCTATGAGGCCAAAGATTTAATCGAGTGACAATCATCGTAAATTGACATCGAAGAGAAAGCAATTATCGTGTATCTAAAGAGGAACCCCTAAATCAAAGTCGATCTTACAATGGAAACCTGTCGTACTTTCGAAGTTATAGAATAAGTGAGTTTTAGGTTGTGT
The DNA here is from genome assembly GCA_003709505.1 of Hyphantria cunea. Lineage (NCBI taxonomy): Eukaryota > Metazoa > Arthropoda > Insecta > Lepidoptera > Erebidae > Hyphantria > Hyphantria cunea. The sequence goes on from PKRV01001265.1 coordinate 315,311, forward strand.
ACGTGTGTAGTCCTTAAAATATAGCTTGATCTTTGTAATAGTTGTCACTAGTGCCATTTTAAAGTTTACGAGCTACATTTTACGTGTAAATGTTTAAATTTATAACGTACCAGCTGAACCATGCCACTTCATCTGCGTCTCTTTTCAATCTAAATACATATTTGAAACAAACGCAAAGTCGATTAGACAGTTTCGGAGTTCATCGTGAGCAAAAAGTGATACGAGAATAATATATTAGGTTCTTACATATCAAACTGGTGTTTTGTCGCACCGGCCACTTTGATCTGAAATGTATCCTCTTTGGTAAAAAAATTCAAAATTTAAAGTTATAAATCCATTTGGCTGGTATAATTGAATTTCGAAAATAGTTATTCATTTGTTTGTTCTTTGGCGTGAAAAGTGTGTGTGTAGTTATGTACACGCGTTAGAAGTTATACTTCTTTGGCGTAACAAGACAAAAATTTGAAAAACTATAATGTTATATATAATGTTGAGCTGGATGCGAGAAGCCATAGATCAAACTAAGTGGCGTGAAATTGGAGAGGCCTATGTCCAGCCGTGGACTGCGATAGGCTGAAGACGATGATGATGAATGTTGAATATAGCTAACTTTAGGGTGTCGATTTTTCGTGATGGTGTGCACGCGCATTTTAAAAACGTACTCTCATCATTTTTGCCTAACGCGCCAAAATAAGTATAACTTCAAAAGCTTGAACGTTGTTGTGTAGGTACCTCATGAATTGAGTGAAGCGAACCATCAAACATGCGTCTACTGCTGCGTTACAATACCCAATCAGCACACTAATAAAGGGATTTTAAATCGGGTCATTACCTGTGATGAAAAGTAAATCCTGTATGACAATTGAAAAAGCTCGTCGCATTGGCTGAACCCTGGAGAACCAGCCAAATCCTGCCCCAAGCGAAAATTAACTCCAAAAAGTTACGTGTTGTACGTTAAGTTAGTTAAGTTGTGTGTTTTTGGTGGACTAGTGCCGGTGTCGTTCACTATAGCTTTCTAAACTCTGGTCAAACGATTACGGCAAATATCTTTTGTTCGCAACTGCAAACAATGATAGAAGAACTAGCTGCTAAACAACCGAGGCTTGTCAATAGCTCTAAGCCACTGTTGTTTCAAAATAACACTAGACCGTACACTATAGACGGCCGCCAAACTAGAGGAGCTGCACTTGGAACGTCTGCAGCATTCACCGTACTCCCCGGACCTTGCTCTAACAGATGTTTTTTTCCCAAATTTGAATAACTTCTTACAAGGATAAAAATTTATCTCCTATCACACACAGAAGTTAGTTTTTTCCAAATCGCCTTCAGGGAGTTTATTGATTCTCACCCCCATGGTTTATTTAGTAAAGAGATCAATGAACTGCCTATGAGGAGCAAAAGTAAATACTTTAATTACATAAATAGATTTTACAAAAAAAACGACTTTGTATTTTGTATTGCTTCAATATAAAATGCCACTTTCATATAAACATATGTAAACACGTAATATAATGGATAGCACTTCATTTGTGATTAAACTCACACATAAAGAATGAAAATACACACAGGTGATACAAAATAAAATTGCTTGTTCAAAGTTATTTCGTCGGTTTAGTAGCCATCTGTCACAGAGATGAAGCCGTATATTAAAGTCTTATAGGTGACACTGTTCATATCGTCTGTTACACACAAGAAAAAATACTATTTTGCGGTATGTTGAAATACACAAAAGGATTTTATTGCGAACGGGATAGTTTATTATTTCATGTGTCAATAAAATGAATGAAATAATTGGGCAGACAATTAATCAATAGATCGATTTATACCCGCTGTCTAATAAAACATTGTCGTTAGAACGTTATTGTGGACTCGTCACACCCATGAAATAGTTAAAAGATAACCTTCTATAAAGACGCTTCTTGTAGTTATTCTTTTTACAGTTATTTAATTTAAAGTTTATATCGTAAAATGTTCATATTATGACAACGGTATGCCTTTTGTGTCTTGTCTTAACAAGACTTGCCAGTTGTGTTCATGGCGTACATAATATATTTTAGTTTATGTTAATTTCAGTATCATCGACCTTTTTTATCCTTAGTTAGGGTATGGTATATAATCTGCTTTAATAAGCAAAATTCTATTAATATCTATCAGAAGTATATCTTCCCGAGTAATTAAAAAGTGTTTTAAAATCTATTTATAATATCGAAATTCTTAGCGTCAAACGTAAAGTCTAAAGTTTACCTGCAATACTTAACGTCTCGTTCTGTACGGGGCAGGCAGAGATGATAGAAGGCCGTTTTCCACGATAATTATATGTACCTGAACCCGCCTCTTCAGTCTTTCATATTTTGATAAATATTGAACAAAAGAAGGTTTGTTTCTTATTCATTTGCCGTAGTATGACAAAAGAAATTTGAGCATCTAAACTTGAATGAAACGCTTACAATCATAATACAGCTTTTCCTGTACCCACAACTTAATACCATTATACGTAGTAGTGCAAAAAGCACCGCTCATCTCGTGCCGACGTTGTTCCTATAACGGCATCATCGAGACCTTGAGTGGTCGAAGCTTGAACTTTTATACCTGTCGACCATGTTTTTGCTCCGTGATGAGACTTTTAATTACTTAGCATTTATGTTTTTATAGTTTCGATTAATGGGTTCGTAACTGTTTGCGTTAAGTTTTATAGACGTTACACGAATATCTTTTATTAGTCACCTTCAAAAGTAAAATTTTATACATTCGTAGTTCTTATATTTATTTTGATGATTTTGAAATATATATGCGTTGCCACGGACCATAACTGTTATTCATCAACGTTTACGGCTATAACTATTTATTTATAAATTTAGACTAGTAGAGCCCGACGGTGTTTAACGCGGTGCAAAGAACCACGGGTAATGCGACCCTAAATACTTTCGTATGCATTTATTGAAAAAGCTGTTAATTTTAAACAAAAAATAGACTCAATCAGCCCTAAATAATTTTTTAGATTACCCATCATTTAAGTTATTGTTAAACAAAGTATATTAATTTTATAAGTATTATATTATTGCGCATTCCTTTCAGGCGTTGACTGTACTCAAAATTTGTATTTCAATTAAGTACAAAACTTATGAATAGAAGAAATGAGTTTATGAATTACTGTAAAATAAACTATGAAAAATCAGAGATTCAAAACAAGTTTGTACGTTTATGATTTTGCACAAACATGTAGAATGTTACTTACAATTTACCTGCATGTGAGAATGACGCTAATAGAGGTGTAAGAAAAACTTGGACATAATCCCATATATTTTGGAAACAATAAAAATATTTAGGTTCCAAACTCACCCGACAGCTTTATACAAAAGCCTTCATTCACCGTTATGCAATTTTATCCCATAAACGCCAAATAAATGATGACAAATACACGTGGCGTGAAAATATCATATTCATGTTATAAAACACGTATTAAAATGTAATGAAAGTCGCGTAGTCTGTTAGATCAGAATTGTCTAGAAAATTATCTTGTTTGTTTCCCAATCTATTTGATTATACTAAATGCGCAGTTATTTTTATCCTTAATGTTATATCCGATATATCAACTGTAGGAATTGTTTTCCTACAGAAAATGATGGTGTTTCTATTCGTGCATTGCCTCTAGGTTTCAAATTTAATTGCGTGGCATCTCTGCGTGAGAATTTCACATTTTGTCGGCAAAGCTTTCCCGTTATGTAACAAGAAACTTTTGAAAAGGAACAGCGATTCGTGTTTTTATTTATATTTATAACAATGAACATATTTTCAAAGTCAATTTCGCTTTTAATTTATTCGATTTTAAAATAGTGTTAAATCCATTGCAAGAACAAACGACCGCAAGAAAATAGATAATAGAGTAATTAAAGTTTGATTAAAATAAACGCAGAAAGAAGTAATATAATAAATTGTGAGTTTAAAAAAAAATACTCATCGAAATAAATCAGCCGACAACTTCTATTACTTATTTGTTTCTGAACCTTAGTATATACACATATGTTAGTAACTTTACTTTTTTCCGGTCAGGACATGCAGTTACAGCAATCCGCTGCGTGATTCACATTTTCATATCCGCTGCACTTTATACACCTACTGTCTTCTCCGTAATCCTTGCTTGAAATGAAATAATATAAAATTCGTATACATACTTAATATTACAAAAGACTTTACATATAACCTTTTGTTGTTATTGTAAACAATATAAATCAGTTCAGACCAGAATACTATTTCCATTAAGCTAAAAGCCTTTAATATTCACAGCATGTGAGCATAAAAGGCGGGACGCCCCTCTCTATTCCCTTTCCACATTATTCCCCTCACTATTGCCTTCCCGTACTTTTATGTACAATTAATATTTGTAAGTGTGATGAAAAAAATGTTTTGAAAGTTGCAAAACACTCAGGCATACCAAATATTCTAAGAAATACCAATGAATGGTAATGCTTCAACGATATAGTAGAGTCACTATTATGACTTCTGGTTATGGGCATATGTATATGAATGTATGTTATATTTGTTGGAATTTCAAAATAGTAGTGAAACGGATTTAAATGAAAAAACAAGCATAGCCAAAAGTGGGGAAACGGCAGATAAAACTACACTGTCTTTACATACACTTTTTTGGTTTAAGAGAACATCTATCTTTTCCTCTTATTTACTCTTAAGTCCAAAAAACAGGAATCACAAAACAATAAATCACAATATTCAGCCCGGCCTTTTTTTACTGTCCAGAAAAACGCAGCGTCAAACGTCTACAGGATAATCTTAGAATAGTAATCTTTCAAATATTTTATGCGGATTTAAGTTTTTCAATATTATAATATTGGATTGCCATTTGTTTTTCCAAAAAATAAAATTTTCCTAAGTATTATTTCAATTCATTCTCAAATAAAATACACATCGTGCTGACCTTATTATAGGTACAAAAAGAGAGTGGCTCGATCTCGTTTTTTCAATACTTTTTTTTGCATTTATCATTCGGCTTTACGCAATACAAACTGGATGTAGTTACATGTTTTTTAACGATGTGTGACATAGACGCAACTCGGCCAGTCAATTAAGAGATTTGACAGTTGTAAGAACTCACGTGTACTTTAGCATTATAAATTAAAATGATATGATTATTTCGAATTTTTAGCATTTTTAACATTTGTATCCTATGTAATTTTTAGTGCGAGTTCCTAGTAGTACCTACGAGAATATATACGAGGGTGGCCTGAAAAGTTACCTACCTTAAAATAAAAGAACACATTTTTTTCTTACACTTCTCCCAGCTATGTACTATGCTAATGCATAAAAGCACAACTATATTCACTTGTTTTATTAACGAGTACTGCTATTTTTACGTTGAGGAAGCAAAATTTTTCAAACCACCTAGTATATCTTACGTATTACAGATAATTCATCCAATTTTGTAAGAGCACTATATAAATATGACAATATTTTTTTCGAAAGAAATTTGAATAAAACAGACACCGATCCAAGTGTTTTTTTCAAAATGCCTAAAAGATATTACTTCAAACAGCATTCAAGTTAGATGAAATCGATTATAGACTGAATGGTTTTAGTATAATATAATATTAATTAGTTCAGTTTCTAGGTGTCGAAACTTGAATCATAATTTAATTGCTAGACGACGCGATACGATGTTCTGATACTAGAGCTATTAAAATTAATATACATGTTGTTGACATATTTAAATTTTGAATCGTTGTGTATGGTTAAATTATGTTGACTGTCTTCATGAACCGTGTGTCACAGTACTGTCTGCGCTTGTTAAAAAACTATGAACCATGTAAGACCTGCTAAAGGACAAGAGAAAGGTTCAATAAAATTCCACTTGAAGAAAATGTCAATTGCCACATCAATTACATTGAGTCCGTATTTATACTTTTCTTTTTTGGTAATACCGGTAATATGTTGAAGTATTATAATACATTTTATAAACGAATGACCATACTTTTTATTATTTATAAATATTAAAATAGCTAAATGACATTGAAAGAATAATAGTGCAGTTTGTACAATGGAGGTGCAATCTATTAAGATACTGATTGAGTAGCGAATTTCGAAAGAAGCCAATACAACACACAATCTAACAATACATGCATAAAAGTAATATTTGTTCATAGTTACACGCGCAACTTACTTTGTGTTCAATTATTACATACAAAAGATCTTTTATGACTGAAAGTTAAGATTCATTTAACACTTATTTATTACAATTGAGATTTAGTAATTGTGTTCAGTAGTAAAATGTTGCCAACGGACCATATAGCTTACCCTGAGAAAAACATATCAGATCTCATGTAGAGCCAAGCTTCTAAACCTACCACCCTTACCCTACTAACCCTAACTTCACAAACTACATCTCAGTATAAATGCTGTCCTCACGAAGGCGAAACGTAACTGAAGTAATTTTTTATGGAAATATTTAGTTTCTGAAGTAACGAAACAGCCAAACCATTCATTTTACTGAGATGTAAATTTTGTGAAGTTACATAGTTTGTATCATACAAACTTCCACCCCCCCCCCCTCTCCCCCATTTTGTGGGTTGGGGGCAAAAGTTTAATTTAAGGAGTTCATGAATTTTATTGTTGTTTGTATACTAAATTTAGTTTACGTTTCAAATTTCAGCTTTCTAATACTTCAGGCAGTACCCTTTTTTTAAGAAGTACCCTAACATTTTGATGATCATTAGTGTGTCAGTGACGAAATCGCTGTAATTTTGATATCAATAAAATCTAAAGTATCGGAGCTATGCTGTCTTTAGTTGTTCTATTATATATATAGCATGTTTAATTGTTCTATTATTGATATCATATCCTGAATATTTGGTTTCTCGGAAACCAAAGTTATGAAATTTCAAAATAACGACGAAACACTTCGAGAAAAGGTAGGTAGTGCCCTTACGCTTCAGATTTAAAAGATTTGTGGTAAAATTTATATAATCCATATCATTAGGGCCATTATTAAGAATTTTTTGGCACCCTGTGCATTACAATACGAAAACAAGTAAACATGATCAGACTACCTAAAATATTGCCACTCCTTTTAGCTTTGCCGTACTCTGATAAAAAGACACTGTTGCACTAAGTTTTGTTTTGACGGTGGTGGACTTTTTGCAGTTGCTTATCCAAAATAATAGCCCCTTTTTGACATAGATTATGCTAATTAATAATTAAAAATAACTTTTTTCCGCTAACCGCTAAAAATATAGTTTTTTGACTGACTAGTTTAATTAATTACCTTATTTTTTAATCAAAGAAAATCAAATGCTGTGTAAAGATGCTAGAATAAGATCACAACAATGTTTCAATGTAATAATTTACTGTACAAACATTCCTATCATAATGAATAAGTAAGCCACGCGTATTTAACAATAAGGTTTTTCAGCATAAGACAAAGTACTTAATCTGTGTATAACATTTTACAACTCCAAGGAGTTTTACTGTTGTCGTGCTAAATTGAATCGTGTCTGGGTTAGGCGATTAGAACGTAAGTGTTTATCGTAAAATTGACTAAATATAGTCTTCTCTCTATGATATTAAAGAGGTTGTATACAGAAATGGAATATTTTATAACCTACTTTTATTGGTTTCTATTTATATACTAGATTTATACATACTTGCTTAATTACTTGATTAACGTACGGCGGATAATACACACATGATGCGTTGTTTTAGAGATTATGTTGAAGTACAGATACAGAATGAAATATTTTTATCGTCATCATGAAACACATTAATAGTAAATGCATTGATGGTTAGTAATCGCATTGGTGGTATAACTAAATCTTGTTATTTATTCACGAATTTTGTTGCCAAAAAGTTATTGAAAGATGATTATCATGTACCTAATAAGACTTATCTACATGTATTTAGAACATAAAATCGTCAGTTGGTTAATATACTGTTTTTTTAATCCTTGTTAATGTCATGTACTTGTTTTTTAATATAATTTTTTAATTTTTAATAACCAGTATTTTAATATAATTTACAACAATGATTTATATTTCTGCAGGAAAAGCGAATATTCAGTATCAGTTCCAAAACCATTTTACATTATAGCTATTCAAAAATAATTATGTTATTTTATGAGACTAGTGTCGGGTCACAATACTATTTCAGCTTTATATTTAAATTTAATAGCATAGTGTCACCATATTTAATTTTGTTAAAGGTTCATGCATGAAGGTTAGAGTAACACTTGTTTGGACAGTAAATAGTAAGTAGTCTCATCTAATACCGTTATCCACTTCCCAACTTACTCATTATTATGCCCCTTTACATGGATTACTAGCGTGACCGCTAAAGCATTTAAATTTGAATAGATTTCTTACAATAAACTAGTCGGACCGTAGTAAAATATGAATGGTTTGTTCGATTGTTCGCTTAGTAACTGATACAAATATACAGTTTCAACACATTTAGTAGATATATACCATGAAATAGGTACTTTGTGATCAAAATCATGAGGATTAAATATTTTTCTTTACCGTTCTTAACAATAAAAATGATTTATTTCATACATTTTAAAATCCAACACAAGAAGAAACCGTTTAAGAAATAAATCATTTCCTCAAACTTGTTTTCTACACTAAATGCTCGTACTTATACTTTCCTAGCGCCCCGAGTCTTTGAAATTCTCGGATTTCCTCTTCAATAATATGCAAATATTACACATAAATAAACCTTCCTCTTAAATCACTTTATCGACTGCTGGAATCATTGTAATCGGTTGAGTAGTTTAACTTAGCTATGCGTACAACGGAATCAACTTCATTTTATATTTTACTATGTAAAGATACCACTGTCACCATACCACCGTATACAAACTTTAATTAATATAAAAGCTATACAACTTTTTTACTCTAATAACTAATGAACTACTTGTTTAATAGTTACTTATGTCCGCAAGCCTTCCCGTTCTCGTTGGTGGTTTTAATAGCCTACTAGCTAACCCAAGCAATTACTTCTACATCTCTTAATAGCAATAAATTTGCCCGATTTATGCAACATTTTTCATTGATGCTCGACTACTATAGGCCGTAGCGTGATTTCATATAGCCTATAACCTTCCTCGATCAATGAGCTATCTCACACTCGCGTGATGACGTGACCAAAGGAAATCTATATAGATAAAAATGAATCGCCGAAACGTATGTACGCGCATCACTTCCGATCGGCTGCACTAAATTAAAAAATAACGGGAAAACTATTTTTTTTGTGTATGCATGTAGATGATAGTTAATGAGACGAATTATATTTTTTTATTAATAGTTAAAAACCTTATAGCTACATCTATATAACATAAATATATCCTTAAAGCTGTTATAATTAACAGTGAAATAATTAGTTTTATTTTGAAAAGAACCAGGGCATTAGTAATTAAATCTGTTTGTTTAGGTTTGAGTGTACTATATCTTGTGTGTAAGTGGGTCGTTTGGCAACATGACAATAGACTTGAAAACAATGATGAGAATAATATAACTGTTGCTCACACTCTGTTTTCATACGTAATAACTTTGTGTGTTAAAAGATGGAAAAATATGAAGTTCTTTTTTATTTGAAGGCCTGCCAAAGTGACTATACTCAGCCTGATGGAAAGCTTGAGTAGAATGGTGGCCCTCATTCTTGGGGCCATCATTCTTATGCGAACGTGGACAATGCAGAATTATGACTCATACTGTAATGGCGTAATGAGATTCTTTTTCAAGCCCCGCTCAAAAGACCCGGGATCATAGCGGGAACGAAATACGTGTCCCTGTAGTGAGTTTAAATTTTTGACTGCTCGGCACTGGAACGAAGACCCGAACTGTTTAGTTAGACGACGTATCGCAACGACTCTGTGGCAGTGACTTCCAAGGCCAGCACGTGTTGTCCTATAGAGGAAGAGAGTTATTGGGACCAGTTGGAAGAGCTCTTCAGAACACTCTCCAAGGTAAAGGATAGAGGATTACCACAGAGACTATATCTCTCGGTAACTGCAGACATCTTCAGTTTGAATTTTTCTAATGTTATAGGACTATATTTTAGGTCTCCTAACTTTCTATATACGCAAAGTACTGTATTTATGTGGGATGCTAGGTAATATTTTTCATTGGCGAGCTGACTAGGTATTTGAAGTCTCTTTACTTATGTAATGTAGTTAAATTAATTTACTTCCTCCTTTTACTTCTTCTGTACTTCGCTTTACGCCTCGGCATGCATGGGCCGGCTCGACCGAACTGATACCACGGCCTCACAGAAAACTGGTGTGAAACAGCGCCTACGCAGTGTTTAGTTGTTACGCAGTGAGATACCGGGTGACCATACCCAACCCCTCTTTCCGCATCCCCTAAAAGTCGTGTTGTGGGTATCCATAGGTGGCAATAATAGCTTACAATCAGGGGATACGTCTGACCGTTGGCAACCTATGTGTTTGTAAAACTAGCAGATGTTGGTAATTCATCACATTCATTCAGTGCAGAAAATTGTTGCCGATGTATGGGGAAAACAGATATAATTCATTTGATGTTTTCTTTTTCGAAAAAAGTGTTATTGAATGTGTTTACTAGCCCGCCGGATCTGTACCGACGCCGCTGTCGTCTTTACCTACGCAGAAAGGAGTTTTATAAGAACCGCTTTAAAGCTAATCAATATCTTTAGGATATTAGTTGTATAATAACTATACTAATATTGTGTCATTTACTAAGTATTTCATGTTTACATAATAACTTCATCAACAAGAACATAAATTACGACAAGTTTCGCAACTTCGTTGTTTCCATAATCACATTCCATAAATCCTATTGCCTTTCATTGAATCGTTAGGACAAAGTAGAAGCGGGAAAATTTCGTCAAGATGGATCGTTATCTTGCTATTATATATAAATATAACGTCTTTTCCTTCATGAATAATAAAGGCATAAATCTTAAGGTGTTATTTATAGAAACTTGTCATAGATAAAGTATGGTTTATACAAAGATCTTAATAATCCGACTAAATACATTGTTATTGAAGTCCATGTGGCACAAATAAATCTTGTATTGTGATCAAACTTCCTATTCTATTCTACTATTTATTCAACCTGTACGTGTTTGTTTGAATGATTTTATTTCAAGTTACACCCATCCGCCCACGCGTAGCGAAAGCCAAAAAGAAACTACCTACTAAGTTTTTTGTTTCTTGCAATTCAGCAAGAAATACACACTCATCGATTTTGTATACAGTTACATCGATTACGAAAGATTGAATCGATTGTTGCGATTCTAAAGACACACGGGTGGTCTCATTTTTGTTAAGTGGGTAACTAGGTACGTATTTATTGTAGTGAATTATGTGGATTACAATCGATAACACGTAAGGGCAATTTTATTTTAAATAATTGAATCAAATTGAGAGAGAAGATTCGAATAGCAGTATTAAATTGTGCTTGATTGTAGGCGTAGTAAATAACAATCAGAGATAATACGAATTGAAATTCGATGGGTATTTTTTTCTTGTGTGCAATTCATTTTAAAACTATTCATTTTTCATGGTATGAGAGAAGTTACCAGTAAATCATGATAGTACAGGTTGAAGTTATGGTCGCCTCATAAGGAAAAAGGCCGTAACGATACAATTCCACCGCTTCCTGTCGATATGTTCACGATCGATCAACAGGTTTAATTCCTGGTGCAACCAGTTACTGCTAGTTTACTGTGACGAGACAACATACGGAAAATACTGATAAATATTCAGCTGTTAGATATCGTCTTTCAATCGTTCATAAATGAAAATATGTTATGCAGTAGACGTATTATCATAATTGCAACCTGGACGATAAAATTATGAATAATAGGCTAAGTAGAAAATTATTAACTAGAATAGCTCGGTAATCTTATTT
>PKRV01001265.1:327359-376225 GCA_003709505.1 Hyphantria cunea
GGAATAAATCAAACATAATCTCTTTAATACCCGACGCGACAGTCCTCCACTATCCTCACAAGTCTAGTCACAAGTGCGTCACGTGGGACCGGTTCCCACACCCACATCGCCCACACACACACACACATCTAAACATTGACATCACTTATGCAAGGATTATTATTTTACACTATTTTTACCACTTATCTTATTCAGGATTGGCAGCCTTAGCTGTTATTTTATCATCATCATTAGCCTATAGGAGTCATCTGCATTATATAATTATAGCTCTCTCTAATTGCATACCACTTGATTTATTCTCGATTTTCGCGTTATATCCTGCCAGACATCATGCGAAATTCATCTTTCCACCCGTTCTATAGGCGTCACGCACTGCCTTGAACTGTATTTCTTAGAGCTAATCAACTCATTTACGAATCTTTGTTTTAGTAGTCTATTCTTTATAGATTCGTAAAGAAATAATATCGCTATGCTTACTATAATATAATATTTTTAAAAAAACCATTAATTCGGTTAAGAAAAAACTTTTGATTTCCATCCTACCTTGATTTGTTACTTTAGTTCAGATATTTAAAGTAATTATTTTTCAAGTGGATTTACATGAAATTCTCTTGAGCCTTGTTTTTGCCTGCCGACAGTTTAAAGGAGAATATTATAGCATATCCATGTTTTCGAGTCACAATAAATATCATAAGTTATCAAAATAACTTACCCTTAGTTGATCTAAATGCAGATTGAGTAAAATTGTTTAAGGCACAAACTATTAAATACATTATAAAACATAGTGCTTTAAAATTACTTTCGACGTAGAAGAGGTCCATGGAACTTTAATCAACCTGAAGACCACACACATATAGAGGAGGTCCATGGAACTCCAATCAGCCTGAAGACCACACACATAATTGAAAAACAAAGTTCCTTAATAATGTAATCTAAACTTAACTATAGGATTTAGTAAAGTAAGTATACATTCAGTGAAGAACGCAGTCGCCTCCTTCTGGATATGCACTTACCTGATTCATTCATTGAACGGTTTGGATGGACATTATTACTTTCTGTTTTTGTTGAGATTCCTATGATCCATAGAAACCTATAATTTATCAGATTATTGTTTTATAGAGTGTTTTAGGTATTTAGATTTGCTATTATTGTCGATGTACAGCATAGTATGTAGGTGTGCAATTCATGTCAATTCTTATATTTCTTTGTTATGCATTATAAAGTTTATATTGTATGATTGAGGTATTGAGATACTTTTACCAATGGGTTATGTAAAACTACAAAAAAACGACGATTCGTTGATACTATTTAATTCGATACTACCGAATATAAATACCGGTATATTGATCATATAATTAAAAAATTTGAATAATGAGGAACGTGTATTATTATAGTTTTTTTCCTTTCCTTTTTGCTTAAAAAAAAATACATTTTATATTTAATTCAAAATGTCAATACACTGTTATCTTCTCAACCTCTTTCTATCCAGTTTTGGATGTAGACCTCTCCCATACTCTACCACCTCCGACGGTCTTGAGCAGCCGACATCCAATCTTGACCTGATGTCCTTTGATGTCGTCCTTTTATCTCATTTGTGGTCTACCCTCGGTCTACTACTTCAACAGCCTTCGAGTCCACCTTTCGCTACCCATTCGAGCAATACGTCCTGCCCATCTCCACTCCCGCTCAGCACTCATCTCAACGACGTCCCTAAGCTTGATGTTAGAAATTATCCAGGTGTTTCTTTTCGGGTCATATAAGGAAATACTGAGCATAGCTCTTTCCATTGGTCTCTGAGCAACGCGGAGTTTTTGTGCGGATTTTTCGATTAGGGTCATGGTCTCTGCTCCATACCTACGTAAATACTGAGAGAACACATTCCTAGAAGACTTTTCCTTTACAAACATCTAGCTACGCTGTACACTAGCGTTGGTACCAAAGACTGCCCATACCCGGGCTATGCGTCTACTTGTGCAGTTTGGTTTTTGCTACCCAACGTGATTTTATGCCCTAGGCATAACTCCGACGTGACTGCATAATTCCGACGTGAATTTACAGGCATACGGCGTAGGTGAGTTTTAGGAATATTGGACGTGTTTTTGGTCTAATTCTAGTGGACCCTCAGTCCCACCTTATTCGATTCCGTTTGCAGGGTGTAAGCGTGACCGGCATCCGGTATATTTTCGGAGAATATCACCAAGTCATCTGCAAAACGCAGATTGGTAAATCTCTCTCCTTCCACATTTATGCCCTTATTCTACCTTATTCCACATTTATGTCTAGTTCTTTGAAGACATTTTAAATAGCTTTGGGGACATTGTGTCTCCTTGGCGCACTCCTCTAGCAAGCTTAAATGTGTCAGTCTATTTCTGAAGACTCACACTTGCTGTGGCGTTACTCTGTAAATGCTTTATTATAGAGAAGTATCTTTTTGGACAGCCCAGGCCTCAACACTGTTATATCTACACTTTATATTAGTTTTAGAAAATAGAGAGATGTTTAAGGTACGTGGTGTTTATTTACTAGCTGCATACTCAAAAGAAAACATTGCATAGTTTCAAGAAAATAAAAGTTATTACACATATCTACACAATTTCTAAAAGAAAGTTCATATTTTGTAGGAGAAAAGAAATGTTAATAAAATTATCCCAGAACAATTGTTCCCGATTTCGCGGATTTATACGATTACTGAGCTGAACAGTTTGGATAAACGTTATCGAAACAAATATTTAATTGGCATTGCTAATTGCTGACTGGTTCCTATTGTGTTGCCGACGATTCTTTCTCACAATTGCCATTGTAGTTTAACAATGTTGGGAGCTGACCCCAAGGATCATGATGCAATCTTGTGCCGATTCAGCGGTAGTGTCTTTAATGGAAATGATGGGTTCTTAGAACGTTGACTTTTCAGTAGTATACCTATCAGATCTTTTGAATTCATTTATCGATCTGTCCTCCTATTGTCGCTTTTAGTGCATCTGGTAGTACAGTTGATTCAGGTAAGAAGGTCAGAGATTGAATTAACGAGAAATATCAATTTGAACATGACTTACTGAATGTCCTGTCCCGTTAATGGGTAGAGATTAATTTGTAGACCTTATACAACCGCTCCCGATAAAAAAGAAGCGCCATTACTAATAATACCTTTGATGACAGATGGACGAAATATAGCTGGGCTGGGCGCGTGTTTGTCGGTTTTTGTAAAGAGTTCCCTATGTTCTTCCTCGAGAATCAAAGTATCTCCATACCGAATTTCATTAAAATTGTTGCTACTGCTTAGCCACTGACAGAGTTACTTTCCAATTTATAAAATTGGTATGGAAGTATGGGAAACAAAATGTACAATGGCCTGCTTATAGAAATAGACAATACGTCCTGTATCCATACAATAAACCAGGGAAAGATTACAGTATTTACTCACCAAATACAAATAGTTTAATGTGAGCACAAGTTTTAAATTTTTTAGCTCGGCCTTTCGAATCACTTGATATACTCTACCCGGTCCTACAATTACTTCATCAAAGAATTATAGTTGTAACCTATGATTTATGAAGAATTTTATGCATTATCTAATGGTCGTATTTATTGTTACAGGTGAACGGAAAGGAAGCATAATTTAAGTAATGCTGATACATCGGTGCCACAATTTCTGCGTAAGTAGTCATTTGATATTTCCTTTTGAGTTTAACGCTAATGTATTTCTTTTCTTGCCAAAGGTACTTTATTTTTTTTAAACATATTTTTATAAAAACCTGTTTCAATAATAATACGGACGGACTGTGATGGTTTCACAATATCTTGTAGTTTTGTTTCTTTCTCATTATTTACATTGCATAGAAGATTATATATATAGATAAGGCATATCTTAAACTCTAAACTTGCGTGTGTTCAGATCTATAAATATATACAATTTTTGAAATTTTGTAACCTTACTAAGTTTACCACGCAGTAGCCTATTTGGAACGGATTAGTATACAGACGCACTAGTAATAACCAGCGATAGTTAATATGATTTTTGTAAGATGCCGACGTATAATATAAGTAGTCTATCACTGTCAGAAAATAGGGGTTCTTTTAAAAAGAAATAGTTGTTTAACTTCAGGATGCTATAGGTTGTATGGACGTGTAGCCTTATTGCCACAGCTTCATAAAGTAGCACTTATCGCTTGATTTATAGCGAGTTTTGCAATCAGATAAGCCGGAATATGATACTTAAGCCGGTATGAAAAACGGCAATTATGAATTGCTTTTCTTGTAACCTAGGTTAACGACTCAATTAAACTTTGGTTTATTAAACTTTTTACCTATTCACTCGTTCACCCTAAGGCTAGATTACTAGACTGTCGTATACTCAGTGTAATAATTAACAAATAATGATAGTTTCGCCTCCGCTCTTCCAAACATGATTTAGTAATAGTCAAATTGTAGGTGGTCAATAAAAAGCTTTCTAATGTTATTATATTGCAATGCCAATGCTAATAATAGGGAACTATTAGAGATTTAATACGATTTCGCCTATGAATTAATTTACTTGAATGAAAACAAAAATACTTTTTTTATACTATGATGTCATAATTATTACTCTTCATGTTCTTACATGTAACAGTTATTTCTGGTTTAAATTAGGATAGAAATATTAATTTCTTATAGATATCTGAAAAAGAAAACGTCTACAGATATCTCTACTTTCGAAATACAATAACAAGTGTACAAAAGTGGATGAGTTATTACCGGCAGATATTTTTCGTTTCACCATGTTTTTATGCATTTCTAGAAAGAGAGAGATAGAGAGTGAGATATCTCAAATGCAGGATTATTAAATTCAGAATGTCCATTATAAAAGCGGACAATATCCAGCAATTTTCGGACGAAATATGATGATGATTAAATCAATTTTATGGGCTATAAATTTCGTTGTCTAAGTTCGTTAAATATCTGTCTAAAGTGGACAAATTGCCTGTAAACCCTTATTAACAAAACGAGTAATTGTACAGCAAATTAATGGCTCTACTTTACTAGGGAATTGGCTAAATTCCTTCATCTATTTTTGCATAGTTATATAATGACTACGAAACTATATGACAGGTTTTGGTCAGTTCGATATTCATTTGAAAACCTTTGTGTGCCATACATAGAAATACCAGTTGGTTAAATAGCCCACTCACA
Source organism: Hyphantria cunea (assembly GCA_003709505.1). Classification (NCBI taxonomy): domain Eukaryota; kingdom Metazoa; phylum Arthropoda; class Insecta; order Lepidoptera; family Erebidae; genus Hyphantria; species Hyphantria cunea. The sequence continues at coordinate 332,526 of PKRV01001265.1, forward strand.
AATTATTATATGGTTTTATTTCGTCATAGTTTTGGTTTATTATGTAAATAATATAATTGGTTTGTATTACAAGGATTAATGTCATTTTAATTAAGTGTATAGTGCGATTGAAATCCATTATCCATAGTTTGTACAATTATGACAGGTTCAATGGATTTAATAAAAAAAAACAATATACCTGTTGTCAATTTTGACAACAGAAATGAAATGAATGAAATTTCAAATTCGCTAAGATTTTTTGGAATCGAATGCATCGATATGTTTAAAATTGGATGGTAAGAAATAAATATGTTTTCTAAGTGTTTGAGTTACTACCAACCACATTACGTTTTCAAAATTGTACTGTATTCCGGTAGCAAATAATCAACAGTCGTAAAACTAACCGTTTGATTGAATAGTTGGTACCATTGAAATCATTATTTTTGAGGATATATCTTGAGAAACTGTTGTAGCAACTTTTTGGGTTTTATAACTGATTCTCCTCTTCGGAAACTCTCAATCCGGCTGAATTTTTGTGTTTAAGAATATAGAACAAAATTTTAACCACGTAGGAGAGAAGAAATATAGGTAACAGCTTACGTAATACAACAACATCTCTGTCGGTTATTTGTTTGTATATAATTTAAATTTCTCACTGACATAATGTTAATGCCACTGATAAAAACAATTCCAATATTTTAAACATAAACTATCAAGAATATGTTAATATGAAACGGAGAACATTTCTAACCTACATGTATACCACATGCTTATTTTAATTTATTGAAATTTAAAACTAATAATAATGTGTTGATGTTTTGTGTGTGGTGTGTTGACTAAAATAATATCACAGTCTCCAACTTACTAAATAGAAAAGCTGTATTAAAAGATATGGAATAATAAAACATAATAGTACAAAACTAAATTATATGTTTAAATATTGAAGAACATTTATTTGTTTACTAGCTTTTAGCTACGCCTCCTCCAGGTTTATGTGGGTTATCACGGTGATTCTTTTTTCTGATATTAAAATACTTTTTATTGGTCAACCAATTAAAATAAAATAAATTCTAAATGGTAAGTTTACCACACTAAATAAATAAAAGAAAACCAAATCCAAATCAGTTAAGCCACTTCTAATTAGTTCGCAAAAACACACAGACTCAGACAGAAAATCCAAAAACTGTTGTTTTGAGTTCTATTACTTTAGTAGAGACCCTTATTTATTTATTTTTTAAAATCTGCAACGTATCTATATATATATACCTCTTACAATTTATTTATATAATATTTTTATTTTATGTTTATGTGGTCGGAAACAAAGACGGAGCTTCTTTATTAACCTTTCTAGACTTTGTCATTTAAGTGGCCCCTGACCGTAATAAATAAACTTTATAAATAGGTGTTACTGTCATAATAATGCTATCTATTCAAATAACTATTTATGTAGTAAGAAACCGACGCCTGCCTACGTCTATCGACGAAATCTGTCGAACGTTTTCTCCGTTGTAATATTGTAATTATGCTACCAAATTACGAAGTAAACTATATTTCCTTACAATTTAGATAATATCCTTAAGTGGGATATTTATTATTATTGTGTTTTGCCAGTGAACTTATGATTTTATACCGTTGAATTTAATGGTGATCCGATAGTAATTGATGTTTATGGCAAAATTCCAACATGATACTGTCATTAAATTACCTCCTGGTTTATTCAGTAGGAAGTTCTTAGATAGATATAAAATAGGTTTATGGGACGCAACAGGTTTATGCCATAAGCTTAAAGGTATTGTATAAAGTGATAGACAGTATTTAAGTCTTAAGTATATTGACTGATCAAGAGTGTTTACTTAACTAAAGACTCAATAACCTAAAGATTCATAATTCCATACTAATATTATGATTTCGAAAGTAACTATGTTTGTCTGCTGGTGCGGTTTTACGGCTTAACCGATGACCGATTTCAATGAAAATCGACGTGGAGTCATCTAATCTTAAGAAAATGACATAATAGACTTCTTTTAACCGCGAAAACCGACATACACTCTGGAGGAGACGTGGGCATTGGCAAATATAGTTACAATAACTAGCTTTAAATTAGGAAAGAAAGGAATTACGTCTACAAACTAAATTTGTAAATATTCCGAACACCTAACACACAACGCCATCTAGTCCCAAACTAAGCAGAGCTTGTATTATGGGTACTAAACAACTGATATAAATTCATTTATACTTTTTTTTTTGTAAATACATATATATCATACATAGCAAACAACCAAGCTCCAAACAAATATTTGCAGGTCATACAAAGAATTCCTGAATCGAACCCGAGACCTCAAGCACAGCAGTCGTATACGCTACTACTGAGCCAACGAGGCAGTCACAAAATGTATAAATTTAAAGAAATTGTGATTCACAATTTTCTACCAGCAATATTATGAGCAGAAAACCAAGACTATGTAGCCATTCCAGTTAGTTGTGTATTCCCCAGGGGCTCCAATTTCAACAGCAGCTCCTTTCCATTGGTTGCAATAAATTAAGAAGACTAAGTATTTTTACATCGTCTTAACTAATCCTATCTGTTATTATTTATCGCTAAAAACCATTAAACCAATTTCGATAAAGGGGATATGGTAGTGATAATTTTGAAATTCTAGGAAGGTGTAATTGTGAGATGGCTGCTGCAATATATATATATACATAAACTATTAATTTGTCCTCATTAAACGTTGTGATTATGACATAGTATCTGCTAATTACAGTTTACAACATGGTCCGTTATTTTAAGGTCTGTGATGCCATTTGCTAAGTGTTTAAAGAAAATATAAGGCCGTGGAACCGCGGATTTAATACATTGTAAAATGTATGGGAACTAGGAAATGTATGACCACATTGCGGAGTTCAAGAGCATAGAACTCCTTTCTTGTTTCTTTAGTATGTGTGAATTACGTGTGGTGTGACAAAGATATAGTGATGTATTTAAATTAGTTCCTATCACAATAATTGACTAATTAATAACTTATTCGTGTAAAGTTTAAGTTCTATTTAATGTTTTATCATAACATGTACACTGAATAAGTTTCAAGATAATTAAACCCTTTGGGTCTGAACCGGTTTTAGGGTCGAATTCACAAAAGTTAAGGCAATCGGAAATAAACCTTGACAGGGCCCATATATTAAAAGGAAACGCCTCCGTCTTGTCTAGGGCTACCCGTAAGCCTACCGCCGACGACTCAACTCCTTTTAGAAATTGCAACATTCTAACTACTACAAATACCACAGTACCTTTCATCAGCATCATAATCTCGTAATTTATCTGTATTTATAATTACTATCGTACTATCTATCGTATAATTACTTAACAATAAAATAATCAAGACCCAATGATTGATTAATAAAACAAACAACTCAATTGAATATATTAAACAGATTGATAGACAGTTTACCTTATCTTTTTTTTCATAATTGGTTACGAAAGGTCGGAGTTGAATTCTTTCGACATGCGTTATTACGGTACTCATTTTGTATGGCATGTTGTATGATTGGCCTTTGCTAGTGGAACTTAAGTGAAAAATGTTGTTAAAATGCACTTGAATCATAAGTGTTAGCTTTATCGACATTTGAAACTGCGAAGTTACATGTAATGTATATATACTACAGTTACGAAGTTACATGTAATGTTTATATACTACATGGTGGTGGGAAATAAAAAAATTAAAACCGTCTCGCCAGCGTGGTATAGAAGGTCAAAACTTTCTAAAGAAAGACCTATGTCCAATAGTGGACTATAAACAGCTGCCGATGATGATGGTAATTATGAAAAAGTTGCACCCGAAAAACAATTCCAAATGTTTATGTCAAAATAATGATATCATAGATTCTTAAGTAAAGCTTAAAAGTAGGTTATGAAGTATAATATATAGAATAGTGAAATGACAAATAAATCTCTAAACCTTGACATATATATGTTGCTGACATGCCGAGGTAATTGCAATTTTGACTTCATTTTTAACACTACTTATTTACTCGTATGTAAAATTAAAGTTATCCACTGCGACAGGTGCATGTAATACTAAACTCTGCTCTTATACTTATTATTATTATGCTTGCCTTATTATTATAAACAAAGGAAACGCACGCACCTGTCTTCCGTCGGCGGTGCGTTTGCGCATCGGACACATAAAAAGGGGTTTGCGCAAAATTTTATGCGGATATTATTTTAAATTCTTAAGGTATAAACTTGAGAATTTTGTGTTGGGTGCTACATCAAAGCTAAATTACGTATTACTCAGATGCTGTTGATCATTTTAATATGAGATGTACCTACTAGACGTACCATGAGTGATGATTTATAAATAAAAGTCAATATGACACACACAGTGTGAACTATACTAAACATCCTGATCAGAACAAAATGGATATTGCTGTTGTACATGTTGCATAAAGACAAACAGCTAAGTTGTTTCTTACGATTGCATGAAGATAACCTGCTGTCTTGCCTTTACTATGGTTTTAATAACGCAGTACTTGCAGCGGCCAATCGCACCCAACTCGGCTCAGCGGCCTTTGCGTTTCGTCACAGCCTCAATTCACATTCCTCTATCTAGCGTCGACTTGTCTCTCTTGCCGACAAACATGTTGATTTATGTTCCACGTAATTCTAGTTTTGGATAGGCACTTCCAATTAAAGTAAGACGAATTAAACAGTAAGGATAAAGTGTGAAAGATATAGAGCGTTCTTTTGAACATTCAGAATGTTTTCGTTTATTTGTTACCTTATTATTGGTGTACATAATAGCTATCACGACGTTGAATCCTGTATTAATCTATATCTGTACTGTCTCGCTAAAGCGCTTCACTAATTGCCATCACATCTGCTATTGAGATACTTTAATTCGTGAGGAAAGCCTTAGGCTAGTCTTTATCTTTACTTTTATATATATCTTTACTATATACAAGTGTCTTATAAAATTATCAAGTATAGTTTTACTTCAATTGATTTTTAATTTTTAATTATGCAATAAGAAACTGGAATTACCTGGTCGACTTTTTGTAATTAGTAACCGTCGCGTCAGCTCGTCGGTCTTTCGTTCTATTTCGTTTGATATCATTTGAATGAAAGTAAAAATTTGCGAGACACACTTAGGGTTGGCAGGAAGTAGCAAAATTATTATTTTAAATGAAACTTTAACCAAATGTTATTCGAATGTCGACATAAGGCATATTTATAAGTATACAAAATATTTTAAATATTTAAATCTTCAGATTTCAATTCAAAGTATCAATTATTCTATGTCTAAAGCCAACAATGTTACCCAGAATAAATTTATTTTGGTATTAAAATAATAAGATACAATAATTTCGATAAGGAGATTTAGAAACTTGTAATATCAGTCCAGATAGTTATTCCTAGATATGGAACATTATCATGTCTCGCGACCTCAATCGCTGCTGTTGCTTAAAACCGACCGTGATACCTATGATCACGAGGGCTCATATTCTCTATAAATTTCTGCAATACATATAATTGCTCAATTTAACAGTACCTGTCATATTTGATAACTAGTCGTTTAATAAATATTAAAGTCTGACCGGTGGTGGATATTGAAAACATCAAGTAAAAAAAAAATTCTGCATTTGAAATTGTATACTTGAGATTCTCTACAAAAATTTGTACACCTATGTAAATTGTTCAATTTATTAGGGGCCCTAATTTATAAGCTAGCTTATAAATAAAAAATTGACCAGTGGTCAATATTGGACCACTTAACTCAATATTTAAAACACATTTTTACTTTTCGGTAAAAGCTAAACTTTTAATTTTTTTTATTACACCTGANACACCTGATTCAAAATAAGCTTTCGGCGATGCTTCTAAGTCCAGTCATACTCTTCGCGTAGATTTTATCTGAAAGATACCTTTTATTTCTATAACTGTCAGAATCCACGACAGAACTTGTTGCATTTTAATCTCATCTCTTATATTTGTGTGCAGTTCTAAAATAAGTAATCGTAATTATAAGCAATTTGCAATAACTACTTTGCAGTAAACAGAAACCACTAATTGAGTTATAGTCGACAGGCAGTATGACTGTATCTAAAACATTAATGAAAGCTTAATAAACTGATAAATTACCAATCAAAATCATTAATGCCTTGGATATTAAAAGTTTTACGTAAAAGAGGAAACGTTCTCTTAAATAAGTCCTCTCTCGGCGTATCCAGTAAATGACAGAAGAAATCTTTTATTATCCACCACATCTTCCCAAAAATTCTTTTACATAAATTTGTGACATTTCCTTATTAAGTCGAGTGTTAACTGTGATATTTAAGACTAAACGTTAAGGTTATCAGACTAGTATTAGGTTTCTTTTCCCGGGGCCATATCAACTCCGATTACATAATCATTACGAACATTTTACATTATCATGTGAGAAATCTTTGTTGATTAACTGTTTTCTTAAAGTAAGAAGCTGTTGAAACACTACCATATCAGTATATCTCTAAGCAGATAGCAGCCATAATAAGCATAAGCATAATAGTCAATGTAATAAATTATCAACTTTCTCAGTAGATTATTTGAAAATTCTACGCAATAGTGGAAGGGTCAGGTAAGTAAAGACTACCAATAATGATCAAATGAATATTGGTGGCTGTTCAGGGGCATTTCTATGTAACTCCGCTGTGTGTGAGACAATATGATGTAAAATACTTAACACGACAACCTCATTCTAAACAAGAGAGTCTGTTTGTACATAACGTATGGTATATACATGTAGGTATAGTTAACATAGTATAGGCTTGTCTTGAGGTATCCTGATATTATTATTATTATCTCTTCTATATATATATAAAAGAAAGTCGTGTTAGTTACACTATTGTTAACTAGCTTAGCTACTATGGAGACGGAGATATGACATTATATATATATTTATATATAGTTATTTTTACTTTGTGCCACGGTGTTAGCCCCTGTTTTTGTTGTATTGCGGGTAACACCGTGGTGCTCAGTTAGTTATACATATGTAGTACAGATTATGTTCTCCAGCACAAATCATCGTGTTCATCTAAAAATTATTTTATTCCATCGTTTCTATTTGGATATCGAATCAGCTGCCTCTGCTTAGCAAATCAAGATTACTAACAATAGACCCACAGACCTGTCAACAAATATTCAACGTAACTATTTTAATTGAACTTTGTTAGCTATTATTAATAAGTGTTACAGTAGATTCAATTGGTTTAAAAGCTCTAAAATGCGACTTGATGTGCACAGGTAAATTAAAACTAACCTAAAATAGTTTTTGGTAACCCTATGTAAAGTGATCCGACCTCTTGACCATATTCTATTGTTTTCTAATGAAAAATGATCTCAAAGCTTCTTAAAGCGCTATTATTATTTAAAGTTTCGCTTTTATAAAGTTGAAGAAAAGGTGTTCCGATAAATAAATTTAACTTTCTTCATTTTTCGCTTTAGGCTATTTTCTGTTAGTAGATTTATTTTGGATTTGAGATCAAACAATGTCCATTGTTATGCCAGGACTGGTACAGGGCGTAAGATAAATTATTGAATCCATACACCGTGTTAAAGAAAGATGTAGGCTTCAATAAAATATATTTTAGGATCGCAGAAAATATAGCATATATAATAAAGCAACTACAGTGTTGGAAAACACGTAACTTTAGAAAATATATATCTGTCCATGTATACAAGTATATGTAGTTGGAGTGTTTGTTTCTAATTTAAAATTCACAGCTTTCTGCCAAATTCATATGTATGTATACACGGTCCGTATACCAAAATAGCATTTTTTTTTCAAATTTCTTTTGTCTTTCTGTCGGTCGGTCTGCCTGTCTGTGTGTTCCGGCTACCGATTTTGACCGAACTTTCACTGGCAGATAGCTGATGTAATAAGAAGTATCTTAGGCTACTTTTCTTTAGATTAGCTTCGCCCCGCGGTGTAACCCGCGGTTGTAAAGATACAACAATAATCGCATGTAACACCGCGGGGCTTAGCTAGTTTAGTATACGAACAAACGTAAATCTAACAGTAATAAAATTACCTAATGACTTCTGTCTTCAGACTGAACTACTTTAAAATGATGCCTAAAACTACCTTACATATGTACATAACGATCCCATATGCACATAATTATTAATGATACCTCTACATCTGTACTTATATATAAAGCTGAAGAATTTGCTTGACACGATATTCTTAGGAACTACTGGTCCGATTTGAAATTTTTTTTAAGTTTTAGATAGTCCATTCATCCAGGAAACCTATAATCATTACCAACCTGTATATCATTGCGCTAAGATCAATAGGAGCGGAGAACCAATGAAGAATGTTTCCAAAACGAGTGAAAATGATCATGCTACGGACAATAGGAGACGCTAAAGAGGTTTGTGGGTCAGCAAGTAAATGATAAATGTATTTAATGGCAAATTTTATTGTGTTGTCTCTTGATGATATCGCCTCCTGCGCTATATTCTTCTTCCTTTCTGCTGTATTGTCGCATTGTCAGTATTCGCAATGAATATGGGGACCACCACTCTTGAATTCTGCTTACATCAGGGAGAGTAATCATTTTGGCAGGGTATGGCCCTGCCACTTCTGCATAAAAAATTGTAACACAAATATATATCGCATGTCTTTATGTATTTCCAGTATACTATTTCTATTAACATTTTACACTTTTGAAATAAGGTCGCTATTGTTTCGGCCGTTGGGTGTAATAGATTCTATGATAGCCGGCTGTGTAATGACCATTAAAGGTACAGTTCCTTTAAATTGAATTTCAATTGACAAGTAACATTAACATATTTTACTGAATTAAGGGGCATTTGAGTATAGGATTTAACATAATAATATTCATCAAAAAGAACTGAATTAGATATCGCCTTGTGCAATATATCTGCCCAACCAGTTATGGTAGCTCAGAAAATAAAATGGCCATCATTAATACTTATTCACAAATTAAAAAGATAATCTTGAATGTTAATATGCAATAGTTTCCTAACAAAAGAGGAAGATCGCCGCCTTTGCTCAATAAGTATTTGTTACAACACCGAATGAGTTTGAGGCATCTTAGGCCGTCAATTTATTGAAGTGACAAAGCTGTTTAATATTTTCCGTTACGCCTACTGGGTGCTTTTAAACTAGTTGATATTTGTATTGTATATTTGAGTTGACGCAGACACAAATCTTTGACGAGAGCTTAGTGACAGTTGTATAATGTTGTTAGTGAACACTTTGTTATGGGCTGGTCTAGATTAAGATGTGGTGCAATTTACAATTTATCTACGCACCTATTTATTATAATCATTCAATGTTCTGACTTCAAATCTGACATTAAAAACAACTAGTTTAAACTAAGTAATATTAGAACTTATACTGAGATTTTTTTGTTATATAAGTTATATCTTTACAAATATGGCGGCGCTCATAGCCCAGTTGCACTCGGTGATTAGAAACAATCATCGAGGGTAAGCAACGATGGCGCGGTCAGTACCTGGATGGGTGACCGCTGGTGGCATGTTACCATGAGCGTCTCCGTGATTCGGAGGTCACGTTAAGCAGTCGGTCCCGGTTCTTATCATACGATAACAGTCGTGAAGCTTAGTTGGAGGACTTCGGTCGACTTAAAAACATCCAACGGCAAGATTTACGTAGCCACAACGTATTCTAGCCAGTCCCCAACCCGCACTTAGCCAGCGTGGGGACATATGGCCTTAACCCTCTCCTGAGAGGAGACCCGAGCCCAGCAGTGGGACATTATGGGTTGTTGTTTTGTTTGTTAAATGAAATTGAAGTGTTTGTTTTCCATTTCAAATTAACAGCTTTCTGCTAAATGGACATGAAAGTAAATACGGTAATTTTATCAAAAAATCTCTGCCTGTCTATTCGGACACTAATCTCTGGAACGGTTAAACGATTTTGGCGAGACTTTCAATTTCAGATAAGTAATGATGTGAGGAATTACTTACACACAATTTTTTTTAATCAGCTTCGACGCTCAATTTTTATTGCATCTTTACATTCTTTAACAAAGCGGGGCTCAGCTAGTACTATAATGAACACTATTTTTAAAAATCAGCTTCGACGCGCTTTTTATTGTACCTTTGCAATCTTTAACAACGCGGGGCTCAGGTAATACTTTAATGATTTGTTTGTTGAATAGTTTTTGGCACACTTTGTAAAATGATATTTTCTTGTTATCAAAAGGCGTGATGCCAGGTCCTCGCTAACAATATTTTGCAACCTAGACACGTTTGTAATGTAATAAATGCTATTTTATAGCAAATGATAATGTTTCAAGCATAGCGTGAGACGGTGAGTTACAGGCACAGTTGGTCGAGGTCACACAATCACCACTTTCTCATAAGTAAATCAGAAAAGCGATTAATCGCTTAACTAATTCTCTTGATTAATAAACATAAATATGCAAAAATATGAAAGTTTGCTAGATTAGTTTAGGTTTTATGTGTAATACTCGCTAATGTTCCATTTTACTATGGAATTGTAATGACTTGGCTTTAGTAGAATATATCTATTACAACCAAGTCTGTTAATCTGTTGTAGGAAGGTCATTCTTTCATTTCTTCATTTTGTATTCTTATCATTTTTCTTGTCACTTAATACAGGTCGGAGAAGCGAGGGCAATGTGAATAATATTCAAATTGCATACTGTTTAATATGCCTTACGTCCCTATCAATACAAATAAATAAAATTGAAGTGTTTGTTTGTAATTGATGATATAAGGAATAACTTAGGATACTTTTATTTGGAATAGCTTGGCGGGGCGAGCCGCGGCGTTTCCCGAAGTCCGGTAGTTAGCTAGTTTCTAATACTATTCATCGTATGGTAAATACCATACGATGAATAGATGATAGAATATTTACATTTGTAAATGTGCTATTTAATGGAGGCCTACTTAGTACTGCGTGTCTTCTATTGTTCAAGATTTTGAAACTTTTTAGTTCCTAAGCAGTAAATTCAATAGGTGAGACAAGTGCAAACCTCGCCTTTGGTCACATTGTTTATATAAAATTGTGCAAGGAATTCCCTTTATTACTTTCAGTTGCTAACAACATAGAGTTCTGCCACACCTCAGTATTTACCGTTTTCGGCACATAGAATTGGTTTGAGACTCGAATTTAAATAAAGTATCTGTTGAATACAACCAAAGTGCGTGGCCTCGCTGAACACGGAGCAATCTTTGTTTAACGGCCGTATATTATCTCTTTATTTATATTATATTTAATATAATTGATTCAGTACTTTCCTTAATATGCAGAATCAATTTCTTTACTTCCAAGATTTAAAAATAACCGTAAATGGGTAATAAAATAACATAGTCGAAAAAAGAACAAATACTAGCGTAATCGTCAACGAACGCATTCACAAGTTACTAAGTTTTTACTTCAGTCGGCAGTCCTCAAAGACTGCCTCGTTTTTATTTATTTGACCGACTTGAATAGAAGGAGGGCTATGTTTTTCGATTGTATGTATATGTGTATATTTCTTTGGCACGCCCTAGAGCCTAAACGGCTTGTCGTATTTTTATGTGAGTAGTGACAATAAATTCGTCATAAATATGAGAGTGACACTGGGTACAACAAAAATAAAAAAAAAACAAAATTTAAAAAAATATAGGTTGTCGGTTTCTTTCTTAAATAATTCATTACTTGTTAATGTGTATTTTGTGGGCAGGTGTTATGCTTATTTATACCTAATTACAAATAAATAATTATATTAATCTCATGGGAAGAAATTCGGAAAATATATTTTTTTAGGTAGTTTCTTCCCAAATATGTAAAGCGAGAATGTTTTGTTTGAATTTTTCTGTCATAACATCACAGATTTTATAAAATTAAATTCGATTTCAATTAGGTAAAGGAGATACCTAAAAATCTAATATGACGTTGTCTAACTGTAGTTGTGTACACATCTTCAGAAGCGTACTCTATGTGCTAATAGTGTTGCAGTCAGTTTGCCGATATCGAGGTCAAGAGCATTAGCACTTATTATCGATATTTACTCCTTCGCAACTTCCTAAAGAAAGTTTCCTCAAACACATGTGATTTTTTTTCCGTTATTATTTCGTTTTTGTATTCTTTTTACCATAATTCAAGAGTATACAAAATTAGGATATCCGATATAACTATTATTACAGAAGTGATGTCTATTAAATTAATACTGATATGAAACTGAATAGAAATGTAATATTTGTCATCAAATATTAATACAAACAGGAAATTGACATTATTCGATGAGATGTCAAATATAGAATGATATTATACATATTTATATTGCTTGATTTGATTAATTCATGTTTGTGCATTTAATATGAAATCTCTCATGGTTCACTATGATTTACACTTCTGTACAATTTATAATTCAACAACAATATATAATGCATTGCTATGTATTAAAACAGCAGTAAACTGTTTGAAACAGGTTAATAATTATTTGGTCTTTAGGCTACAGTTCTCACAACCGAGTGCCTGCAGTAATTCCTGACACTTTATTGCAGATTCTTCGAACAGATACATGCTTCACGTTGACACTGATTGGAGTTCCGTTCACGCCTGATTTTAAAAGAGTCTTGCATTACAAACATATTATGGTTGCCTGTAAGAGATTCCCTTCGGGCGATAAGGCCGTCAATTTTACCCCATAGCATTAAGTTACCTTCGTAAGTAATCTAGTGTACAATAAAGTGATTAGTATTATTATTATTATATACCAACGGAATCTCAGCCCCGTCTGCATCTGCTATTGCCCGTAGCGTGATGTTATACCGCGGAAAATTTTGTTTACCATAAAAAGGTTATAGTGATCCCATCTAAAAAGTAACATATATGCTTATAAAGTTATATATAGAACTTTTCAAGGGGAACAATCCTTTCTTAGATAATTTTCGCGAATCTTTAACCATTTACAATTAAAGCGCTCAAAAGATATCATTTTTCCGTTCTTGCAACACTTTTCATTGATACTCCGTTGTTATTAGTTATAGTGTGTCGACATACATTCTTTATTAAATCCGTTATATTACACTGATAGATTTTTTCAAGTCGAACTAGTAGTTACTGAGATAAGTATGTTCATACAAACAAACTCTTTAGATTTATAATATTAGCATAGATATCAGGAGAAGACGAAGAAACTTTAAACGACTTTTCTTAATGTCAGATGCTGTATAGCAAATACCAAGTTTTTCCTAAACACTATTAACGTAGCAAAACCAGTTTTCAAATAGGCATAAATCATAAAGTAAATACAGAAAACAATTAACGGAATATAATGAATAATTTCAGTGGACACGACTTTGTTTGTAATCGTCTAAGTTTTGACCCCGATTGCGTTTTGTTGATACTATTGCGCAAAAAATCATGACATGCTAAACGTGTAAAAAGTAACTTCAAAGTGGTGATTATTTGTAAAAATCTTTTGAAAAAATCTATTTGAGCAATATTAATTTTGCAGTCTTTTTTTATCAAACATTAATAAGGAATTTGTTTCAAGACGTAACCATACGAAAATATATAGAATATTATTTGTTTAGAATAGGTGTGACATCTGTAAAGAATATACCTATTTTAACGGTTGTTATTAAAAATTTTACTACATCACCTGTTTATTAAGAATAATCTTACACTTCGACTTCTCCAAAATACATATTTTGCCCATTGTCATACATACCAGTCCAACTTGTTAATGGAAATAATGGATAAGGTATTTTGGTTAGCTCTGTTCTTACGATAAACACGTACACAACCGTCTAATGAGGATTATAAGAGGGATATAAATTTATGTAAATATATAAATACACTCCAAGCAAACACATAATGTTGTAAAAAGTATGACGAATACAATCTTCATGAGCTATTACGTCATTTCTGTTTGCCAATATAACGGTCCAATAACAATGTGTTAATATGCTTATTATGTGTTCCAAAACGTTCCTATTATTGCTTTTTGTATTACGATCATAAAGAGTAAGGCTATTGCAATTGTAATTACTATACCGTTAACACGTATGTGCGTGCATCTAGTTTAATATGTACATGAACATAATTCAAATCATAATAGTATCATCATTAAATTTTATACGCAAGGGATGAAAGATCATTCTTGCCTGCAATTTGTTGCATAAAGAACCAACATCTACAATGTACTGTGCAATCATTTTAGTTTCTGATACGGCTCTTAGATAATATCTTAGCATTATTTAAAACATTCGCAAGGAAGGAGGCGTAGGATACTGCAATAAAATAAACCAGTAATAAATTCTCGATAGAGACCTCTTAAAAACTTTATAGTATCGATATGCTTGATCGCTTAAACAGACAATACTGCTCTAGAAAATGTAGACATTTTTTGCTCTGAATTAAAGCGATAATTCAATCAGAAGTATTTGATATTATAGTTTTCCAAAATACTTAGTTCAAGGGATTTCTATAAAAACGAATAAAATGTTATGTTATATTTTATAAAGACATAGTTACACCATATATTAAAGCTTAGATAGTCGGCTTGAGTAAGAACAGGTTGTAGCAAATTATACATGTCGCTTTGTATCCGGTGCCTCTTCGCAATAATTTATAGTATCTGCTTTCTAAGCCCTTCGGTTCGCTAGATGGACGCTTACATGTTTGAATTCAGAGATTTTATCTCTTGGATATATTCTTTATAAACTGTACAAAGTTGTATAGTGATGTGTCTCGTTAGTTTAACTTGACATCGTTAAGGTATTGATTGTTGCTGTGTATTTATTAAAATGCCGTTTTACAATACTGATGGTTGGAACTGTTTTTGGAATTATGACTGCCTCAGTGGCGCAGTGGTAGCTTTGTATGTGACTGCGCTGTGACTTTTGGTATGTGACTGCTTTACTTGAGGTCTCGGGTTCGATTCCCGGGTCGGACCAAATGTTTGTTTGATCTGCAAATATTTGTTTCGGAGTTTGGTTATTTTCTATGTATAATAAGTAGTTATTTAAAAAAAAGTCTAATATATATTTATATCAGTCTTAGCTTGGGACTAGATGGCGTTGTGTTAAATGTCAGAAATATTTATTTATTTAATTATTAAATCCACGTGTAAACTGTCATAGTGCTTTCTTCTGTCAGGCAGTTAATATTCCTGCCCATGTTTTCTAAAATCACGATGATTCTGCCCTGGTTTTCTGTGCTATATGGAAACTAAAGGAACTTTAAATCTGTGACTATATTTGGTTTACTATACAATATAATATTGACATTTCTTTCTAAAAATTTTTATGTAGGTATATTTACTTTTAAACGAGATTTAGACAATTTAGAAAAAGACAAAAACATAAACCTTAAATTGCTGCTACTGGGGGTAGGCAAATAATAACATGTAGTACCTTGTTTAATATTAAGGAAATCTGCCCGGTTATTGCCTCTAGCTACTGGGTAGGCTACATTTTGTGCTAAAAAAGTAGCCGCACTGCTGTTATCTACAGATTTATCTTGTAGTCAAGGCACTTTTATGTTTGTGTAGTAAACCGCCTACTGTCTTTAGTCTGGTGTGAGTCTGGTCACAGAAACCACGTGTGAAGATTGTTGCGTGTGATGCCTACGAAGCGTGAATTTAAGAATATCTAGTGTAAACTTTTATTACGCCTCTAAAGCTTTTGTTTCTTTGAGTTCTCCATTTATATCAGTGTGTCGTCACGTTTATCAACATCGCCCTTTGTAATCTTAAAAGCATGTTTCATAACTACTTGCGAATACAAAAATGTACTTTTTGTATAGACATATATAGATAAGTTTGTTATCGCTATAAGAATTTACTAGCAACTTCATTTAGTTCTGTATTTTTAGGCTTCATTTATTTACACTTATTTAATCCAAGTCTACGATAAACGAAATCAAACTAAAAAAATATAAGTTTGAAAATGAGTGAGTGGAAGTGCAATCATCTTGAAGAAATAAGGAGTACAATAAGTGTATTAAATATTCAATTATCTCCAAAGCTAGAGACGAAAGCGTATTGAATGTTTTCAGATGACGTACTGTCTATGAGGTCAGACAGTTATTTATTTTATTTATTCCATCGACTAATTTTACTTGTAACTTTACTATCTGTTATTGTATAATTCTTTTTAATAGTTCTTTTAATGCTTCAAAACGTTATTCTTATCAAAAAGTCTCAATTATGTACATATTAATTAAAACCACGATTTTTCTTTTCATTAAGTTACATTTTAACGTTCCTTTTTATAGATATTATTGATAGTTTACATAAGAACTTTACATATGAATGCCATTTAGTTTGATTTCACTATGAAAAATTCTACTATATCAATTTGTTAAAATGTTTAAAATTATATGAAATAAACTGTTAGTTATGTGGTACTATCAATATAAAACTGATGTAGTAACTTTTAATTTAAATATTATTTAAAAAGTCGTTAAGTTGATTGTTTTTAACACAGTTAATAAGTCGCATACGAGAATTAGGGCTAGTTTGAACTAAAATACTAAATAATAACTATTCTAAATATTTTGTGTCAAATGTTCCCCTTCTATATCTTGCAGTTATACTGCGTTTACTTGAATAAAATAGATTAATCTGTTCTCTGAATAAGTTTTTGACCTCGTATAAGTGACGTATTGAAAGACAGTACATAGATGATCGCTGAAGTGTGGTCATCTTGAACAATGTTTACATTTGCTATTCTTTTCGTTTATATTGTTCTCGATTAAACAATGTCCGATTGCTTAGCTCATGATGATCCACAGCACAGCATGATGCTAATCCAAAACAAACAACGATGATTGAATTTAGGATAACAACATCTAAAAATTTGTTTCGGCCGTTTAGTGTTGTTTCGTACCAGTGGAGGAACCACATACTTGTCGTGGCATCTAGTTTAATTGTGATCAATGTGGGTGATGGTGGTTGTAAAAGAAAATAAAACTCTTGAATTAAAGGTGCTGTTTTCCACAATTACGTTTTATCGCGTGAGTACTGTTAACCAGGTATAACTTTAAGCTGTTATTGTAATTTCTAAATATTTACTATCTCCATTGCAATATTATTTTAGATTTACCAATAGTGGCGAAGATACCTATATATGTATAACCTTCGCCTTGATAAATGCGAAAGCTTTAACGTTAGTGGAGTCTCTTGGATTAAATAAACATATGATGCATGATTATATTACTAACTTCAGTAATATTTCTAGAAATTATTTTTTTGGTTTCTTCAAAAAAGTAGCACGCAGGCATTTGAATTAATCAATATTGAGCTAATAAAGGCTAGCCAAACAGAACTATTGCAAATACGGGTTCATATACACACAAAAGCACGACCAAGACATCTTGAAAGGTCTACATTACGTCATTATAATATCAGAAGAGCACTTATTATAGTTATGAAGAAAAATTTCTCGAAGTAACGAGTAGTCTAAATGATTATAAAAAAATCTAATGATAGTATCGTGTAATACAAACCATTACTTTCGCTCACAATTTGTTGAAAAGATACAAATGCTGTAATTTTATTGGAGATAAGTGTAAGGTACTGCTTACACCTAAGCGCGAGTCCTGCTTCTATCTTCGTAATAACACTAATCCTGGTACTAAAATTACCGGACTCGACTTCTCTACCCTGAGGAATTAAAATAAATAATTACATGTACATTGTCTTTTTACATCCGCACGCTGATATATAGTTAGAAGTTAAAATGTTAATGGTTTATCACCTGAAGCCGAAGGCTTATAGTTGTTGTATTTCTGTTCTGACAAAACGAGATCGTATTGATATTCGCCTTTGACAGAACAATTGGATTCACGATGTCTCTTTAATATTCATTGTGTTCCTTCAATTACTTGTTGTTTGTAATGGCATTCGTGTTTTTAATAAAAAGAACGTTGTCTCAATGTCCCCATTTAAACTTTATAATATTCTTAAAGTTGAGTCTCAAAGAGAGCTGCTTTATATTTCTATAATAATTGTACTATTTCAAAATTTCCCCTATACCTACTACAACATCTCAACTAAAATAAATGCTAATTGTGAACCTTTATAGTTGTATTTTAAATAAGCTGAGATTTCAATTCTAAGCTACTGATTGAGCACTCGATGCTCGATCTTTTCATGACACACATTATTATTCTATCTTGCATAAGGTATTCATTTAAATTTGCCTAAACATGGATACCTATATGTTTTATTATTTTCATAACATCAAATGCAAGATTAAATTGATAATAAATGAATATAAATAACACGAACAACATACCATTCGAATTCATTAAAATCAGTAACAAAGACAGCACTAGATTTATTCTAAGGGTTTCGGTGGCGATGTCCGTATGATAGCATCTAGATCGCATCTTACTCGCGTGGCGATCGCATCTTCAAGCTGCTGCTTTAATGAGGCAGATTCAACGTCTCGTGGGAGTGGCCAAGGAATCTGATTTTATTATTCATGTATTGTCACTTGGCTATCTTTTATTTAAATGCAATATAGCTTTATCAGAGATGACCTTAGGTTCTATAGTTTTTTAGATAAATATTTTGATACTTATAAAAAATTTAATAGTTGATACATTGATAAAATTTGTAACATTATATTCTCATCAATCAATCAATCAACAACCCATAATGTCCCACTGCTGGGCTCGGGTTTCCTCTCAGGAGAGGGCTAAGGCCATACGTCCCCACGCTGGCCAAGTGCGGGTTGGGGACTGGCAAGACAACGTTGTGGCTACGTAATCTTACCGTTGGATGTTTTTAAGCCGCCCGAAGGCCTCCAACTAAGCTTCACGACTGTTATCCTATGANTTTAACGTGACCTCCGAATCACGTAGACGCTCATGGTAACATGCCACCAGCGGTCACCCATCCAGGTACTGACCGCGCTGTCGTTGCTTGCCCTCGCTGATTGTTTCTAATCACCGAGTGCAACTGGGCTATGAGCGCCACATTATATTCTAAAGTTATCAAATTGATTCGCTTAGAGATTACAACTGAATAAAAAAAATTGTCACCTGTGCAGACACTTACACTTAAGTACTATGTGTATAGATAGATATCCATCCACATAATACATAAGTGTATGCATGAACACCTATCCAAATATATCTCTTTTGGAAAGAAGTTACAATAGAAATAACTTACATTTGTTTATATGGATTATATCATTAATTCCTCAAGTATATAAAATACTTTTCTTTCCTCAAATTTTATCCAGTTAATTAATGAGCGTTCAGAATCATGAGTTCCGAATATACATAAAAAACTGTTTATGTCTTACTTCTTACTTAATTATAATAATCATACGATCGTGATGATTCTCAGAACTATGCCCCCAGTAATAATATTAGCACTTTCCTTTTTATAAGATAGAACATGTTTTGGGGACGTCTTTTTTTGTGCGGAAATCCCCTCGGATTTCANAGATTTCACTGACTGGTGGTTATGTCGGACTCGAATCGACCAAAACTGCACACTGTTTTAGGTACTAGAAACCGGGGAATCAGGTGCACCCTCGAAAGGGAAATCTCTGGAAATATTTATATTAAGTACTTAAGTTTTATGGCCTATTGCCAGTTCCTTACAGTTCCAAATCATCCAATTTAGAATGGTTTACCAACCTTTAAAAGACTTACTGTCATTTTTTGTCACAGTTTTTCTGTATTTTTTTGGATATTTAAATTGAGGTGAGCGATATTGTACAATATAGCTTTTGCAACCGACCAGTTGGAATAACACGAGTAGATCTGTTTTTTGTATTCATAAATCTGTTTTAAAGTCGTTCTGTTGGATTTAGTACTTGTACATAGAAATCTTTTTTTTTTTTCTCATCTCTTGGCCACCTTGTCGCCTTAACAGAAAAAAAGCAAGTGTTGTAGTTTAAAAAAAAATTGTTTAATTATGAAAATGCAGTGATATTAACACTAAGATTTTACCTAAGTATAGGTAAATTATTAAAAACTTAGTCTATTATGTTTTGTATGTAATTATGGAAGGACCCACTCCGCTTACAAAAGTAACAAAATAACCGTGAAATTATTATTAAGAATTAAACGAGACTATCTTTACAAATATATAAAATTGGAGTGTCTGTGTGTAATATTAAAACTACCGGTTTTTACTAAATGTATGTGGAATGTATGTATACACGGTACATATACCAAAATAAAAAAAATGTCTGTCTATCTGTCTGTTTGAGCAAATCACTGGAACGCAGAGACCTTGAATTTTGACGGTTTTCATAGGTGATGATATGAGAAGTCACTTGAGCTAGTTTTGTTTAGAATAGCTTCGACTCACAGCTTTATTGCGGTTGATAGTATGCAGCGGGTAGCACTGCTGTGCTCAGCTAGTTTTCAATAAGAGCACTAAATGCCGTCTGTAAATATACCGTGTCCATTATTGCTCATATCTGAAACAAAAATATTATTTTAACAAGAAATAAATCTTTCTAAAAATACGGATACTTCTTTTGGCTTTAAACAGTTTATATTGACGATAATAAAAATGTACTGTAATTATATTATAGAAGGTTTAATCTTCATTTAATGTTTGATATGAAAGTGAAACCTAAACAAGTTTCTCAGATTGTAACGCTATTTATTTACTGTTGACATTTCCCGTTCCAAGAAATGAACATTAATGCGTAATTAACATACGTATCATGGTGCATATCTAACGGATTAATATTCATGCTGGGTGGTAGTCTCAAATAATAATACTGACGGTTTTCATTTCCCACTTATCTAATAATGCGATGTTTTACAACAACTTACAGCATTTGGCTTGTGAAATTTCAACTGCTATATAATTCTACAGATCAGCTTTGATACATAAATATTAAGGAAAATGTTGATCTATGACTTTGTTTATTGCATTGTTGAACATGTTCGTAAACATTTTTTATGCGTTTCTTGGTTAAGAAATTTCAATGTCGCTTCATTCTTTTATTTGAAGAAATTTGGAGACAATGACATTGACCGAACAGGGTGTTCTTCTATAGATAAGTCATTTGGAAACCCTATAACTTACTGTGGTAACAGGTGCTTGTCAAATGTTAAACGGCAGTTGATATTTGATGTAAGTAGTGCTTCACTCCGCTGTGAACAAGGCCACTTCGACGATCCGCACTTGTTATTACAGCATATTATGATAATATTTAAACACGTGAAATGTGTAGTACTGCTTTAAGCTCTTTTTCTTCACGCCCGAAAGACTGGAAGTTTTATCTCAACAACTGGTTCTGCGTTGCCCGCATACCTTCAACACGACCACCTTGTTGACGGCCTAATGCCGCTCGGTCTAGTGGCACATGAGAATTCTTGGGCTCATCGGCAATCATTTCTACGTGTAATGTACGCCGCCTACTGCCACTTTGGTTTGAAAAGTTGTGGTATTCTCGCATGATTGTATAAGCGATAATACCACATATTTACTACATTTGCCAATGTTAATATCTTTCTCATGCGAAGATAAAGTTCCTGTGGGACATGTGAATAGAACCATTCAATTCCATCAATATTTCAATTCCATCATATTGTACTATGCTAGGTAAAAAAACACTAAAAACACTCAACAGAATTTTGTGCAAGAAGAGAGGTGAAATAAAATGGGAAGAATTTTGCTATACTATAAGTACAGTAAAATAACTAAACCGATAGAGTAAAGCACAAAGTTCTTCCGCCTAAGTGCAATGGCTGCATATGGAGCTTCGACACATCAATACAATAGAAGATTGTTGTGGTTGGGACTTCATTTTGTTCGCTTATCTACTTTAGTTTGACGATTACCCTTTACGAATGTAGTGCAACCTCTTCACGTAAATCGAAATATGGTGGTGTTTCGATATATCCCTACATATGTAAAACACTATTTTGTACATTGCTGATTGAGCTCAAGTTTTGACACGATATACCAACCTCCTTTCCATGGAGAAGCGTATGTCCATCAGTGTCCTGTTAAAGGTTGTTGAAGTGATACCAACCATTTCTAATAGTGTTTTAGTATATCTTGGTATTTTTTATCGTATCTCTCATCAATGACCTAATTGATTTACTCCCATGTATTTGTTTGCTCATTTGCCATGAGCTAATAATACAACCACACTTGATTTCCAACGCTCTGCTTTAACATAAACCATAACAGACTATTTATTTCTTATAAGAATTATAAATTGCTACGTGGAAACTTTACTTTCAAACTTTGTGCCATTTAGTCATTAGCATTCATGCTAGTTAACATATTTCCAAGTAACCGATCTAGTACATTACATCTTTATATTACATAAAGCAAAAGGCTAATTCTGTCAATATTGATGAATGCGATTATTCCTCTTGCTGTTTTTAATGTTCATTGGTTATGGGTCGTTAGCCTAGCTTTATATTGCTCTTATTTGTAGTACTACCAGCATTTTCCCGCGGCTCTGCCCGCATACATGTCGGTGTTAGTTATGTTCTTTCACAAGGATGAAAGTATCTTGATGCCAAATTTTATTGGAATCGGTTCAGTGGTTTAGCCGTATAAGCGTAACAAACAACCAGACATACTTGTTACTTTCGAATTTGGAATATTAATGTTGATTTTACTATAATGGTGAATTTAAGTGAACTGACTCATTGGTCTAGCGGTTGACGTATGCGATTGCCAATCAAGAGGTCTCGGGTTATTGTATTTATCTGATTTTAAAATTATCTATCGTCCCTGCGCCTTATATCTCGCTGTAGTGTCGCTTTAACCGTCCAATCGGATTATGAGAGAGAGGGAACAGAGAGTGCACCTATGTTTGGCGCACACATTTGGGAAAACACGTGTGGCGACTTCCACATACAGCGCAACAACATAAAAATATAGGACAGCGCCATCTACCGAAGAAACATCGAACTACGGAGCAACGAAGAAAACTGAGAAACTACCAATCCTAAATCGCGCAATAGAAGTTCTCGCGCCGATTAACATATATACAACTTCCCAACATCAACCGTTGGGCAGTGGCCCGCCAGGCATGATCACCTCGCCTGGTCGGAGGATCCTCCCTTTGTGTTGGAGGGACATGTGGCCCGTTCCTCCACACACGTATGGTGAATTTACTCATCTGATGTTTTATAAGATTCTCCCTATTGCACTTAATATCTCATGAATTAATTTCGTATTTGCGTTTTCAGGCAAGAAGCCTAAGAGTCTAAACTATTGTTATATTATTACAAATAGCAATACTTTCTACAAGTAAACTAACACAACCAACAGTCACATTTACACAACGTTTTATTATTTTACACTCAACAATTTGCCTTTAGATTATTCTAGAGGTATAATCAAACGCTTTATTACTTCCTCACTAAACACTAATACATCACAGAATGCTGACGCGAATACAGTTAATTCACAACAGTCACGACGGTGTGCATTAGATTGCGACCCATTGAACTTTAGATGAAGATGTTACGTAAATTTATGCAAATCGAGGTGAGGATGCACCAGGCTTTATGTAAACACTTTCACGTTGGTTACAACTAATGGGTAGATTTCTTTACTTACTTTACCTACTTACTTTAATGATAACAGCGAAATTGGTATAGCGGTTTGATTAGGCTTAAAATTAAATTGAAAAATATAAAAAAAACCGACGAGAACAATCATTTATGAGTACTGTAATGTTCAAATCAATTAGATAAGTTAATCAAAAAATAATACTAAATATAAACAAAATCCTAATTTCGGTTTGTAACATTAAAAGAATCACTTATAAGTAAATAATCACTTATAAAAAATAACATTTTTTTCCAATTTTTGTCTGTTTTTCTGTCTGTTTGTTCCGGGTAATCTCTGTAACGGCTAAGCCGATTTTAAAGGGACTTTCACTGGCAGATAGGTGGTGATACAGGGAGAAACTTAGGCTACTGTTTTAGCGAAGGTTCTCCCCGCGGCTTTGCTCGCGGTTACAACAACAAACGCGGGTAACAATGGTAGAACATACTCAGCTAACGAATTGTAATTCTGAGTAATTAATGAACTTACACTGCAGAAGTAGGTGAGATAAAATATAAACAAAGGTAGTAGTAGGTTCGACCGGGGCAGTACTACCCTCGCACAGAAGAACGTGATGTCTTGTTTTGTTGGCGAGTACGAGACCGGTGGCCCAACGATGCAGAAGCATCACTAGTCCGCCATGGTCTGGGTCGCCATGCTGCATTGTTGCATTGTCTGCATTCATAATGAATATGGTGATTACCACTCTTGGATTCTGCTTATGCTTTCCATCAGGCAGAGTAGAATCACTTTGGTAGGCATATTAAAAAAAAAGTTTCAAATGATTACCACCATCCTGAAATGGTATTTACCTTAAAAGTCTAAGAAATGTATGCTTATTGTTTGTGTAGGTAGTTTCAATCGGGAAACAGATATCAACGATTTGACCCCAAACTTAAGCTTGTTTGCAACATATCGCATTTGTATTGTTATGTTATTTTATCAACGTGTGTCATCGTCTATTTTGAAATTTAATGAGATATTGTTAACATTATACATTAAAAATAACCATTTAAGTACATATAAAAAACTATGTCCACGTCTTTATTAAGAAACTCCAAAGAGAGCGTTGTCGAAATCGCACGGGAATTGGCCAATAAAAAGCAACTTAAATATTAACTTATAATACAATATCAGTTGAATAACAATCTTATTCCCACGGGTCAAAGCACGATTTTCAACGCAATAGCCTTAGCGTGTTCTACACCTGTCTCAAGGATCAAGAAACCTTAATCTAGCTCATTATTGCTTAGTTCTGAAACAGCTTACGTTTGTTTAAAAGGCCGTCTACTTAAGGCGTTGGTCGTTTAATTTAATTAGATCGTTTTGAGATAAATGTAAATGCCACGCTACACGATACTCGTTTCTGCATTCGACATTTCAATCTTTGTCGTCTATTTCTTCAATTTTACCGGTGATTCCACTTGTTTACTTTTTATACATACTGTTTAATTCATATGTATGTTTTAGATAAAGAATCACGTTCTCAAGAGTAGAACTAGCCATTTTAATGAAGTCATTGTAAATGTTGTTTTGAAACTGGTCAAATAGAAGCAGGTATTGTATCTTTATAAGACTCTGCACCTACTTATCTATTTTGTTGACTATTACATACATAAATTTTGACTTGAGTATTGTGAATTCAATTGTGTTATCACATGCTAAAGAGTTTTTACAAAACTACTGGTTAAAGTAGCAAATAATATTATCCACGAAATATGCATATTTTCTTGAAATTTGAATTCACTGATAAATTTATAACCAGATCTAGGAAATTAATTTTAACATACCTACATAAAATACTATTGCATATGTATACAGTGCCATCGCATATCGCAGGCAGACAACAAATGTAGAGACATTTTTTGTAGACAATCGGTCAATTTTCTGTCAGTCTGAACTATTTTTGCTATAAAACTTATTTTAATGTGTCTGTGAGAAACTATTACCATATATTTATCTTTTTGCACAAGGGAAATCGATAGGGTCTTTTCGCAATTCATTTATACTAGTACTAACTTTCGCCTGGGGATCCGCCTACCTGTAAGTCGGTTATCCTATGCTTTTTTCAAGAATAAAAGTATCTGCATGGCAAATTTTATTGAAATCGACGCAGAGGCTTAACCGTATAGGTGTAACAGAGAGATAGAGATACTTTCAAATTCCTAACATTAGTATGGATTCTGAATATTCATACCAATAAGTATATGAGAATTTTAACAACTCTATCTTTAGGACTAACTTGAAGGGACTAAGGCTTGACTTGTACAGTATACTTTATAATTTATAACTTAGTCTCAAGTATTATGAGGTATTTTTCCATATATACAAATTTTTCGTATAACAGTACCGCTTTTACAATGTTTATTAATATGATGTTGGCACATTTGACAAAATATCATGCACTCCGGTATGGCATCTCGGGACCCTTTCATATCGGCTGACGTAGGTGATCACTGGAAAAGA
Source organism: Hyphantria cunea (assembly GCA_003709505.1). Taxonomy (NCBI): domain Eukaryota; kingdom Metazoa; phylum Arthropoda; class Insecta; order Lepidoptera; family Erebidae; genus Hyphantria; species Hyphantria cunea. The sequence goes on from PKRV01001265.1 coordinate 358,521, forward strand.
ATGGTTCGGGGATCAGATGTAGGTACATCGGTCAGCGGATTCTCGGCGGTACATCGGCGGATCAGGTGATCCGCAAGTAGACAACGCCTGAGTGCCACTACTGCGATGGCCAGACCGTGGACATGGCGCTACAGGAGGCCATTAGAGTGGGGATTATCTCGCTCTTTGACATGATTGCGGCCATGTTACGGGCAGTAGGTGACCCGAGGTACATCGGGGTTCCAGGGATTTCCTCTCTAGGGTGCACCTGGTTCCTCAGTATCTAGTACCCGAGACGGCGTGCAATTTTAGTCGGTTCGAATCCAACATACCACAGTTTAGGGTGCTCGTTATGTTTTAAGATAGTTTAACATCAATGATTATGTTCTACACTTCTAGAATATAATAATTAGTCTTTTGTTGACTTAATTGTATTAGATACGACAATTTTTTTTTCTCTTCTTACTTGACAGTTCAAGAAATCTTTATAATACTAATTGTTACACGAATGCTGTCAAAATTGCACATACCGTGAAACAATATATTCTGAGTCACGACGCTTATTGTAAGAAGTTAATAGATTCAAGCGCGTGTGGGCCCCATTGCAATAAAACATCGATCATTGAATGCGCCGGCGCCGTTAGCAAAGTAAATCGAAGGGAGGAGACGGAAATGGACGGGATGATCCGCGATATTGTAGATCGTAACGGTTTGATTGTGGAAGCGTTTTGGATTCGAATTGTAAATTTTCTTGTAATAGGTTTGTGATAGATCAGTTAGAAGTTATGAACGTACTGCTATTGAATAAATTTGCAGTTAATATTCTGAGTAAATTTATATAACTATTGTTGACATGAAACTAAGTTTTCTTAGTAAGTTTTTTAAGTACCTAAACCATCTGAATCTAGTTCTGTACTGTACATATCGAGTACTGTGATACTCTATTAGTCTGTGAAAAATATTCTGTTCTTTTTTTTCACTCACTATCCCTCCTTGTCCTTCTAAACGAACGTCAGAAATTATAGACACGTGAAAATTATAACTATCAATAAATAATAACAATAATACTCATTTGTGCGTAGCTAATATACAACCAATCTATCATATAGGTGTCAAAATTTTTTTATGATAGAATTTACCGGTCATTTAATTGAAAGCGACGCGCATAATTTTTTGATTCTAAAATATAATTTACACGTTTTTTAGATCGTAATTAATTGGTTGTGGCGAGTTATTTCTAACTTTTAATAAGGTATCGACATAAGGCCGTTCGAAAAAACTGATTTAAAAACACCATTGCCTTTTTAATAATATCACTGACATTTTCCTTTTCCGGACGGATTAAAATACCGAGTCTCATTATCTTTATGCATCCTACGGGTAAATATAAATCAACTATGAGGACAAACAACACAAGATAACTGTGAAAGAACTGCATAGCGAAGGAAAAATGAAACAAATCCTGTGGAGCTTTCTGGCTCTCGTAGTATGGTAGACCAAAACCTTTCTAAGACGACACCTATGCCCTACAGTAGACTTTTTAAGCCTGTCGATGATGATGACTGCCCATATTCCTGTTATACCAATACAGTGTAACAACAAGCCCGTTGTAGCGACAAACATTTAAAGACTGAAGAATTTAAATTTTGGTATTGCATGCAACATTTTTTTTATAACGAGCAGACATTTCGCCTGATGGTAAGCGATTACCGCCGGCCATGGATACCCGCAATACTAGAGGCGTCACAAGTGCGTTGCCTACTTTTGAGGGATGGGAGGGGGAGGAGGATGAGGGAGGGGTTATGGGTTGGTTTATTTAAGTATAAGAGTAAATGAAACGACAAAATTTAATCTTATACCAACAACATTCAAAGCAGTGTACCTAAAATTTTTTTTTATATTGGAATCGATTGTTGACTGTAGCAAATATAATATTTTATATAAAGATAAGGATGTTTTAACATAAATACAAGTTTCAATTTCCTTTAACAAGCGATTGGAGTTACAGTCACTTACAATGTAAAAGGAATTGACGCCATCCGTGTCGGGTAAAATATTCTCACACTATTGATAAAGTGGGACTAGTCTGATTGCGTGTTAGAAATGTTTGAACTACGAAGGACAGAAATAATGATGGATGAAGTCAGCATCTTAAATTAGAGTTTTTTGCTTCTCGTATTCGCTGCAGAAGATTTCTCAAGTATTAAGTGATTACAGATAGTAATTATTTAATTCCCCACTTTTTATCCATTCTTCGTTGTTTTCGATTCAAAGTACATATTTGTGAATCGATTTAATTTACAATGGCATATATTGTACCCTAAGTTTTCGATACAATTAAACAATTTGTCACATTTTAATCTTGATATTCAGTATCATTATAAATAATAAAATGACATACTCCTTGGTATATTATTTTTCTTGCTAAGAGCATAATTAAAACCATGTCTATAAAACAGTAATAAGAGTGCGTTGCCACATTCATAGCACTTTGAAAACAGTCCTGTAAATACTGAGAGATTCATTGAAAAGCAGTTATCAACATTCAGGCATGCACGGGAGTGCTCAACCGCAATCCGTTAAGACAATGGGTGATAGGTTACAACAGTCCTGTATTACAATACAAATTNGATCATTGAATGCGCCGGCGCCGTTAGCAAAGTAAATCGAAGGGAGGAGACGGAAATGGACGGGATGATCCGCGATATTGTAGATCGTAACGGTTTGATTGTGGAAGCATTTTGGATTCGAATTGTAAATTTTCTTGTAATAGGTTTGTGATAGATCAGTTAGAAGTTATGAACGTACTGCTATTGAATAAATTTGCAGTTAATATTCAGAGTAAATTTATATAACTATTGTTGACATGAAACTAAGTTTTCTTAGTAAGTTTTTTAAGTACCTAAACCATCTGAATCTAGTTCTGTACTGTACATATCGAGTACTGTGATACTCTATTAGTCAGTGAAAAATATTCTGTTCTTTTTTTTCACTCACTATCCCTCCTTGTCCTTCTAAATGAACATCAGAAATTATAGACACGTGAAAATTATAACTATCAATAAATAATAACAATAATACTCATTTGTGCGTAGCTAATATACAACCAATCTATCATATAGGTGTCAAAATTTTTTTATGATAGAATTTACCGGTCCTTTAGTTGAAAGCGACGCGCATAATTTTTTGATTCTAAAATATAATTTACACGTTTTTTAGATCGTAATTAATTGGTTGTGGCGAGTTATTTCTAACTTTTAATAAGGTATCGACATAAGGCCGTTCGAAAAAACTGATTTAAAAACACCATTGCCTTTTTAATAATATCACTAACATTTTCCTTTTCCGGACGGATTAAAATATCGAGTCTCATCATCTTTATGCATCCTACGGGTAAATATAAACCAACTATGAGGACAAACAACACAAGATGACTGTGACAGAACTGCATAGAGAAGGAAATTGAAACCAATCCTCTGGAGCTTTCTGGCCAACGTAGACCAAAACCTTTCTAAGACGACACCTATCCCTACAGTGGACTTTTTAAGCCTGTTGATGATAACTGACCGTATTCCTGTTATACCAATACAGTGTAACAAGCCCGTTGTAGCGACAAACATTTTAAGACTGAAGAATTTAAATTTTGGTATTGCATGCAACTTTTTTTTTTATAACGAGCAAACGTTTCACCTGGTGGTAATCGATAACCGCCGCCCATGGATACCCGCAATACTAGAGGCGTCACAAGTGTGTTGCCTACTTTTGAGGGATGGGAGAGGGAGGAGTACGAGGGAGGGGTTATGGGTTGGTTTTTTTAAGTATAAGAACAATGAAACGACAAAATTTAATCTTATACCAACAACATTAAAAGCAGTGTACCTAAAAAATGTTATATTGGAATCGATTGTTGACTGTAGCAAATATAATATTTTATACAAAGATAAGGATGTTTTAACATAAATACAAGTTTCAATTTCCTTTAACAAGCGATTGGAGTTACAGTCACTTACAATGTAAAAGGAATTGACGCCATCCGTGTCGGGTAAAATATTCTCACACTATTGATAAAGTGGGACTCGTCTGATTGCATGTTAGAAATGTTTGAACTACGAAGGACAGAAATAATGATGGATGAAGTCAGCATCTCAAATTAGAGTTTTTTGCTTCGCGTATTCGCTACAGAAGATTTCTCAAGTATTAAGTGATTACAGATAGTAATTATTTAATTCCCCACTTTTTATCCATTCTTCGTTGTTTTCGATTCAAAGTACATATTTGTGAACTGATTTAATTTAGAATGGCATATATTGTATCCTAAGTTTTCGCTACAATTAAACAATTTGTCTCATTTTTGTCTTGATATTCAGTATCATTATAAAAAATAAAATGACATACTCCTTGGTATATTATTTTTCTTGCTAAGAGCATAATTAAAACTATTTCTACAGAACAGTAATAAGAGTGCGTTGCCATATTCATAGCACTTTGAAAACAGTCGTGTAAATACTGAGAGATTCATTGAAAACCAGTTATCAACATTCAGGCATGCACGGGAGTGCTCAACCGCAATCCGTTAAGACAATGGGTGATAGGTTACAACAGTCCTGTATTACAATACAAATTCCTAGCACAAATTACATGTATAGAGATTTCCGTACCCGCCTCTCAATCGTTTTTCATTGTTCCGCGTGCAAATTGCCGATAGGCTGTTGAACGATGCTTCAGTGGAAAGTTTAACGGAGGAAAATGCGCAATGAAGTGTTTCAATTCAATTTCTAATCCTATCATAATAAATGTACCATGCATGGTGAAACGGGAATCATTTTGTGCATGTATTCCATAGCTAATCTTTCGTACGGTAATAAAAAGCTTAATGTTATCGCACGCTTTTCAGTTTGCTCAAATGATTGAATCTTAAATCAGTTAATTTCTTTTCGTCGTAATATATTCATTTGCATGACATTCGGTTCATGTTTCAAGTATATTGAAAATTGTTATGCAATACTTGGAATCTATTAATAATTACTTCATGATTTAAAGTAATAAACAATGATATTCTTCAACAGATACCTTAAAAATGTGGGTCGATGTATTAATGCGACACGATTAGAGGATACCATAGAGGATAATGGGATTACTACAAACGTAGATGTGGCTTGTTCGTAACTCATAATAATAGCGTTAACGTATTATACGCTCTGTAATCGGCCGTAACTGTTATCTATGGCTAAAATTCTCTGATTTATTTAACGTTAATAAAGCCCATTAAAACATTTCTGATCATTCATTTTGTTCATGTAAACAGCATTTTTTTTAAACTTGTATAGTAAATCAGTGATAAAAATGGCACATTAATTATTTTACTTGTACAAAGCTGTACTCGATAAGTATTTAAAACTTTTATCGAACATTATGAAGATGTGTATTAGTATAAAATAGGAGTTTGTTCAATTTCAACTAAGACGTATAATAATTTACTTTTATGTGCATCGCAAATTTTATAATGTGTCTTGAATTTCACTGCTAATTACCCGAATAATTGTCGTTATATCGACCGGAGGTTCACTTACATTTATAAGTTTGTATTAGACATTTTCAAATGTAATAAGTGTAAATACGAATGCAATTGAATAATCCACAATGTCTATTTAAAATAAGTTCTGTAAAATCATAGTCTTAAAGACATAATTGTAGATTCATAGAAGCAGGTGAAGGAATCGCGCAGTAAAGTAAACCTATTTGCTTGTTTAGCGCTGGTAAAATGAAAAAGTGTAATTGAAGAAGATATATAATATATAGATGAACAGGTAGACGAATGGTATGGGCAGACTTATGTTACAGTCTAGTCAGTCAGGTAAATTGATCCTCAATCCGATAACGAATTGGTTTAAATGCCAACGATCCGAAAAGATCGGATCCCAGATTTCGCTAGTTTTTATTTCTAGCTTCAATAGAAATATTAAAATCTATCCTCGATCCGATAACGAACCAGATTAAATGTCAATGATCCGAAAATATCGGATCCTAGATTTCTCTACTTTTTATTTCTAGGTTCAATAGAAAAATTCAAGTCGATCTTCGATCCGATAACGAATCGATTTTAATTGTTAATGATCCGAAAAGATCGGAATCTAGATTTCACTAGTTTTATTTCTAGGTTGAATAGAAATATTAATTTAGGAAATAAGATGTAACTGGATATCAAAAAAGGGCCTAAAGCACCCTCTGTCTAATTAATTCACANCAGTTATCAACATTCAGGCATGCACGGGAGTGCTCAACCGCAATCCGTTAAGACAATGGGTGATAGGTTACAACAGTCCTGTATTACAATACAAATTCCTAGCACAAATTACATGTATAGAGATTTCCGTACCCGCCTCTCAATCGTTTTTCATTGTTCCGCGTGCAAATTGCCGATAGGCTGTTGAACGATGCTTCAGTGGAAAGTTTAACGGAGGAAAATGCGCAATGAAGTGTTTCAATTCAATTTCTAATCCTATCATAATAAATGTACCATGCATGGTGAAACGGGAATCATTTTGTGCATGTATTCCATAGCTAATCTTTCGTACGGTAATAAAAAGCTTAATGTTATCGCACGCTTTTCAGTTTGCTCAAATGATTGAATCTTAAATCAGTTAATTTCTTTTCGTCGTAATATATTCATTTGCATGACATTCGGTTCATGTTTCAAGTATATTGAAAATTGTTATGCAATACTTGGAATCTATTAATAATTACTTCATGATTTAAAGTAATAAACAATGATATTCTTCAACAGATACCTTAAAAATGTGGGTCGATGTATTAATGCGACACGATTAGAGGATACCATAGAGGATAATGGGATTACTACAAACGTAGATGTGGCTTGTTCGTAACTCATAATAATAGCGTTAACGTATTATACGCTCTGTAATCGGCCGTAACTGTTATCTATGGCTAAAATTCTCTGATTTATTTAACGTTAATAAAGCCCATTAAAACATTTCTGATCATTCATTTTGTTCATGTAAACAGCATTTTTTTTAAACTTGTATAGTAAATCAGTGATAAAAATGGCACATTAATTATTTTACTTGTACAAAGCTGTACTCGATAAGTATTTAAAACTTTTATCGAACATTATGAAGATGTGTATTAGTATAAAATAGGAGTTTGTTCAATTTCAACTAAGACGTATAATAATTTACTTTTATGTGCATCGCAAATTTTATAATGTGTCTTGAATTTCACTGCTAATTACCCGAATAATTGTCGTTATATCGACCGGAGGTTCACTTACATTTATAAGTTTGTATTAGACATTTTCAAATGTAATAAGTGTAAATACGAATGCAATTGAATAATCCACAATGTCTATTTAAAATAAGTTCTGTAAAATCATAGTCTTAAAGACATAATTGTAGATTCATAGAAGCAGGTGAAGGAATCGCGCAGTAAAGTAAACCTATTTGCTTGTTTAGCGCTGGTAAAATGAAAAAGTGTAATTGAAGAAGATATATAATATATAGATGAACAGGTAGACGAATGGTATGGGCAGACTTATGTTACAGTCTAGTCAGTCAGGTAAATTGATCCTCAATCCGATAACGAATTGGTTTAAATGCCAACGATCCGAAAAGATCGGATCCCAGATTTCGCTAGTTTTTATTTCTAGCTTCAATAGAAATATTAAAATCTATCCTCGATCCGATAACGAACCAGATTAAATGTCAATGATCCGAAAATATCGGATCCTAGATTTCTCTACTTTTTATTTCTAGGTTCAATAGAAAAATTCAAGTCGATCTTCGATCCGATAACGAATCGATTTTAATTGTTAATGATCCGAAAAGATCGGAATCTAGATTTCACTAGTTTTATTTCTAGGTTGAATAGAAATATTAATTTAGGAAATAAGATGTAACTGGATATCAAAAAAGGGCCTAAAGCACCCTCTGTCTAATTAATTCACATTAAATTACTAGTGAGGAATTTTAAAATTCATCATTATCATCATTCAAAATTAGACTAAAATGTACTCGTAAGAAGATCTGTTCACTTCCAGGATTTACTAAAAATAAACTAAACTCGATACTAAGTTAGGATGTTGTACGTATAAATATACTTATTAAATAAAATTTACACGTTAAATGAAGGCAAAGATTATGACGATCTCACCACAATGTTGCAAAGTTCGTGAAATCGCTAGAGTAAAATAACTGTCGATTTGGAATGGAATGCGAAGGCTCGCTATCGACACGACATAACACTGTTGCGGATAAGATACACCTCGCTAGACCTTAAGGTGAATATTTATTAGATATTGGAATAAATACTTATGTGAGTGTTAAAATTGTGTATTTCATATAGACCGTGAGTAAAATACTTTAATGAAAAGGTTAGGTCGATACATGTATATGGACGGATTGAAATAGAATAAAGTTTAGATCAAATATACAAATAAGCATTTATTTGGGTTTCTTTAGGTAAAACAGAACCACAAAAATATTAACTTGTACTGGTCGCCTGTATAAGGATGTTAAAACTTTTAAGTGATCATGGTAATGATACTCTGTGAAAACATGGTAAACACTTCTTAAATGTCATTAACAAACCTTAATGTCCCACTGTTGGGCTCGGGTCAGAGTCTCAGGAGAGAGTTAAGGCCATATGAGCCCTCGCTGGCCGAGTGCGGCTTGGGGGCTGGAGACGACGAGGGATGTTTTCAAGCCGCCTATAGGCCTCTAACTAAGCTTCAAGACTGTTATCCTACGATAACAGCCAGGACCGATTGTTTAACGTGACCGACCTCCGAGTGTCGGAGACGTTCATGGTATCATGCCACCAGCGGACGCCCATCCGGTGATTGCTTCTAATCACGAAGTGCAGTTGGACTATGAGCGCCTTATCATCGTCATCAATCAGTTTTAAATGTAATAGGTGAAACAAAAGTTTAAAAAAAATCCAAATCAATTTGTTTTCTTATACAGGAATTTTCTCTTTACGATTTCATCTCATTACGATCATTAAGTTTGCCTGATCTTTTACTGGAATAAACATTTTCTGCAACGTTAGTAAAGTCATGGGCAAAGGCAGGTACATAGTATATAATACCATCGTTCATATAAAATTATATTCGTTTCTAGGAAACTGTTCATAATAAAGACAATAAACTTGCCAGAGCAATGCCGAGAGATGATGAGTGTTTTGAAGTATTTTATCTTTCTTACCGCAAAGATCAGCACTCACAAATGACATAAAAGAAAAATTATCCACTTGCTATATCATACCTTTATCTAATTTATTATCGTCTCCGCCCACAACCTTAGACGCTGTGTTAGACTTTTAACGATTTCTCATGATTTAACTGTCATCTAGATAGCCTGTTAATCCGGGGCTACTTTTTGCGCCATCGTGCAACCGGTCAGAACCGTTCCTGGTTTATTGCAACTATAAACCACTGTAAACAATTTCACTTAAGAACTAGCGCGCATTGTACGCATGCATTCACTCTTTTTAATCCCATTGCTCACTTTAATGTAGGTGTGATTATTAGAAAATAACGTTATGTCTTTATATTTATGCCAAAACCAATTAAAGTGTGTCATGTATCATTGATGATTAATGTGTCTTTGTTGATATAATAACTACTATATGTGTATATTATTTTATTTACTTCGCAAATACGTATGTTAAGTATATTATGCTTCTCATTTGCAATTTATTGCAATTGCGGATTGAATTTCAAGTGAATAATGAAGCGCCTTATACAAAATACATTAATTTACCACTAGGTAGCTCGCAAGATCGGCTCAATTCTTTAAAAAGCATTGGCATTTATAAATCATCATTTAGTTAAAGAAAAAACGACCATGTAAGCTCATTTGCCAAGTAATCACATTACTCAACAAGAAGGTGCGTATACGCCACAAGGTGTCGGCCAATAAATTGTGCTCTAATGTAGACCCCTAGGCATGAATTCTTAAACATGGTTATATCGACTGCGGTATCCATACAGATAATTTATACGACAGCATTCATTTTTCTGACTTAGCTTGTGGGATTTCAGTGATTGTAAATTGCATTAGGATATAAACGGATTTGTTAAGGGGTTTCAAGGTTTTACCCGCGCGGTTTATTTACTTAATCATAAGAATAGTTGCTATGATAACTATGTTGTCTGTAATCCGATTAATGTCGGACTTGATAAGCTCAGTTTATATCATAAGTTGGGTTCGTGTATAATTTATGTGGAAGATTAAATCCGAATTAGTTTAAGAGATTTAGGTCTGACTGATTTCTCCAAATTTCTTTACAAAATCAAGGAGCGTTATTGGCAAAAACCTCACTATATGAACAATTTTGGAAGTCAAATTAAAGCAACTTTTTAAGCTCTTGTCGAAATAATAGTTTCTGTAATTACTACTAAATATTAAAATAAAAACTAGTTAAATTCCTTAAGATTAAATTGTTTTGATTGGTTGTCGAATCCAAGTTCTTACTTTTATGAATTAAAAAAATGTTCTTCTTTTGTTATAGTGAGATGGCGCGGTGGAGAGCGCTTCAGCATGGACAATCAACAGCTTGGATTCTTCTCTTCTGCATTCTGCAAGTGGCGAGAGCAACGCCTGGTAAGTCCACTCGTTTTTAAATCATCAATAATCTTTATTTATTATCACTATAGCTCTTCCATACGATTTGAAAATTTTATTACTAATATTATAAATAAAAATACCAAGAATTTACAATTGCGTATTATCATCATCGGCTAATACGCTATCGATTTAATCATTAGCTCCCATAAGGAACGAGTGAGTAGTTTTTACTAAACTTTTTCTTTTAAAACTTCGTAAGTTCTTACAGTAATGTAAGTTCAAAAAACATAAAATTCTTAGAAAGCTTAGGAACATTATTGCATTCCGATTATTTATTCTACACATAACAAATAATTGTGAAACATAACTATAAAACATTGATTCCATTAATCGTATTTATACTCATCAATGATCTCCATTGAACTGCCTATTGTGTTTACAAATACAAATTGTTGAATAGATACAGATATCGAACAGTAACAGCATCATTCAATAACCATCGTATGCGTGTTACTATTGTTAAACCTTTAATTTCCTCCAAAATGTTAATATAATAATTTTTTAAGGGTGATTATACGATTCATGAAACTTATAGAATGTAACATTTTAAAAATAACAGTCATGTTTCAGATTGTATGTTATCACACAGAAAATGTTTAAACATTATAAACTTTTTTTGATCAACCGATGATCGATTATGCCAGCAATTAAGATTTTCTATTTAATTATTTTCTTAATGTAAGTGCATATGATTTTACTTATCATAATTTTGAGCAAATAAGCTTTCTCGTGGTTCATTTTAAACCGTCAAAAAAACGTCGAATACGCGCGCTAGTTTTTAAATCACAAAATTTTCTTGGCTTTAACATGGACGATTCATAAACCACTCGAATACGCGTACTTTTTTAAATATTGTGTAACAAATTTAATTAAATATTTCAATTTGGAAAGTACAGAGGATGTTAGCTTTCACCCAGCAGGGCAGAACTTATTGATACAAAATATGTTAACTAATGAACTAATGGCTTTTATGTTAAAACTCGTTAGTTACTCGTTAGCTAGTTTATTCAGAACAAAATCCAAATTTATTGCCCAAATGCAAGAAAGTACGAGGTACAAGAATTCGCCGTTCTGCGAAAACATGCTACGGACTGTGTTTTCTAATTGGAACAAACACTTATAAGGGCAGACGTGTTTTCCTTTACGAGCCTTAAAATATTATAAGCTCAGTGGCACTAATTAAGACTGTCTTTTATAGTTACCCTTGATATCTTTAAGTTTTTCATGTACCTACCGGTACGTATGTCGTAATGTTATAAGCAGGTGTGCAAGAAGACCAGTTATAAATTAAAATCAATAACTACTTATTTTCAAATTCGATCATGCTGTGTCTTTAATATATTTAGTTAGTTATAAACTTGTTATAGTCAGCGTAAACTATTTTTAATAGTCTTCATAAATCCACGAACAGACCTCACACTGTTATGTAATTGCTGCGTTTCTGATCAGAATGTATATTCACTTTATTGAGAACCGTTTTCTCTGTAGTTGCTTATATCTAAACCTAGTTTAACTTGCACCTGTCGTCTTTAATCTTGAATTGATACCACATATAATATGTTTTAAACAAACTTATGTAATACGCGCAAAAACCTTTGATTTTTGGAAAAGGAGGTTCTCATTTCGACTGTATTTTTTTATGTTTGTTAACTCAGAACTTCATTCAACATTCCACCGATTTTAACGATTCTTTTCGTATTTAACAGCCGGTGCTTCCCGTGTGGTCCCATTTCAGTTTAGTCCAGTTCTTGAAGTCGGTTTATTATTGTTAAATTTTTTAGTTTATTTTTAACTGACTTCAAAAAAGTATACTTACTTGGTTATATTTTGTCTTAGATTTTTTAAATTAAGTGATTTTACCTGATTAATCTCATCAAAATTAAAAGTAAAAATAAGTTAAAAATAAATGAACGATGAATAAATAAATACGAAGAATGAAATTGCATTAGTTTCAAGGCTAGGAAATATTTTTTTTCTCAATTACTATCTGTATAGCTATAAAACATTCAGTAGGCACGTCACGATTCACAGCTACGTTATCTGAAACAATTTAATAGGAGAACCAACGGCAGCATTGCAAAACCTTTAATTAATCGTGCTGAGGCCTAACGAGCTAAGGTCTCGTGCACCTGTCGATCCCTTTATTTATTACTGTTTGTTTCTGTGAGGGTTTGTTTATTGTCTAGCTGAACTCAACTTTATTTCAATCAGAATATAGTGATAGGTTGCAACGGCTATTATTTCTAGTAGTGGAGATTTTTTTTATGAATATATTTTCATTTCCTTTGCAGGTCCATGTGAAGTTGAGACGGGACAATCCAGCATTATAGTTGATATAGAAGAGAGTAGAGGAGATCGTAAGTTGTGAATATAACAATATAATTGTTTAACAGTAGTTAGTTAGAAAGTTAGTAGATAGTTAGAAAAAAAGTCCGCTTTTTGGCGGATTGGGTGAAGATTGGGGGGGAATATGTTGAAAACGAATATAGTTTAAGAGAAACGCAGTGGTGATTGAATATTTTTAGATTCAAAGAGCATTGCTAAATCTTGTCAAAATGGAAGCCAAACAAAATTTAACATTAGTCTATGATAATAGAGCAGTAACTTCAGAAGACTTAACTAACTACGATTGCTTTGCTTGATTGATTACTTGTTGAGTACTTTAAAAATTATTCTGTAAATCACAGATAAATGTTCGTCACCATAGCCTATTTAGAAATTTTGTACGTAAATAGCAGACGCTACGTGTATCATCTAAAATGGTTACCATACTTTTGCGATCGTATCAGCCTATCTAATAACAAAATGAGGTACATTAATTATGATTCCATAAACCTCACCTCCTTTTTCTTTCTATTAACTCGAGTTCTGCTTTTTGTACCATACCCTCCGTGGTATGTAGTCCAACCCGCGAAGGGCTTGTGTGGGAATCTCAACGAATCGGTCTCCGAACTCCACGGCGGTCTACCTCGGTAGTCAGGAGGAGCTCTAGGAACACAAAAGTGGCTTCTGGAGTGCCCCCTGCCGTACGTCATGAGAGAGGTACATCCCGGGGTATTCTATAAATTTAACCTGTATTGATGTGGTTTCGTTTATTTTTTGTTTACAGAAGTTAACCAAAGTACAGTACCATCGGTGTTACCTATAGTAGGAGAGCCAGATGTAGACGTGGAGTTATCCACAGTATTTCCTAAGGGTCCTACGGTATTCCAGCTAGATGGAAAACGATTGCAGCTGCTTCAACCGCTTGATAGGGATGCGGATAACTTATCCCATATGGTGTTCCAGGTCTGGAATTATGAATGTTCTTGCTATGCCCTATTTCTATTCAGTTTTTTTTTTAAATATACTTTCTTATTGTGTGAAATACACAGACTGTTTTTAAGATGCTTATATCATCTCAGATAACCAGCCTCACATTATCACACACTACAAATGCATAAATTATTATTTACTTCTCGCAATTAATATTTCCTAATAAATTAGCTAATATGACCGATTATTTATGGATTTTAAAACATAACAAAATTATATCTCAGTTATTTGTCATATTTTTATTAAGATCATTAACAAAGTAAAGGCGGTAGCCAAACCTCAACAAACCAAAATCAATTTTATCTTCGTTTACTAAAGCTTCAAATGGCTTGTTAAACTTTTTTGGAATGCGTATCCACTGTTCAAAATTTATATGACCCCTCGGGCTTATACGATTGTTATTAATGTGTGTTCAAAGTAATTTGGCTATAATTAATGAGGTCTTTCGCAGTTGGTGTGTCAAGTGAAAGCTACGAAGAAACGACGAACTATACCTGTAATAGTAAGAGTATCGGATATCAATGATAATGCACCCGTTTTCCAAGGCACTCCCTACGAGACTAGTGTGTCTGAGGTAAGTTCATGTTAATTTAGAATTTCTATGGAAAAGTTATGAAATAATTTCCTTATTCACCAAATCTCATTTAATTTTTTTTCGTTAATGTTATAGTGTCTGATCATACATCTCTTAGGTTTACTTTAAAGTTGTAATTTTCGATTTCTCAAGTCATTGGTACCAATTTTGTTGTTGCGTCTCTAAACTTAAATTTCTTTAAAATTATCTTATATTCTACTACTTTAGTGAAGCGATTTTAATTTTTTTTTATGTATGTATTATATATAGCGTACATTTTAATTGTTACATATCAAATTTTAATTAATTTCTGACATTTAGAAAGTTATTTGACTGGATCAAAAAAAAACTAATGGAATTTTAGTTTGGTTTATAGAGTTTGGTTTTTTTCTTAGCACAAGTTGAAAGACCGAAGATACATCCCTGCCGTTAGGACGTTGAAATTGAATAGAAATCAGAAAAGTATATAAAATTTTACATAGACATATAACTCTCATTCTGTGTATCAGTTGGTTCCTCTCGGCACAACAGTCTTCGATGGCATCAGAGCAGTGGACATCGACGCCGGAGTCAACGGTTTATCGGAATACTTCATAATACCAGGAGATAATGTGACTCTAGAAGAGGCGCATGCTGTCGATGGATACGGCTTTTTTGCGATACCACTACCCCATCAAGGGCAGGTTACAGTCAACAGGACTTTGGATTACGAGCGTACACAGAAGTATCTAGTCACTATTGTTGCTTCTGTAAGTATTTATATAAGTAATTATTCCGCAGTAGTATTTATACTAAAAGTTATGTTTGTGTGTGTTTTGAATTAAGTTATTAGGTGATCTCATAACTTCGATTTAGTTTTCTATACATATATCACATGTATGTAACTGCCTCGGTGGCGCAGTGGTAGCTTACGCGACTGCTGTCCATGAGGTCTCGGGCTCGAATCCTGGGTCGGACCAAGTGTTTTGTTAGTTCTGCAAATATTTGTTTCGGAGTTTGGATGTTTTCTATGTATAGTATGTATGTATTTACAAAAAAAAAGTATTTATGTAATCATATCAGTTTTCTAGTACCCATAATACAAGCTCCACTTAGTTTGGGACTAGATGGCGTTGTGTGTTAGATGTCCAAAAATATTTATTTACTTATTATTATTCATGTATAAATGCCGCTATTAAAATCATACACAAATTCTTAAAAACAATTTTGCGTGTGCTGCCATACATATTTCTATTTTCTCTGTAAAATTTTAGTATTTATTTTTATTTTGAGAATATATCAAATTAATTAATGGCGAGATATTTAATGAGACTCATAATATTACAGGATCGTTCCCGAGATACGAAACGACGTATGTCAAGTACCACAACAATGACCGTGAACGTGCAGGACGATGATGACCAGGATCCTTCCTTCATTTACAAGGGATGTACTCTACACGAGGGAGCCTGTTTTAATCCGGAGTATAGTAGTTTTGTAAGTAGAAATTTGGTTGGCTAATGTATTGAAAACTATTTAGCTCATAGCACTATTCTTATTTCATCATAGCCCAATTTTCTTTTCTTTTTATATCAAACTAGCTGCGCCTTGCGGTGTTACCCGCGGTCAGTGTAGTAAAGGTACAACAAAAACCGCACAAGGTTTATAAACATATAACCCTTAAATTACGATCTATTGCTGAAAACTGCATTGAAAATTATTTAAGTAATTTAAAAGATCTGAGCGAATAGACACCTTCTCAGTCTTCTATATATATATATAATATTGAAATAGCGTTAGTAACGGTGCAATGTGCAACTTTTATATCCCTATATAAGCTATAAATTAAAATGATTTAATTAGAGGAAATTGCACTCATTAAAATGAACTGGGAACCTATAAAAACTTACAATGTAATTTATTATTTAACTGTGTGTAATAGCTTACCTTTACGTTCCTTGAATTGATTTTAGAACCTTACCATACAATTTTTATGACCTAACATTGTAATTAACACAGCAGAGTGTCTTCTTATATGAAGGTATTCTTTCGCACTTGTCGTAATAAAGTTTTAACACTCGTTCAGTGAAAAGAATACTGGAAATTTCAAACTCGAGTTTTATAGATGACATCAAAGGTAAAAAAAGATTATCTGTTCATCAGTTTAGGTTTTTTTTCTTCGTTCTCTCTAAGAAGATGCCTATGTTCGGCTAGTTAACTATTAAAGCCTGTTGGTAAAACATATCATGAGACACCTTACTTTCATGACAAAGATTTCGAAATAAATAAAACTAATGACATAAGCTATATCCAGCATGGGAATGCAATGGTTAGTGATGATGATGAAATAATAAAATAAAATATGGTGGACAATAGGCAACCATTATTTAGTTTTTATGGTCTTTCGAGCCGCTTTGAACTACTTTTATAGTAATTATTCTGACTTTAGTTGTTATAGATCTTAATATTAGCTTAAAGCTAACAATTTTTTCTAGTTTATATTAGTAAGGTGTATAAAAGTTTTTAAGGAGCAAGTAAGTCGTTACAGTCTTGTTTTGTAACATTTACAGTTATATTTACTCAATCAATTCAAGATTAATATTACATCAACAGGTAAATAGCGGTGTTCTCGCCGGAATCCTCACCATAGAACCAGAGAAGATCCAAGCAGTAGACATGGATACGTTAGATGCGAGAATACGGTACAGTATCGAGAGCGGAGAGCCCGAGTTATACAACACCTACTTCGCAATAGACCAGAACACTGGAGCTGTAAGACAACTAGTTCCTGTTGACACCACCATAGCTAAAAAGTTCCAATTAGTCATAAAGGTACGTAAACGACACCTATACATTTATTATAATTGTAGTGTATAGGACTGCTGTGCTTGAGGTCTTCCAGTCCCATTCCCGGGTAGGATCAAATGTTTGTATGATCTGCAAATATTTATTTAGAAATTTGAGTGTTTGTCTTTTATAATATCTATCTATTTACCAAAAAAGTATCTAAGTAATCTATCAACCAATCTTGCTGCCATTGTGCAACCTCTGTTTATTTTGAAGCTAGATGACGTTGTATTAGAAATATTTATTTGTTAATGCGATAAGACCTAACTAGAATATAATTTGTATATTATAGATTTTGTAAACTTTATTACATTACACTTTGTTCATTTATACTTACTTAATTAAGTTAATAAGTCCAGACTTAACGC
>PKRV01001267.1:1332-18082 GCA_003709505.1 Hyphantria cunea
GCTATTTCTAATAAATCTAAAGAGTCGACAAGGAAAACATTTGGATTGTCAAATGAACTTGCCATTCTTAAACAAAACTACTAACCATTCTTGAAACAAGGTATATAATTTTTATAATGAAATCTGTCCGTTAATCAAGCAAAAATTTTGTGTTTAATCATCTTCCAAATCACAATTAACATTTCAGAGCCTGCCAAATGATGTTGTGGAGAAATACTTATTCATCGTTTATGGAAATGGTTAAAATTCTGCAGAATAGGATTTCACAATCAAGGTTTATACCAATTCCAACAAAAAAAACACTAAACAATGGCAGCAACAAGTTAATAGTATGTAATAAAAGGTAATATCGATATGACTATTAGGTAAGATATGCTTTGATTTGCTTTCCGCATAACGGAATATTCTTCAGGAAAAGTTGCCCCCGAAACGCAATCATATCTTAACTGATGATGGCCGTTAATAAGGGACTTCCTGAGCTGATAGTTACGGCAAGGACTACTAAAATCTTGCATTCTAAATGAATATAAAATATCTACAAAAAAGTTTTAATTAATGAATTACAAAAATATTCTGCTTGTCAAGAATTCGGTAGTAGAGCTATAAATCAGAACTAATTTATTGTTATTATTATAATTTAATATCTACAATCTGGAATTTTATAAAAATGTAGTTAATAAACACTCCATAAAAACCAAAATAATACAAGGTCAATCTTAACCTGGTTTAACATTATTTGTTTGTACTTGAAGTTATTTAGTTGCATATGGACTTATAATTTATCTTCTTTAACTACATTTTTTTTTAGAACTATATTTTTAGAATTTTTTTTTAGAACTATATTTTTTTCAAATGCGTCATAAATGACGCAAAACAATATAGTTCTGACCCGGCAAACGTTGTTTTGCCTTATATAAAAAATATCATTTAGGGGTATAAATAAATGTTGGCCGATTCTCAGACCTACTATCAAGTAGGTCTGAGAATCGGCATGCACACAAAATTTCATAAAAATCGGTCCAGCCGCTTCGGCAGAGTTTGTAACAAACACCGCGAATCGAGAATTTTATATATTAGAAGAAGGTAATTTATTTATTTACATGACAACATGAAAAAATTATCATTACACAAACAATTTTCCAATAAAAACAGATAATCATTAAATATAAATGAAACAATGTACGACAACTCATAAAACTCGCCGCGCATCGCTCTCGATACAAAGGTGCCCATGTCACCGACAGTGCTCCTTTGCACCAGGAATGAGCCGGATTGAGAGTCGCTACCCTTATTTCTAACTCGACAACCAATCTCCGCAATCATACTTTAGACTAGATGGTTGGGAAACCATTAAAATTTCAAACAAATATGTTTTTCATCTTTGAATAGGATATTAACTATGGGAAAAGCCTGTATCAAGATAAGGGTTATTTTTACTGACTGGAACCACCTCACATCTTAAAAAGCTTTTATATCGTAATGTACTAATAGCAAGAAACCAACCGAGGAATCTAAATGTTTTTTTTTCAAAGTTAGAAATTTTATGAACACATCAAAGTATATAGATATATATTCATAAATAAAACCCATGCAGGCGCAGGCGTCTGTTAACACGAGACACAGCGTGACACGAGAATTGTATATCTATATAAATAAAAATAAATCGCCAAATATGTTGTTAAGCGCAAAACTCGAGAACCGCTCGACCTACACGGTTTTTTTGTATTTTAATACTTTCGTTAAAGCACAAGAAAGGTTTTTAAGGAGAGAAAAATGTAAAAATACGAAGAAAATAGTAAACAAAAACCTTTTTTTTATTGACCAGCGAAAAGTCAATAACTTTGACAGAACAAAGTTTTTTGGGACAGCTAGTAAAACGCCCTACCGCACACACCCCACTATGCCGAGTACAAACAAGCTGGGGTAAAGTTCATATTCTTTGAGATTTAATCATCGCGCGAATTTGGTCTGTCTTTTTCCACCACTACCATGTAGACCAGCTGAGCCCCTCGGTGTTACCTTTGGTAAAAGAACAACCGAGAGCAACGTCGCGGGGCGAAACAAGTATAAATAAGTAAGTTAAGTTACTCCTTATGTTATCATCTATCTGCTAGTGAAAGCCCCTTGAAAATCGGTCCAGCCATTCCAATTAGAAGGAATAAACTGTCCGACTAAAATTTTAAAAACTGCTTTTTTATATAAATACCTTATAGAGATCCATAGGAATTTATTGGGATCTTCTCTGTTTCAAGAAATTAGTATAGGATACTTTGCTCATCTGCGGGATCCATCACATTTTGTAATTTTTTTATTTGTTGCACTACAATTGCGCTTGTAAAATCACTGTTTGTTCCTTTGTTCATAAAGATGTAGCTATTCAAATCTTGTTGAGAATTAACTTCATAAGCTTCTTCTCAATCGCTTCACTCTTGGCAGAGCGGTCGTGGACACTTAGAGCTGTCTACGTTGTCGGCTGCAGTCAGACACACGGCTCCCGATTGTGGATTTCACCTGGTCGATCCAGCACATTGGCACGTGTCCTACCGC
Source organism: Hyphantria cunea (assembly GCA_003709505.1). NCBI lineage: Eukaryota > Metazoa > Arthropoda > Insecta > Lepidoptera > Erebidae > Hyphantria > Hyphantria cunea. The sequence continues at coordinate 3,880 of PKRV01001267.1, forward strand.
GTAGTCTGATCCCCTCCACCTTTCCCTGTACTACCAGTCGCTCTAGTGAGTCGCTACTCCGTCAAGAAATATGGTCAAAGTACTGTAGTATGCGCGACCGTACTGTGATTCACAGACGCTGTGTAATACCGAGTTCTCTAGTACAGACACATTGGTGCGGAATTCCGTCCATGATTCCAGAGCATCTATCTTCCTTCTTTCCAACTCGCGTACTATCCACGTCTTCACGGCGTATAAGAAAATGGGAAATATGAGCGACCGTACAAGCCTGATCTTGGTGGCTTTTGTAAGGTTTTGATGTTACCCAAAAACTTCTTAATTTCCCCATTGCAGCTTTAGTTATGGCCCATGCGTCGTTTCACTTCATCTACGCAGCCGCCATTGCTTAATATTAAAACCCTATGATATAGGTAGGTCTGCACTACGTCGTCATAAGCTTCAGCGTTATTAAAATACTGTTTATGAATAGGTACATTATTTAGTATACTTATATACTCTAATTTATACAGACAATTAGCATACTTATTTATTTATACATCATGCACACTTGGTGCATAGGCGGACATATTAATAAATTTGCATAGACAATGTTCCGCATTAAACAAACAATTTTTTTTGGATACTCAGTCTTTGTAGGTACTTATTCGTTTGTTTCTTCGTAGTAAAGTATTTGTTATAATTAGGTAATAGTTTTCAAACAATCGCTCATTGTCAACCAATCGGTGGAGCTAAAATTCGGTCGATAGTTCTAGAGAAATAGTCTAGGATTACTAGAATAGTTTTCATACAACAGTTTTTATCCGGTTTCTAGGTGTAAGCAATTAGTTCGGTATAGCTGGTGCACGACCACAAGATTTAACTATCCATCGTTAATTCAAGTATTATCTCAGCTGATAGCACTTTGTAACCTCTTATATAATATATTTATTATATATTACATTATTATAGCAGACATGGCATATCCATAGAGAATATGCCATGCCTGCCACGTCTGCTAATCATTACAAGTTTATTTCGGCGCTAACCATTATCAAACAAGTGTGAATAATATTCAAGGTTTTCAAGAGCATCTCTCAACAACAGGATAAAAAATTGATGAAACTTAAACCTTAAGTTTCATCGATTTTTTATCTTAAACCTTAAACCTTAAACTTAAAGACGTGACCTTTTAAAATAAGTATTTGTTCTTGATTGATTGTAGATAGGAACTATTAGTGTCATGACTATGATTAATATGCCTAGTATATCTATTAGCATATTACTTTTATAACCTACTTGTTCAAATTAGGTAGATATTAAAAGCAACAAGCCTAGTTTACACTTTAATACCGTTAAAGACTCATGCTTCAATAATAGCCAAATGAAAATCAACATACAAATATTAAACCTTTCGAAGGCATTGAACTGATTGCTGTTTCCACCATCTCTTCCTGTGAGCAAGTTATGCTTGCGAAGGAGATGCCGGAGCGGGACCGGCGGAATGGCAGGCAGTCCTGTGTCCCGCAGATGACTCAGGCACCGGAGATCACAAAACTATCTCCGCTCTGCAACGTCGTCCGTCTCCGTCCAAGTAGCACCGTGTTTCTATCGAGGTCCATCTACAAACCATAAGTGGCCCGAGATACGTAGGGGTTCCAGGGATTTCCGTTCGAGGAAGGATCTACTACCCGAGACGGTGTCCGGTTTTTCGATTCGAGTCTGACATATCCGGAAGATTTACGTACAGACATAAAAAAGGAGTGATTTACGTGCGGCAGTTGTATCACCTCCGGTTGAGTCTACCCATCTGTACAAGAAGCATGACTTTATTAAGTTTTGCCCACTTCAAAAGCCAAACAATCTTAAACAATGTCAGAATTCAATAGTAGACATAGTAGACTCAACCACTTTTTTAGGCATAAGTATTGCTATATATTGTAGTTGGAAACAACATATGGGGAAATTCTGTAAATATGGTGAGAGCATTCAGAGCCAAATGTGTAAGGGCTATGAGTGATGCAGATTATATTGACTGCTGTAAGCCATTGTTTAAGAAATATAAAATATTACCACTCCCATGCCTTTACATTCATGAAAAATGTATGTTTGAATATAAAAATTCATAAGTTTTTAAAAAAAATTAACGTTCTCAAAAATAAATAGTGGATCGCCAATAAATTACTGACCCAAACAACGCACTGCTATGTACATCAAAATTTGATTCCTGCGATATGAATCTACAATAAGTTACCAAATTCACTCAAATGTCTTTACGTAGTTTCAAACCTAAACTACTTTAAACGTAAATTATTCGACTTACTTTTAAATAAATATTACTATACTACCGACGAATTTCTCGGTGATAAAGGTATGTAATTAGGGAAGTGCTACTCTGTTTAGACCTAAGTTTAGTTCGTGATATTTAATATGTGTACACCTGAATTGGTAGATTATAATGAACGTACTATAATGTGATTACATCCATTGTAACAAATAAATCTTTCTTCTTTTTTATTTCAGCAAACGTATGGCATTATGGCAGTGTGTTCGTCATATTTTCTTTCTTATTTCTTCATTTGTTTCCAAAGAACTACAGTACAGTACACAGACAGGTACCTGAAAAAAGAAACTGGTGTTTTCATCTTTTCCCTATACTAAAAAGTTGCTGTTTTTCATATATTTTCTAAAATAATTTGGTTTAAAGATCTTTATTTCACAATAAGACAAAGTCATTTACATGAGAACAAAAATATTTTACACTAACTATTTACCCGATATAAGTGGGTACTTCGAAAAATAAAATAATCACAAACGGTGTGTCTTAGGATGCAAGTTCGCTTGTTCAAAGTTGTATGGCCCAAGTTAAGAACTATGAATCCAGCACCTAGTGCACAGTACGACATCAGTTTTAAGCAAAATGGAGTTGCAACACACATTCTATAGTTTTCCAGATAGTTTGCAGTAGTAGAAGTTAGTAGGCGTGCAAGTTTTTTTAAATGGCTTTTATCGCTTAGAAATAGAAAGCCTTCATGATATGGAAAGAACATTGAAGGGCATTCTATGAGCCACCTGTAAACGTCGCTACATAATATAAAAATAAAATCTAATTACATATAAAAAGTAGGACCAGACTTATTTAACCTTCAAAGTTAAAACTTTTTTTATTTAAATCAGCCTTATATTTTTGACATTTATAACCGGAGTTTGTCGATTTATTACATTACAAACATAGAATTAATAAAATCTAATTAGTTTAATTTAGTGAAATCGGAAACATCACGCAGCGTACCGTAAATACATCTAGCAAATGGAAACTGTTTTTATTTCTTTTGTTTTAGTAAATTAAACCATTTTAAACTGAAATGAGTATTTAAACAGTATAGCAACGTAAATTACATGTTGTTTACAATGGTGTCGATTCAGATACTGATAAACAAAAAAAACTCGCTCTTGTAAATTAAAGTAAAAATATAATTTATTGTTGATCAAATTTAGATTTTATTAAAACAGCTCTTATGCGAGTCTGTTTTACTAAGTTAATAACTGTATTTATTGTCTCCTTTCGTGTAAGGTATCTTATGAAACAGAACGTGACGTAGTATTATTTACAATGCATTGCTTAATACTATTATTATAATATTGGATAACATGGCTAAGAAAACCAAGAGACATGTTTCAATCTATTTCGTTGCACAGTGAGATTGAGTCCCATCCTATGAAATATCATTTTCCAGAAAAAGAAATGAAAATAGGTCAGCTTTGTTATACTAAACTTTCAGCGTATATTATACCAACAGTTATAAAAAACTGCAAATACTGCAGACAAAAGTCGATAACTTTGGCAAAAAAAATACTTTTAAATTGTACTCCAATAATTATATACTACAAATAACCACATAAAATTATGATAAATACCGGTAACTGTAATAAAAAACTGCCACTCTTATTCTTAGTTAAACTCTGACGAGCAATTATGTGATGAGTGATAAAAATTAAGTCCACATACTTTTTTACAAAATGAGTTGTACTGTACAAATTTGTATGTACAATAAACAAGAAAATACCAAAAATTTATTGTTCAAAATAGGTATGTATGTGGAAGTACTATACTGGCCAGTCTCTCGTTTGCCACCTAAAAAGTTAGCATAGGTCTTACCTTCACAAACGCTTGCAAAGTACTGAGTCCAAACGACGGATAGAACCAAATATTTATATAAATTTAGCAGTTTTAATTAATTACATTAATCAAAATGTTTTTAATTTGATGATAGTAATAATTTATTGGTTAATTAAAATATATTTTAGTAAAACATCTAAAACCATAATTATTTATAAACTGACATTTATTTTGCTAAGCATATATGTATTTGTTGTAAAAGTAGTGAAATAGGAAAAATTAAAACTATGAAGAAATATTTTAGTGATTTCAGATGCGATTTTTTTTGCTATTAATATTTACATACTACTACTACTTATTTGACGGCATTAAAGCCGCATATACCAACCTATCTGGCCAGCGTACTTTAGAAGTCCAAAATCTGGACTATTAAACGCTGTGCAAGCTAAATTTAAAAACCCCATACGCCAAAAATGCCTTACCATCATTTTGAAAAAGAGCTAATACTCTTACATTGCGAGACCGATATTAACCAAACATAGCAAAGAATCACCGTAACGAAACTGGATTTCAAGTAAAAAAACCAGCATCGAAATCGGTCTTTCTGTTTGAGTGCTACGATGCCACAGGCACATCCCTCTTTTTGCGTCGGGGGCTTAAAATGATGGTGATCTGCCTACCTGGCTGTGTACACGTGTGTTATAATGAAAACGAATAATATTATGACGGAATGACATCAAAAACTATACATAACTTTTTATTAGAACATCCATGAACGCTATTTACTTTATAAACGTTGTTTAACATAATGTTAATAGCCTTAATAAATTTTGCACAATTGTTTCTTAACCAAAAGCTGATGAAGAATTTGCAATCCTTAGTTCGAGATACTATTATAAATAAATATAAATAATAAATAAATATATTTCGGACATCTAACACACAATGCCATCTAGTCCTTAACTAAGCAGCAGAGCTTGTATTATGTACTTAGTAGGTACTAGACAACTGATATGAATATATAAATACTTTTTTTTGTAAATACATATATATTATACATAGAAAACACCTAAACTCCAAACACGAAAACTGGTTCTCAATAGATGGCGTTGTACAAGTGACGTCATTTTCAAATCGTGGAGTTAAGATTCCACCATACATATATTACCATTCTTACTGCATTTTTTCCCCTGTGCCAGCCTAACGAGTTTGCCCGGACGTTGTTCTACGTAGAAGTGCCTAGGTCACTTGGAGTGCGTCGCGGAAAGAATAGAAAACGACACATGCAAGATGCACCCGTTGACAGATAGCCTGGTTGTGAAGGCCTTAGATGCTCTGGACAAATGTATACCGATAACATACATTGCTGACCACTAGACTCCGAAGCTCCACCAGTTTCTAGGCTCTCAAAATAATCAATGGGCAAGGCCACTTTCCGAGAAGCGTGTGAGGCAATGGGATTGCTGAAAGACTACGGCCACTGGAACGCTACGATGAAGGACGCCATATTGTGCTGGCCAGCGACTACAATGAAAACTTGCGATTATGGTAAGCACCTATGGACTCTTCAAACCCCGGCAATTATGGGTCATGTATAAAAATGCTTAATCAGAAGATATTGCTCGTCGATATCAAGGAACTGCACTAGCCAATGATGACTTAATTTTTAACGAAGTGTTAAAACTTATTGAGGACACAATTTTTGAGATTTTCGGAAAACTGCTGGCCAATTTCAGTTTGCCTACCCCACAAAAAACGGAAGAGCTATCCACTGATTTGATCAGAGAGCTAGGATATGATAGTGTCGCCTCAAGTGCTAAAGTCGCCCAAATAGAGCCTCAGTTACTGCCAGAGCAAAGACAAAGTTTCAATCTCAGAACAAACCGCATAGCTAACGGACAAGGAGCTTTCTACTCAAGAATCTGTTTCAAGATAAAAGACCCCCAAAAAGAAAAAAGATTTGGATCCCAGCTTGCAAGACATGTTATTAGATGGCGTAGTAGTCGAGCTTGCAGGTAAAACGGCAAACACTGCCAGTTATCGAGCGGGGTACAGCAGTAGACGAGATGAACGCGTGCCTGAAATTTTCATCGTTTCGAAGTAAAGTTGAGCGGTTGTAGCTGAAGACCAATCAAAGAGACTTCTGCTTCTTCTTTAAAAGAGCTCTTCAGTGATCAGTAATCTTAACTCTTCGCACAAAAACTCGAAGGCGTAGGTCGCTTGTCAAAGGACGCTAAAGGCCAAATAACTTTGATAACTGATTTAGTATTGTTGTAAGTTCGAAAGATATCCTTATCAAAGAGGTATTTTCGACCTTACAACAAAACTTGGCTAACGTAGAGTGGTTGTGCAAAAGACCTGTCAATGCGCCTAAAGTTCGAGTTGGCGAAAAAAATAATAAAAACATTGTAGCAAGTTCCAGCTGAGGTGGACCTGGAGGAACTTAGGCTACTTTTTTTTAGACTAGCTTCAATTGCTAGCTTCAATTGTACATATGTACACACATAGAAAACATCCAAACTCCGAAACAAATATTTGCAGATCATACAAATATTTTGGTCCAACCCGGGAATCGGAGTTTGGATGTTTTCTTTATTCTTTATGTACACACATAGAAAACATCCAAACTCCGCAACAAATATTTGCAGATCATACAAATATTTTGGTCCAACCCGGGAATCGGTACCACTACGCCATCGAGGTAGTTTAAATTAATTTAAATAATCAAAATAAAAAATTATTATGTTAAATGTAAATACTGCTTTATTAAAGCAAACATAATGGCTTCCTGTGCGTGTTACAATTAGGTATGTGCGTGCAGTCGGGAATATACATAGGTTATGAAAAATTATAATTTATACTTGTAAATCACACTCAATACGACTAGTAAATTAAGATGGAATCGGCTATAAAAACTATTTACTCATCAGTTCCACTGTCTAAAATCTACTTGGAAATGAAGTGTCTGCTGATAAAGTGTGGTATTAATGATATTACAATACAAGTATAGCAAATTTAACTTATAATATCTCGTAACTTGGCACGAGAATTAAAGTTATTTAATGCAGAAGAAAAGTAAATAAACGAAAAAGATTATAGGAGTCAGACGGTACTCCAAGGATTGGCTCAAGAGACTTTTCAGTACTTTCTCTACCCAAGGTAGGTTAAACCAGGTAAAACAGTTAAATTAAACTAAACAGAGATTTTTGTGTGAGTTGTGTTTAATTTTATTTTCGTAGTAAATGTCAACTGTCTTTCAAAACGTAAGTTTTTATTTGCCTATAGTTTAATTTTAGTCTGCAATTCGCAATAATGCAAAAATAATTTAAAATCTAAATGTAAAATATAATTCACTATATAATTGCTAAGAGCTTCAACGCGGAACTAAATTTTACATAATACAATTTAATAGCTCTGTTATTTTTGTGCACAATTAAATAAGATTCGGTATTTATATTTAAATAATAGTTAACATGTGTATTCTCTTGTTTATGTAATTTAGCTCGTACAATTCTTGCTCGAAATCAAAAAACTAGAAAAGCATTCATACATTATCTTTATTAACCCGACTGCCAAGAAAGGGTTATGTTCTTGCGCGTATCTTGTATGTATGTTGGTTTGTAATCTTTATTACCTCGTTTCTTCTAAATGGCCGTATGGACTTAGACAAATAAGGTATTCTCTTGTCTGTCTTAAAAATAATAGTGTGTTTAGATGGCATTTTTGCAAAAAAACGAAATGACCGATTTTTGACATAAAATAGTGATAGATTAATAAAAACAAATCACAAAATGTATCGTTTTTCATTTTCTTGTATCGAAATCAAGAAAATGAAAAAAGAGGATAATAGCTTTACCTATATAGAAAGTTATTTAATAAGGAATAATAGACTGATTAAAAAAATGTTTTGACTATTTGAAAATAGGCTATGTTTGTGTTGGACCTCATGCTGTTTTGATATTTTGAGAGCATTAGCTTTAAATAGTTTTTTTTTGCAATGAGAGTTTGCATGCTTGAAATTATTAAGAACATTTTCATTATTTAAAAGTCTTTACCTATATTAATCTCAACTTGAATAAGATAATCGGGACAGATGAGATGCAAAAGGCAAGCCATAACATATAACATACGTAAAAGAGCATGTCACACTGAGGATCCGTAAAGGTGATTCATAATTTATGTGCATTGTACTTATATTAAGATAAAAAAACATATTTATAATAGACATATGAGGATAACATTTTTTTTTTATTTTATCTTTCCNATTAAATATCATTTTCCAGAAAAAGAAATGAAAATAGGTCAGCTTTGTTATACTAAACTTTCAGCGTATATTATACCAACAGTTATAAAAAACTGCAAATACTGTAGACAAAAGTCGATAACTTTGGCAGAAAAAATACTTTTAAATTGTACTCCAATAATTATATACTACAAATAACCACATAAAATTATGATAAATACCGGTAACTGTAATAAAAAACTGCCACTCTTATTCTTAGTTAAACTGACGAGCAATTTTGTGATGAGTGATAAAAATTAAGTCCACCTACATATTCTGTTCTTTTTTACAAAATGACTTGTACTGTACAAATTTGTATGTACAATAAACAAGAAAATACCAAAAATTTATTGTTCAAAATAGGTATGTATGTGGAAGTACTATACTGGCCAGTCTCTCGTTTGCCACCTAAAAAGTTAGCATAGGTCTTACCTTCACAAACGCTTGCAAAGTACTGAGTCCAAACGACGGATAGCACCAAATATTTATATAAATTTAGCAGTTTTAATTAACTACATTAATCAAAATGTTTTAATTTGATGATAGTAATAATTTATTGGTTAATTAAAATATATTTTAGTAAAACATCTAAAACCATAATTATTTATAAACTGACATTTATTTTGCTAAGCATATATGTATTTGTTGTAAAAGTAGTGAAATAGGAAAAATTAAAACTATGAAGAAACATTTTAGTGATTTCAGATGCGATTTTTTTTGCTATTAATATTTACATAGTACTACTACTTAGTTAACGGCATTAAAGCCGCATATACCAACCTATCTGGCCAGCGTACTTTAGAAGTCCAAAATCTGGACTATTAAACGCTGTGCAAGCTAAATTTAAAAACCCCATACGCCAAAAATGCCTTACAGAAGATATTGCTCGTCAATATCAAGGAACTGCACTAGCCAATGATGACTTAATTTTTAACGAAGTGTTTAAACTTATTGAGGACACAATTTTTGAGATGTTCGGAAAACTGCTGGCCAATTTCAGTTTGCTTAACCCACAAAAAACGGGAGAGCTATCCACTGATATGATCAGAGAGCTAGGATATGACAGTGTCGCCTTAAGTGCTAAAGTCGCCCAAATAGAGCCTCAGTTACTACCAGAGCAAAAACAAAGTTTCAATCTCAGAACAAACCGCATAGCTAACGGACAAGGAGCTTTCTTCTCAAGAATCTGTTTCAAGAAAAAAGAAAAAAGCATTGGATCCCAGCTTGCAAGACATGTTATTAGATGGCGTAGTAATCGAGCTTCCAGGTAAAACGGCAAACACTGCCAGTTATCGAGCGGGGTACAGCAGTAGACGAGATGAACGCGTGCCTGAAATTTTCATCGTTTCGAAGTAAAGTTGAGCGGTTGTAGCTGAAGACCAATCAAAGAGACTTCTCCTTCTTCTTTAAAAGAGCTCTTCAGCGATCAGTAATCTTAACTATTCGCACAAAAACTCCTCAACGAAGGCGTAGGTCGCTTGTCAAAGGACGCTAAAGGCCAAATAACTTTGATAACTGATTTAGTATTGTTGTAAGTTCGAAAGATAACCTTATCAAAGAGGTATTTTCGACCTTACAACAAAACTTGGCTAACGTGGAATGGTTGTGCAAAAGACCTATCAATGCACCTAAAATTCGAGTTAGTGAAAAAAATAATAAAAACATTGTAGCAAGTTCCAGGTGAGGTGGACCTGGAGGAACTTAGGCTACTTTTTTTAGACTAGCTTCGCCCCGCTGGTAACCTTACTTTTAATAATAATAATAATGTCTTTGGAACCCTAACCACTGGTTTCTTGGTCCTGTACCCAAAGTCGGCTGTCTACTATTATATATTATTAATGTTCATGTATTTAAAAATGTAATTGTTATACATCAATGTAATAAATATTGCGAACATCTACACAAAGCCATCTAGCTCTAAGCTAAGCAGAGCTATTGTGTTATGGGTTCTAGACAGCTCAAATATATATATATATATATGTTTTCTATACACACATAGAAAACATCCAAACTCCGAAACAAATATTTTCAGATCATATTTTGGTCCAACCCGGGCATCGGTTCCACTACGCCACCGAGGTAGTTTAAATTAATTTAAATAATCAAAATAAAAAATAATTAAGTTACATGCAAATACTGCTTTATTAAAGCAAACATAATGGCTTCCTGTGCGTGTTACAATTAGGTATGTGCGTGCAGTCGGGAATATACATAGGTTATGAAAAATTATAATTTATACTTGTAAATCACACTCAATACGACTAGTAAATTAAGATGGAATCGGCTATAAAAACTATTTACTCATCAGTTCCACTGTCTAAAATCTACTTGGAAATGAAGTGTCTGCTGATAAAGTGTGGTATATATATATAATATCATTAATATTACAATACAAGTATAGCAAATTTAACTTATAATATCTCTTAACTTGGCACGAGAATTAAAGTTATTTAATGCAGAAGAAAAGTAAATAGACGAAAAAGATTATAGGAGTCAGAAGGTACTCCAAGGATTGGCTCAAGAGACTTTTCAGTACTTTCTCTACCCAAGGTAGGTTAAACCAGGTAAAATAGTTAAATTAAACTAAACACAGAGATTTTTGTGTGAGTTGTGTTTAATTTTATTCTCGTAGTAAAGTGTCAACTGTCTTTCAAAACGTAAGTTTTTATTTGCCTATAGTTTAATTTTAGTCTGTAATTCGCAATAATGCAAAAATAATTTAAAATCTAAATGTAAAATATAATTCACTATATAATTGCTAAGAGCTTCAACGCGGAACTAAATTTTACATAATACAATTTAATAGCTCTGTTATTTTTGTGCACAATTAAATAAGTTTCGGTATTTATACTTAAATAATAGTTAACATGTGTATTCTCTTGTTTATGTAATTTAGCTCGTACAATTCTTGCTCGAAATCAAAAAACTAGAAAAGCATTCATACATTATCTTTATTAACCCGACTGCCAAGAAAGGGTTATGTTCTTGCGCGTATCTTGTATGTATGTTGGTTTGTAATCTTTATTACCTCGTTTCTTCTAAATGGCCGTATGGACTTAGACAAATAAGGTATTCTCTTGTCCGTCTTAAAAATAATAGTGTGTTTAGATGGCATTTTTGCAAAAAAACGAAATGACCGATTTTTGACATAAAATAGTGATAGATTAATAAAAACAAATCACAAAATGTATCGTTTTTCATTTTCTTGTATCGAAATCAAGAAAATGAAAAAAGAGGATAATAGCTTTACCTATATAGAAAGTTATTTAATAAGGAATAATAGACTGATTAAAAAAATGTTTTGACTATTTAAAAATAGGCTATGTTTGTGTTGGACCTCATGCTGTTTTGATATTTTGAGAGCATTAGCTTTAAATAGTTTTTTTTTGCAATGAGAGTTTGCATGCTTGAAATTATTAAGAACATTTTCATTATTTAAAAGTCTTTACCTATATTAATCTCAACTTGAAGAAGATAATCGGGACAGATGAGAGATGATTTATTATATCTTTCCTATCCGTCATTACATAAGTATACGTAGTTGCTATGAACATAGTACAAATATTTAAATTAAAACCGTATATTTGCTTAGTTAATTAATTCTTGTTAAAATATTCTAACTTTAATATATAGGAACATAAAAAACATAACTCTGACACAGAATATATAATAGCGTATTATTTTATAACTAAACTATATCGTAGATAAAATCGAGAGTGACATTTATTTCATACCTAATCACAAAACATGTTTTGCAAAATCTTTCTTTTGGTTGAATTATGTATGTGGGTAAGTGAACAGTTATTATTGGAGTGGTAATAGTGACACTAGAAACAAGATCTTTCTAGTATTCAGTGTGGTTCCCTACTATATAGTATTTTCATGTTTTGAGATTTTAGAATTCATTATGTCTTGTTTAAGAGTTGACCGAAAAGTATATACACTGCAATGAAGTCGTTAATCACATTTATTTATCGAAGATATAGTTGTAAATTTCTAAGAATGAAGCTCTATCTTATTATGCATTAAAAATGCAAAAAAAATACAGGATTATTTAAAAAAGTAAGGTGTGTAGTAAGGAAACTTGTCAAGCAGATATGATTCATCAAGAGAATCAGAAAATTCATTAAGGTACATATTCGCTATTCATGAGTTTGTTCTATCTTCATTAGTGATGTCTTCATCGTTAAAGTAGCTTTATGATGTATGCTTACAATTAAGCTTATTAAAGGGATATTAAGAAAATACTGCGTATCATTAATATTACCGTGGTACCGTAACACATTTGGAGGCGGAAGTGCTTGCCGAAGTTCACCGACGGGTGGCTGAATTCCGGGCAGACGGTTCGTTGGTCGTCCCGGCTTGAGGCTCCACGTGCTGGTTTCGCCGATGGAGGCTCTCAAGCCGGTCATCCTCGAGTGGGCCCTTCCCTTCCGACTGACGCAGGTGCTTTCCGGGCACGGTTGCTTCGGGAAGTACCTGCACTCGGTCGCCAGGAAGGAATTGAGTCCCGTCTGCCACCACTGCGACTGCAGTGAGGCTCAGCACACGCTGGCGGTATGCCCCGCTTGAGCTCCGCAGCGTCGGGCCTTCACTGGATTCATCGGAGGAGATCTATATGGTCATAGACCATCGTGTCCATGTCGGCCAGAATGACGAAGGGCGGAGACCGCGCTAGGACCAACGTTGCCTCGTATGAAATCGTACGGTAATTCCATGCGACCCCTATGGCCATCAGCCGCTGCAGACTCCCGAGTTGAGCTTTGCAGCGGGAGGAGCCCGCCAAGTCCTTTGACCAGACGGGAGCTCCATAGAGGACCATGGATCGCACGACGCCCATTTAGAGGCAGCAAACTTCTTCCCGACATTGGGTAGCAGACTATGTAGCGCCCCTACTACCCCTTTAACTCGAGGTATTAGTCTCCCGGAATGCTCTTCCAAGCTCCACCAACTGTCCAGGATGAGGCCTAGGTACTTCAGTGTCATCCACCCGGAGGGATGAGCTGGGTGTTTCCTGGCGCTCACGTAGGCTATGGAACCATATCGTCACGCTGACACTGAGACGATATGGTTCCAGCCCAGCCCACGAATCTTTTCCACAACACAAGCCACCTTGCTCGACGAGCCTAAGCACCTCCTCGAAGCGTGACCCCCTGACCCTCTAGCCAGTATTAGGGTATTGTCTGCATAGCAGAAGACACTTAGGCCAGAGGGCAGACTAGTGCAAAGGACAGCGTCGTATACGAGGATCCTGGATCCCTCCTCCTCCTACTTAGTGGAGAAGAAATTAAGCATTTACAGGTGGATGAATAATATAAATATCCAGGTATAATTCGAGGTTCCATAACAATTGTCCGCCAGGGGAGGGTGCCAAAAGCGTAACTGCCAACGACGGCCGGTAGCTAGATCTCCTCCAATGACTGCAGTGAGGGCCCAACGTTGTGGCGCCCAAGCGGGGCAGGCCACCAGCCCCATCGAGTGCAGGTACTACCCGAAGCAACCATGCCCGGAAAGCACCTGCGTCAGTCGGAAACTTCAAAGTGATCTTTTTTTTTTTTTACGTGCTGGAATGCCTTTACGCTCTTCGCTCCCCCTCCCGCGGGGACAGGGGGTTCACTTTGTGTGGGACTCCTGACTGACTCGCCAGACTACCCACTAAACCACCACGGTGTGCCACTCTGCGCCTGAGACAGGCGGAATCCGGGAACCGCTTTCTTACGCCATCCGGACCCCTCCCAGCGCCTGCCCGCACTGAAGCGGGCACCGTCTCTAGATGTTAAGACCTCTCAAAGTGGGCGACGTACGGCACACCTGTAACGTCGCCC
>PKRV01001267.1:18378-60763 GCA_003709505.1 Hyphantria cunea
GGGGGGGAAAACCCGTCCCGCTCATCCGCGGCCACACTCAGGGCGGCATGAGTCGCTAATAGGCGCGCCTCCGCCGGTTCGCCGGCGGCGGATCGGGTCCGAGTGGAGACCGTCCTCCCGGGCCTTCTCCGCCGACTCCTTCTGCGAGATGACTTCCTCGCAGAAGGTCGCGACCGCGGTAAAACTACTCTCGCCGCCGGCCATGGAGCGTACGACGGCCGGCAGCGAGAGATCTCCTCCGATGACTGCAGTGAGGGCCCGACGCTGCGGGGCCCAAGCGGGGCACACCGCCAGCGTGTGCTAGGCCGAATCCTCACTGCAGTCGCAGTGGTGGCAGGTGGGACTCAATTGCCTCCTGGCGACCGAGTGCAGGTACTTCCCGAAGCAACCGTGCCCGGAAAGCACCTGCGTCAGTCGGAAGGAAAGGGTCCCGTGCTGCCGCCCTGCCCACTCGAGGATGACCGGCTGGAGCGTCTCCACGGTGGCGAAGCCAGTACGTGGAGCCTCCAGCCGCGAAGACCCACGAGCCATCGTGGCTCGACGGGCGGCTTCACGCCACTCGCGTACCTCTTCGGGCGGAATTCAGCCACCCGTCGATAAACTTCGGCGAGCACTTCCGCCTCCAAATCCCACGGGGGTGTTCCGGCCAAGGCGCACGCTGCCTCGGTCGACACCGTGCGGTATCCGCGTATGGCTCTGACCGCCAATACCCACTGAGGGCGCCAGAGGCGCGCCTTAATCTGGGCGGTCAGAGCCGGAAACTTCAAAGTTATCTGCCTTAACCCTTAGACGACTTTCCCCGAATTTGGGTGGAGTGCAAGTTGATAAAAGAAGATCTATTTTTACAGTTGTACAGGCTCGCTTATCATATGTCCCTCCAACACAAAGAGAGGAGAATGAAAAACTTTGAAAAAGATCTATTAATTAAACACAAACAGAGCAACGACAATGTAGACACGTATTCATAGTGTTTACAGTCGGTGAGCCGAGTTCATCGGTGCAAGCTACGTTCAGCACGGCGAATATAAATGAGAAAACATGCCATAGAACAAAGATTAATTTAGAATAGTACTTTTTACTTAATTATTTTAGCCTGCTACCTAAATGTCAATATTAGTTTTTCAGCAGTCATTAACTTTAAGAGACTTGTCTGAAATTTTCATCGAATAAGAAGTAACTTCCATAGGAAATTACCATAAGTACGACATCTGAATACTGATAAATAATACTAGTCGAGACGAATCAAATGATTCCACACACAATGGATTTTCTAGTTCCATTACAGAGTTCCTATGACCACCTTGCATGAATATATGATATAGATGGTCCAGTACATTTTCTTTCTTGTTAAAAATGCTCTGTGTGTGAAATTTTCAAATGGCCCAGCCCAATTTGAAAACAACCATAGCTTAACTCACGAAATTTACTTAAGGCAATAAATATTTATGCAATTCCATTGGTATTATACACACTTGGTAGTATTTACTACAAAACTATAGATTTAAATCTATAGCAGATTGACATTTAAACTAGGAATTTTTTTGCTATGAATAAAGCGCAACAACAAAAAGCATAAAGAAATAGAGCTACGACAGAACACAAAATACACAGAAAAAAAAGTCAAATAAGTAGTGGTAAAACCAGAATAAATAAAATAAAATCAAAACCTTTACATGGACAGTTTTGTAAATCAGTATTAGAGATGAGAAATATAGCTAGGGTACAATCATTTGATTCGATTAAGAAACAGTCACTATCACCATCACTAGAGTAATCGATATTTGCAATACAGGATCAGGCAATAGTAACCAGGCAATATGAAAGGGACCTATTAAAACGTGCAATAGACAGTAACTGTCGGCTATGTTTAGTAAAAGACGAGAACGCACAAAACATTGTCTCGGGATGTGAAAACCTAGCTGGCACTTATTATACTAAACGACACAACTACATTGTACAATATATATTTCGGAGCCTTTGCAAAAAATANCAGCCAATGTTCCACAGGACACCATACGATATTTCACGCCGACCGAGACCGGTCCTACTTGGGTAGATGACGGCTCTCCCGTCAGTTAAACCCCGACTATGCTGCGGACCAGGGAGGTACTCGTTGGTAAACTAGTACCTCCCAGATGCAACCTCCAAGGCAAAGTTTTGAATATGTTGGCGATGCCTAATGACACTTCGGAAACTTGCCCAGCTCGAGGTATATGCTGAACAACCTTCTCAGTCGGGTTCGAGAGACGGCGCCTCATCATTTAGAGCCAGGACCTACACTCGGCCTGGAATGCCATCGGGCCTTGGGCGGTGCTTTTAGCTTTTAGCAGTTGCGCTAAGAATGAAACCGAGTATGATGTAAATATTATATAACGTAAAGTGTGCTATAAAAGTATATAATTGCACACTTTATTCTTCTTCTTCTGTCTTTGTTTTTGCTCTTAAAAAACTACTCCAGCACATTCTTAATGTATCCATTTTTTTCCTCTCTCCGCTGTTGTATCCTGTAATAATTTTACAGACAAAAGTGATACGGAAAAAATAACACCCAGAATCATAATAACAAGTTCTGGTTTACACAATGTGTTGTACCATGTGTGGATCGAACTCGCAATGCTCAGCGTGGTTAGTAGCGAAGCGTTGTAAGACGCTTGAACGACTTCGCTACGTGTGCAGTCAAAAGACTCTGTAAAAGTCTAGTCGATAGTCTTGGGTTTCTATTTACCTTAATATTACTTACTTTATTAGTATGTTACTCCCATGATATATTAACAAAAATTGTATACACACTTTTAATAATGTTATGTGTAAGTTAATTTAATAAATAAACCTAACGTGTAAAATAAAACTTTTTTAAAGACACTCTTAAAATCACAATATCACTTCGAATAACTATTCTTAATTGTCATGATATCACTTCAATATTTTACGCACTTTAGCTCAAGACTGAACTACACTGCTGTCCATGAAACGTCTCTTATATTCCATGCCAAAGCAACCAAAATCTTCTAGTCCTTGATGACGTAACACCGTAAAGAACATCTTGACAGTCACGTCAATCACGTCAAAATAAAATCTATATTCGCTCTTATGAATATTGATGTAAGGTATATCATTCTGTGGCTTAAGATATCAATGAGAACTCTTTTACATCAATCGTCTCAAACATTGTACTAGGATATTCTTTCTTCGTAAAAATACATTATTTAATGTGATGTGAAAGAAAGACAAAAAAGAAAAATGTTCAAGTTGGCCTATAGCCACAACAGAATTTTTCTCTTAAGAAAACATCATAAACGTGTGTTTAACGTATACTCATTAATATTTATGTGAGCAAAGAAGCATCTGGTAAAAAATGTCTTACTTTTTCAAGTCCACATACGCTTTGTCTACATTCATAACTTATTTAACAACAATGGAATTTTATTTTAATGGTGTGAACCAAATAACATTTATATCAACACAAACGTAGAACTAAAAATCTTATTTTTGAACCTGTATCATCGAATTAGTTTAACTACTATAATTTTATTAATATGACCTACTTACTTCAACTAAAAACAAAAATGTATTAAATGAATAAGAATAATATCAAAACAATAAATTACTTGCAACAGTAGTCGGTTACCAAAACATTTATGCATCTGAACCGTAACTCCTGGTCTAGGAATATTCAAAGCCATAATTGAATAATATATATTTAACTTAAAGTCATAAACTTTGTAACTTTTATCCTTTTTTATGTGAGTCACCATGCTGCACTCGCAATGAAGATTAGTTGGAATGGAGGATGACGTATGGATTCAACTACAGCTCCTTTAGAGTTCCAAGTTTCTCGTACCGTGTGTGCTCTTGCGATATCATAGAGTAATTGTGATGAAAATGGATATTCACGTTTGACATGGTGGAACCGAAAGCGAAAATTGCAAAGATAACCAAAGAGCGTTTAAATTTGAACACGTTACGACGTTGTTTGTAGTTTGTGAAAGAAAATTCTTATCTGATTTTACATCAGATTCTAGCCAGAGTGAATATGAGTATCTAAAAAAGCGAAAAAGGAAAGTAAAGAATAAAAACTTGTGGGAAAAAATGTACCAATGTTAGAGAGAAGTTTGAGTGAAAAATAGACATCAGCTCGAGGAAAGAAGGTAGCAAGAAGGTAGTCCAAAAAACTTAATTATCAGGAGAACCAGTTTGTGACATGACAATCGTCCCAACAAAATTAGTGAGGACGTATTTCCTAGTAAGAAACCGCACTATGGTCAAGCCACTGAAAGGAGATATTTTGAAAAGCCGCACTTATCACTTTTGACACTATACAGAGCCTTTCAGCAGTATTGTTTTGGGCAAAAGAATAATGTCTTAAAAATGAAGAACAACGCTTATCACAGATATTTTCGTGAAAACAGTATTTATTTGTTTAGACAACTAGAACAGATGCTTGTGACAATTGTACAAAATGTAAATTTCTATTTCAAAGTAATCATAAAGATCCATGTCAGTTTCAATACATATTGCATATAACGTGCTCAAAAAAAAGCTTTTGGCGTCACTTCAGAATAATCCTGACACCTTACCCATTACAAAACTCAACATAACTTAAGAATTTCATAAAAGATATTTATTATGGCTTTACAAGTTCAACGTTCACTGTCACACAATGATGGAGCAAGTTCTTTTTATTGTTTTCTGGAAATTAATTTAAAAAAGGGACCCAACACTGTCTTTTATTTCATACATCATTTGCAAAAAATGTTGCAAGATTTGCCTAATATTAAGAAGATAGTATTTTTCTCTGATGCTTGTGGAGCCCAAAATAAAATAAAATAGAGGTAATGTTCTCCACATGGTTGGCCAAAAGCTTAAACATGCCAATGAAATATGTATTTCCAGTAAGAGACCACTTTTATTACCAATATGGCATATTGCTAAAATCCTTGGAAACTATTGAGTCAGTATCATCAATCCTAGTGTCGATGGCTAGCCACCTTATTGAAGAATAAAGGTTTATAGATCTTTTTGTCCAAGATACCCACAGTCACGGTAAAAACAAAGCTGGACTGGAGGCCAGTTGCAACTAATTCGGGAGATTCTATCAGTCTATTGAATATTTTGATGAATCTTATTAAAAACGCGAAAGTCAGAAAAGTTATTAAGTAAGTTAAATATTATTGTAATAAATACACATGTTTAACTTACATTTTATTAGTTTTAAAAGTAATTACATTAGTATTGAAATTGTTAGTTGTTTTCTTTAATTGTTGATTTTTAATCAACAGTAAAATATTAACATCCTATCTGTTTACTAGTTGAATACATCAACGCCATATATAAAAGAAAATTAGATTTTACGATTTTTCTGATTTCTTTAAAATTACGTTCAAATACTTTATTTGAATAACTTATATTATGAGTAGTAAAATAATAAAATATAAGACATTAAAACTTTCAGTATCAATTTTCTCGAAACATTATTTTACAACATACGCCCTTGCTACACCAAATGCTTCAATTCGACCCAATAATTCGTTTATTTCTGTACCGACTCAACAAGGCATCGTATATACCTGATTTTCTTAATTTTTATCTTACTCATTTGATACAACTGTGTCAATATTGTTGTTAACGTTAAACCATGCCTCTAAATTCTGGCTAGTTTCGGATTGGCTTCCACCATCCCCTTCAATTCAGCGTCATTCACCTGTATCGGCCTGTGTTTCATTACGAAATCATTTGAATTAAATAAAAAACGCATGTTTCGTGCATTAGCAGTCTACTCTCCAAACGCAGCATTGATATCGCGATCTGTTTCTACCGCGTTAATTCCGCGTCGAAACTCGTATTTAAAGATTATCCATTTTCCTGTCTAAGTTTAGTAAAAAACAATAGAAAGTCCAAACCGGAATAGGTATCCTGTGAAAAGTCTCAATTTTCAAAATTTCACACCATAAAGGTATTATATCAATTCAAAGTATACATATATTACGATAAAACGGTAGTTTATACTTCTTTGTAATTTATATATATGGACTTAAGGTATTAGGTACAAGGCGCTCAAGAAATGCGTTAGGAGCTAAGGACGCCTCGTACATGTATAACTAAGTATAATTTATTGCTTGAAGTGCTTTTCCTCAAAAGTCAGGAGAATAAATTGATGCATTAATTGCATTAAATTGAAACAAAAACATTATTGAACACTATTTAGTTTTAAATATTATTTGTATGATAAGTCATGTCTGCATTGATAAAATTTAAAACTGATGTGATTTTCATTACCAGCAGCCAAAAATCTAAAATGAACGAACTTAAACGTTACCCATATTGCTTCAAAGGATAGAGCACCGGACTGTACATTAAGCTCGGTTCCTAGTCATCACGAACATCTTTACGTATTTTTCTGATTTATGTAACCCTCAAAAAACCTATTATAACTTCATAATTTCATAGATTTACACACACAAACACACTCCCACACATGCACACGTTCACACAAGCAAACCCAAAAGTTAATGTAATCTAGTATTTAAATTTTAATAACAATTTGCAATTTTATATGTATACCTATGTATCTTTTGTTAATTTTATGGAATACAGAAGCAGATTGTTCTTAATACAGGCTATTTAAGTAGCCCTAGCTAAAACATCTGTGACTATTATGTAAAGGATATGTTTTTAAGAAATAAATTATTATTATTATTATTATTACAATGTTAACAGTCACTTAACAGACAAAAGGTATTGAGTTGAAATTTAAATTTTATACTCAGGTCTACGGTCCCCTGAAGATAAAGAAAATCAAACCTCTAGATTTATATAAAAAGATACGGCCGTTAATTCAGCAAAAAAACGCATATTTTGACACTCCCGAAGAAATAAAAACTCATAGGATACTTCCCGTTGGCCTAGACTATAGCAACTATAAAAGTAGCAAGTAACATTAACATCGCTATATACTACAAATACGAAAAAAATCTATACATTTATAATTAAATTACAGGGGGTCGAAATTTTTAATTTAAACTATTAGTTTAAATGGGGTCTCATGTGAAAGGGTGTGATGTGCAATTGTGCACTTGCAAAATATATTTTATTTATTTTTTACAACTTATAATTAAATTCTCCTTTATAATGAATAATATCAAAAAATTACCGTTCCCCTTCTTGTCTCCGGAGTCTGTGAATTGTAATAATTAAGAGAAAACTGCGCGATACAATTCCTGAACTCCGTTTCCGCCCCATTTTTATAGGTAAATACTATTTTATGAATAATGATTGAAATTAAAATTGTAATTTGTAAGTTTATTGCAAATTTCTTAATGAGGCCAAGGAATTCTATTAGCATCATATGTAGAAGCATCCTGTTTAATTAGATATCCAGCTTAATTAAGTAAAAAATAAAATCAGGGCAGGACACCTATATTTAAAAACTTGCATAGTTTATATTAAATAGAGATTTGAAAGTAACGTGAGCGCGGGGGCGCGTTCGTGTCTAGCTAGAACTATACAGCTTTATATAAAAGAAGCGCTATGTTTCGAAACCATTTCAATTTAGAATCTCGTCGCGATCCTACCGAGGGAGCGTGCTGGAGGTCCGGAACGCAACCGTAATTTGCGTACTACAGTGACAGATTTTGTCATCTTAAACACCTACTATTTTTGAGTCATTGATAATAATTAATAATTATGGCTGTTACAAGTGCAAGGAGTATTATGGATTTGAAGAAGGGGCAAATTTTCAAGAGAGAAAATGCCAGGATTAATAAATATACGGTAAGTTTAGAGTAAAATAAGATCGAATGAAATTCAGTTTAGTTATTTTGGATTTAAATTTTTTCATCACTTTTTTCAATAATAATGTTTTAATATGAATATTTCAATAGAATATTGCAATTTAAGGAAATAGATATTAATTAAATTCTGGTTGTCTTGGTTGTTAGTTACAAACTCTCTACTAATGTTATAATTTTATCAATAAATTTTCAACAGGACATTAATTTTTTAACGCATGTCGTATTGCACATTGCATGTAATACATACAATTTTTTTTTATTAATAATGAATAGATTTTCTATTTCATATTGAACATTGACACAAAATGTAAATAAACAAATAAATATATTTTTTGTGCGTACATGTAATTGTATAACTAATGAAAATAGACTGGCGCCTCTTTTGCCACTGCACGTATCTATCAATGCGTTCATAACAACTCTTACTACCGGCATTTACCTATTTATAAATATCACGTACTAAAATTTGGAGTTGACTCTAATAACATTAAATGCAATGAGTGATGCCAAATTCTAATTCTGAATTAGAATCTGGCATCTATAATCTTATTCATAGACGTGAGTCATATATAGATTACATAAAATAACGTACTATATAAAACCGGTAGTGGTTAGTAATTCTGATTTGTTGGTCGTGGTTCGATTCCCACCTAGGGAAAAAATTGTGTATTGTGAGATGAGCGCTATTTTTCTAAAACATTTCTACACTAAGATTAGAAGTATATGAAGGGGGTTCGTGGCTTTGTAGTAACCCTGTCAATAACAATATGTCAAGATCAACATATTGCTAAATTAAGCGTCCATGATGGGTGACGACTCTTTAGCATTTTGAGATCCCTCGTGTTCGGAAAGCACGTATGTCACGGTTACTCTACGAACATCTTTGATAATCGTAATATCGGGTGGTTAGAGCCCAAAATTCCAACATCAACCTTTTCATAAAATCTCGATATCGCCTTGTACTTGGGTTGTGAAGTACTTACCGCAGTCCCTCCACGTAAAAAATTGTAGTTCAGTCGCATCGTAGTAGAATTAAAACCAACTCAAAGCTAATTTGGAAAAAAGGCTCGGAGTAAGAAAGATTACAAATATATGAGTATGTGTATTTGGACATTCGTTCCGATTGACGGCAATATGCTTGGCAGGCCAAAATCGTATTCAAAAATTTTAGTCAGTAGTAGAATACCGTTTTTTACCCCTTCGGGGATACAGGCATGAGTGAATGAATGATAATTAAAATTAATAAAAATAAATGACGGTGTCTAAGGACGTGGGAAATGTAATTAAATTACTTAGGTTCATACAAGATAGTTAATGATAGTTATTAAGTTATAATGCAATTAACATTTTTTTAGTAATGTCCAAATGTGTTTTTTTTTATTTAAAGACTTAGATTTTTTTTTATTTTATTGCTTTAAGGTCTTGTATATATTTGCACTAACTGAATTAAAAACTTGACGTCCCTATATCCGTATCCGTAGACACAAATAAACCATATTCGTGTCCGTATCCAGGAGTATAAAATGCCACTACTTCAGAAAATAATAGTACCTATACTACATTAATATTAAAATAAAAATAATATAATGAATAATGGTAGAAGTTCGATACCAGGACGGTGCGATCTCTAGTCCGAATAAATTACTGACAATAATAGCGCATAGTATATTTCATCAACTCTCCTATTACTCATATCACCAACGTCTGAACTGGAAATATTAAGTTCGTGACACAAGGCTGGCGTGTATATTTCATTATGTGTGCAGCTGAATGTATGACGTGTTAAAAAAAACAGTCCTATTTAATACTTGGAACTATTAAATGGTATTTTGATCCGGGATAGATTTGATTTGTTTGTTCCGGTAAGAGGCTTGATAGAAAATATTTTCTTCAATCATGATAATTTATATGAATTCATGAAGTTGTATATGTTTTGTTATGTTCGCCCCAATATATTGTAAAATATTATGTGATATTAAAATGAACCGAATCGCTGTGATTGTATTACATAAAGTAGGTATAAGAGTCAAATACAAATTGTTAAATCCTCCATACGCTTGGTATGAGTTAATTGTTTGTGTACTAGTCTATTGATAGGTACAATAAAACCTCTGTTTGTGACATAAAAAGATATGGCCGTCCATGTAGTGTTCGCACGAAGAGGCTATCAAAGCCGTAAGGGAAAGAATTCGAAGAAATCCTATCCGAAAGCAAAATATTTTATTTCGAATAGAATAAGGTGGTAAAATCAACTAGTTAAGCGGTACGCAAAGACAGGTCACAGAAAAGTTTTGTTTACGGATGAGATTTTTTTTTACAATTAAGGAATTTTTAAAAAAAAAATAATGCTAAAACCTCTAAAGAAGTTTCTCAATTAGTCAACAGAGTACAATGTAAGCATTATACGACCTCAGTGATGGTTTGGTGGATGTTACCTATGAAGGAGTAACTGAGCCACATTTTGTGAAAAAGCTATCAATACATCGGCATAAGTGTATCAAGATTACATTCTTGGGAAGGTAGTTAAGACCCTTAACAACACCATGTTCAGGAACCAAAAATGGTTCTTTCAGCAAGACTCGGCGCCGGTTCATGGAGCTCGNAAAGCTCGATCAACCCAATCTTGGTTGGAAACGAACGTTCTGGACTCCATCAAAGCTGAAGAGTAGCCGTCATCTAGTCCTAATCTTAATCCACTGGATTATGATTTATGGTCAGTTTTAGAGAGTAAGGCTTGCTCTAAACGCCATGATAATTTGGAGTTCCCAAAACAGTCTATACGACTGGCAGTGAAGAATTTTCCCATAGATAAAGTATATGCTGCTATTGATAACTGGCCTCAACGTTTAAACGACTGTATTGCAGCCAATGGAGACCACTTTAAATAAGCTTTATATATTTTTATCTACACCCATACTATAAATCCTCTATAAAAATTTCTGAAACAGCTAATTATATGTTTGTATGTTATGTTTTAATGTTGGCTATTGCCAACTTTAAAACACATTATGTTTTAAAGGTGGCAATAGCCAACATTAAAACAGCCTGTGTCATAATAACCATAATATTATCCAAACAAGTGTTATAATATTGTACTAAATTTTATAATACAACTCCTTTGTAAAAAAAACTAGGCACGCGCCTTTCATTGCCACAGCGCTGTAATTAAAAAAAAAGAACGTATATTTGAATTCACGTCGTATCCCGCCATTTTTTTTGGATTTAGTATTGCAAAAATGTGTTACTTTATAGAGGATTCACATCAAGGGTGTAGATAAAATATTGTATGCAACAGTAAAGTCTTGTAAATAATCTGGTATTAAAACTATAGGTAGGTATATAGGTATAATAAGAATTGTATGAGGCAAAAAAATACCTACTTAGATACTAACTTTAGACAACAAAATATCAATATGAAATGCTATACGTCTTATTTTAATACGGAAACAATACCAAACTTTGTTATTGTTTCCTCAGTGATCTTGTTACTGCCAGCTAACTTGGTCCATCTACATTACAAAAACGTTAGCACTTAATGCATACCTTAGGATATTAGGTTTTAAAATTTGAAGTTGTTATTGCGAGGATTGAATTTCGCTACGATCGTGATATCATGATACGACCTATGGATCAAATCATTCAAATCTAAACTCTTGTAGTTATGGCTGCATCACAATTGGACGAAAACCAGTATATACAGTCAGGAAAGGCAATAAATTTAATTGCATATTAATAAACTGTATATCCAAGAAATTCGCGTCCTCGCCAGTTCGAATTACTTTATATATTTCAAACAATCCAGCAATCAGAACTTAACTACTACTCTCAGTCAGGTTAAGAAAAGACTGAATTTTTGACAAGCTATTTATAGAGTTAGTTAAATTCTTTAAAATAAATTACAAAACACCACATACATATAGCCTCATCCTCGAATTACTATTTTCTTAACAAGGTATTGAATCGTGTGATTTTTCTTGTCGAATTTTTGATTCTTGATTCTGATTTTTGATAAGTGATTTTTAACTACTGTATGACATATTACACGAGAATATTATCACAGTATACTTACAAATCAATATTAAAACACAAGTTTCAGTATACGCAAAATTTGCATAAAAATACACTCTTAACTTTCGTACACAAATCGTGCGGTATATTTCCAAAACGATACGTCCTTCGTGTGCTACATGGCAACAAAAATAGCATTAAATAATTTGAATAGTAGACATAAGCATATAATAACAAGCATAATACATATGTATCTATACACTGATCACCAAAAATCTGTAACGATTTTACTGTATTTGTTTTTTTTATTGTAAGTAATCCAGATCTAAAGAAAGTGCAATAATTAGAATATTATAAGACATTGTTAAAGGAAAACGTCATCAAAAGTTGAAATCAAAAGTGCAATATCGCTTCGAATCATAATATATTTCGAGAAGATGATTGAATTCCTTGTTTGGCTCCGTATGGTCCGTAATCCAAATAAGTTTTTTTTTGCCTAAATGGCAAAAAAAACTTATAAGTTTATTAAAAAACTGTGTGTAAATAACGATACGTTTACTTGTATTATGCGCTGGGACTGGCTTGCGGTATCAAAGCATACGCAGTCGAAATATATAAATATTGGTATACTAGTTAGTTTGCAAACTAAAATTTTGTCATTTCTAAGACGAGTGTTGAAAAAATAAATAAGTAAAACTCTAAGAGACTGAAATTAATATAGACTTGCTTTGAAAACATACAATCACTTTAAAAATTAATCCAAATCACCGAAACGTACTTACTAAAATGAACTGAAACTAGTTCAACTGGTCCAGTTTTGTTGCGCCACTAAAGTGAAGTGTAGTGAACTATTTAAACTTTTCATTTATTAACATCATTAATTCAAAAATGTTACTTCACGATGAGTTACTTAATCATGAATCATACTTACTTGTTAAATGAAATGTAAACCAGATATGTATATATTTAATTAAGTATAACTTTCATTTAAATGTGAACTATTCACTAAAATTCGATGGCCCTGACTTTAAACAATAATACCTACAATCTTCATATGTTTATTTACATACGTAAAACAATCTATTATAGGCACATTTTAACTTGATAAAAACACATTTTCAAATAGCTGTAACAATGCCTATAATAATTGAATAACACTAGACTTTTAGTTGAATATTCTTTCAAGGGAGGTCAGATTAGGTAGCAGATAACTCACTTGTGAGACAGATGGATATCCTGATAAAGTACGGTATCTGATTATCACTCCAATCCAAATGTTCATAGAAAACCAATTACGTAAATTTTTTCTTGTCGTATTTCGGACTGACCGATCGGACCTTGTTCAAGATCAGTATCAAGGCTTAAAGTTCGATGTGCTGAGCGCGCCTTTCGCTTAATTATTAACTGGCGATTATGACGCTACTACAGTGATTTGTAATTATTGTTTCTGAATGTCAAGTTCACTTTTCTTTGTCTGGGGTCAGACATGTCACATTGCAAACTGGTTTTCGTTGTGATTTATTAAGCCGTTTTTCTTTACTTCCTCATTCAGATCCATACTAATACTAATACCTTTTCATGGATTAACCGCTTCGCCGATTTCAATAAAATTCGGCATGAAGATACTTCGATTTTAAGGAAGGTCATAAGCCAGTCTTTAGCACCCTAAAGACTGGCTTATGACCATAACCGACATAAAAGCGGGTGGAGTCGCGTGCCAAAGTTAATTATAGTGTCAAACTCCTAACTAAACCAGTAAATCAACCGTTTAGGCAGGATCTCTTAGTGGTCGTAGGGATTGAATAAGTTGATGAAAAATCACTAAAAAGAAAACAGCATTGGCACGCACATATTGAAATGTTCCTGCATCACTACATTTTATTGATATTTAGTCATAATTATAACTGTAGTGTTCGACTACTGGCAGAAATTATTAGTAGTATGACTTTGTGAGTCCCTGTATGATATAGTTACTATTTCTGTGAATAATATGATTCCATCTTACTAAGTACCTTACGATTCAATACATACGTGTATTGAAAAATAAATTAACGATAAGAAGTAACTTCATTTTTGTATTTCGAACTATCTGATTCAAAGGAGTAGATTGTAATTGAGTCACATCTTAGAGCGCTGTGATCGCTGCAATCGATCTAAGACAGTTGATACCCTTGTGAGGTCGTGGTAACCTTGGTGATCGCCTCTTACTGTGTAGAATAGTAGAAGGTGCAGTGGCGTCCCACCTCGAGGGTATAATATAGCAAACTATTGATGGCACAGCAACTTTGATCCTTAATGACACCATCTATCAATTAAAACTTTTTCTGTATTGTACCTGATATTAATCAGGAAGTAGGTCAGCTGACCACAGTGTCGCAAAAAGTTATTTAATTTTGAGTAGTTAATTAATACAGGCTGTTGTTAAATGCGGAAGTTTTCGTTGACTAAACGCCGATACCATGACACACGTATCAGTTTCAGTGATACGGAGGCTTTTAAGCCGATTTTTGCAATACAATTAAAAATGCCCACTTTCTTAGATAAATAAAGTGTTGACGATTATTACTCACTTACTTGTACTAGCGTGATAACACCTCTATCTTACTACATACTAATTAATGGACACGACTCTCATCTAAGATACTGTTATTCGGAACTTTTCATCACTTAGTTCTGTCTTAGTGTTCTTTGGAAAAATCTATCCTAAATGGTACCAGTAGGAAATGATGTGTCAACAGTCTAGAAAAATAACCATAAGTCCAAATATAACTCCGAATTTGTATTAAGAACTGGATATGTTCGAATAAAATTCAAGATATATCTGGTTCGTGTCAAACGTAACACGATTTTTCAACGCGGTGGAATGTAGCAACTAGATTTATGCAACTGAGAAAAAAACTGCCATTAAGTCCTTACGTGTTCAGATTTGTTTCTAGAATATTAAGAGACCTTGAACTATTGTATATTCCTTGATTGTTATGACACGGAATATATGCATGGTTCATTAAAATGATTTTTGTGACTTTTTCTGTAAGTTCTTTCATGGATATATCCGAACCTGTCTGTCAGTTTGTTCCGATTAATCTCTGGAAGGGCTGGACAGATTTTGTTGGGACTTTCACTGGCAGATAGCTGACGATATAAGGAGTAGCTTAGGCTTCGCCCTATGGCATTACCCCTGGTACAATAACAACCACAGTTAACACCCCGGGGCTCAGATAATAATATGTATAAAATAATATTCTAACATTTAACATCTTTGTTTTCATAAAGTAATAAACATAAAAATACTTATTAAGCACACATTATTTTTTCTTGTTTTACAAACAATATTATCTGTATTCGATAAAAAAAGTGCATTTAATTAGAACAGTTGCGACGTGGGTTTACGTCATAACTGTTCAAGCAAGTATGATTTGCCAATTTTCGCGGGTGCACCGACCCTATCTAAACGATTACAAATAGGATTATAAATGTTAATCCTCTTTGTAACGGTTACCTATTTATTACACTTTTAAGCACTTTTTGGCATCGGGATTCCTACAATTCGTACTACATTCCATTTTTATTTTTCTTCGTGCTTTATAGAAAATGGAAAGTATTCAATGGAATCTATATTATTCTTTTAACAAAGTCATTACGGAAGTACCACCGTCCATCACACGGTTGTCTACGATCATAAATTTAAGGCCAACATTAACCACGGAGGAAATTGCTGGCAAGATTCCTTTATTAGGAACTAGGTGTTGCCCGCGGCTTCGCTAGCGTTGAAGTCGATTTTATATGAAGCTAATTAAAACTATATAAGTATGTACGAATAATTTATTCATGTTTAACCCTATTTATTTATTTTTAATCAATAGCTAATTAATAATAACTTTAATTCAAACTTTCGACCTTTATTTTAACCCCTTTAGGAGTAGAATTCCCATAAATACTAATAAAAGTATTCACTAATTTGTAATTAAAAGCCTAAGCCAAATTTTAAGGCTGCTAATTTAAAAAATAGCGCACTTCCAGATTCTTCTAAATTCAATCTTTCAACCCCTACTTTACTCCCTTAGGGGTAAAATATCCAGAAACGCTTAAATACGTATCTTTTCTAATCAGTAGCCCAAAGATAAAGCTTCATTAACTAACTTAAAAAATTACGGCCTTCCATATAATGTTTAAACCACTATTTCATCCCCTTAGGGGTAGAATATCTAAAAACTAAATGAATTAATAGGCTTCTAATCATTTCTAATCAGTAGCCCAATAATAAAGTCTCATGATTCTAACTTAAAAAATGACGGAGTTCGATATAATTTTTCAACCCCTATTTCACCCCCTTAGGAGTAGAAATTCCAAAGTTCCTTCCTTAGTAGGTGTTTACTCAGTAAAACGATCCTACTCACCATATTTCATAGCCCTTTAATAGTTCACACTCGGCGATGTCAATGTATAAGTAAAGATTAAACAAGAAGCATATCTATAATTAACGAAGATATATATTTAACTTTAAGGAATATACTGCCTTATGGAATTACAGATGTAGTTATTGGATTTAAGAAAAGAATATTACGATGTTATTGATCCTTTATCAGTGTAGGTCAGAATGATAAAGTAGTACATATTTATTAACAGTAGATTCTAGCTTAGGTAGCCTATGTAGTGGCAGATGACTTGTATATTTAGAGACAAAGAAATGGGAATGGGAGTTTAGAACTCTACATTTTTTTCTTATATAAGTTTATAATATAAACCGTAATGCGTATGTACGTTTTATTAAACCGAGTTGAACTACAATTTGTCTTAGTTTTAATGGTCAGCCTCAGGAAGAAGAAAATGATAGAAATTAAAGACAAAGTAATTTGGCAAACGATTTCAGAAATAAGGTAATTATTCAAAGCCATTTATATAGCTTGAATATTTTAAGGCAGTAGCATTTTATTCAAACAATAAGTTACCGGTCCACAAAGAATATTTGTAATCTAATAACCATGATTGATGTCTTCCACATAAGCGTAATAAAAGTATTCTTTCCTTGCTTTATTTCCTCAATTAGATATATTAATCTACCATTTTGTATTTTTATACCTAGTATCTAATGATATAAATAAAAATAAACAAAAACATTTCATTTTGAGCGTGGGCTTTTGATATAATAAAACTTGTATAAAAATAAGGTGTACAAGAATTATGTACGTGGGCTGTTCCAAAAACAGTTAGTGAAATGAAAATTAGTTAGAATATAAAAAAAGATTATTTTCAGCTTCTAAAATATCCCTCTCTAATCCCAATGCACTTATGCTTTCGAGTGAACCAGCTTTAAAAATATTTTAAAAAAAAATGTTGCGGAGGTCGAAAAATAACCGCCGAAATTCTTCGACGGCCTCGTCTGCAGTGCTAAGTCTTCGCCCACGAAGCATTTTTTTACAGTTAATCGCATGGAGCTATATCTGGGCTGTACAGAGGATAGGATAACATTTGTACCCCTGAGGTTGTCAAATAGTGCATAGTTCTAGCAGCTGTGTGAGCGGACGCGTTATCTTGGTGAAAAAGAATGCCACGGACGTGCTCCTTGGGCGCTCGCTATTCAACTACCTGAAATCATGAGGCAGACAATCTTCACTATAATATTCATTCACTTCATTACCCATTGCGTAGATTCCTGCTTGGTGAGAGGATTGTAGTTATGTGTCCATGATTCATCAGTTGTTAAAATATAGGATATGTTTTGGGAAATTCCTTCTTCGAACATTTCTAACATAAATTTTCACCAATCAATAGGACGTCAGTGGGCTGGCCACATTTGCCGAAGAACCGATAACCGTTGGGGTAAACGAGTTCTTGAGTGGAGACCGCGTCTCGGCAAACGTAGTGTAGGACGTCCACAAGCCAGGTGGAGCGATGATTTGCGCAAGACGGCTGGCAGGAGCTGGATGCGAGAAGCCATAGATCGAACTAAGTGGCGTGAAATTGGAGAGGCCTATGTCCAGCAGTGGACTGCGATAGGCTGATGATGAATAGGACGTCATTTTTGCTCATCGGTGAGAGAATGAAGAATGCATTGCGAAGCAAGCTTTCTAACTTTAAGGTGTTCATGCAGGATGGTGGAAACTACCTGTGACCCAATGTTTAGTTCAGTCTGTATCTCTCGATGTGTAGCCACTCCACTTTATCCTGATGACGTTTTCATGAGTTACTGCAGTTGGCCGGGACTGGAGTCATCATTTAAGTTCTCTCGACCAAGTTGGGGCAGACTCCCCAAAAGCAGCTTATAAATTTTCTTGAGATTCCTTGAAGTTTAGACCTCGTTTATAATCATAGAAAGTCATAGCACGAAAAGTTTCGCGCGAGACGTCCATTGTTACAAACAAAAGAAAAGTCACAGATAATCTATGGACATATTAAAAAAACTACAAAAAGGTGCAGCCGTTTTTACAAAGGAGGTTTGTGTTCAAAAAGCCGGCAATCCAAAATAGATACATGAAAGAGGAGATTGTATTTTTTCTGTGGCTATCAATTTTCGGCACAACTTAGGTATCTATTTAACAAATACTTAATAGTTAATGATTAAAAAAAAATACCAGATGGTATATTTGAAATTCAAAAAAGAATGCACACACAAACACAATTCTACTTGCAAACACGCATAAAAAATATTGTTGTTTTCTTTCCGGAATGTATCAATTCCATGTTTCATCTCCTGTCACTATGTCTTACACAGCATTTGAACATCGGGGATTTTACGTTAACAAACATTTTTTGCACCAATCTACTCGATTACGTTTTTGTTCTGGTGTGAGTTCGTGAGGAATCCATCATCCAACAAATTTTATTAAAGAATAATAATAAATATACGTTGATTTTTTTCAATTAATCTTCTGACAATAATCACACTCTCCTCTGTAACAGCAGTCGAGGATCGAACTTCACTAACCATGGAGAGAAACACGTTCACCATGAAATTTTGCACGCCAAAGCCTTACAGTGCTCAAATTTGGTACTTCCCTCCCAAAAGCATTTAGAAGACGAGCAGTGTTTCTTGCGGAGAAAGTGAACTTTTTAAATCGTAAACATAAACATAGACCAAAAATCTTTTCATATTAATTCCATTTTTGATATAAAAAATAATTAACACGCGACTTCCCGCCAAAATTTGTCTTCTTATACTAATTAGTTTTCATGTTAAAAAATATATGTTGGTAACATTCGAAATTCAAACATTTATGGGCGGTCCAGTAACGCAAAACTTTCAGTGTAAACCAGTGTGAACCATGTAACCATGTACCGCTGTGGGCGAAGCTGGTCTAAAAAAGTTACCTAAGCTACTACATCAGCCATCTGTCGATGAAAGTACCATCAAAATTGGTTTAGTCGTTCGAGATATTATCACAAACNAAATTGGGGCAGACTCCCCAAAAGCAGCTTATAAATTTTCTTGAGATTCCTTGAAGTTTAGACCTCGTTTATAATCATAGAAAGTCATAGCACGAAAAACTTAGCGCGAGACGTCCATTGTTGCAAACAAAAGAAAAGTCACAGATAATCTATGGACATATTAAAAAAACTACAAAAAGGTGCAGCCGTTTTTACAAAGGAGGTGTTCAAAAAGCCGGCAATCCAAAATAGTTACATGAAAGAGGAGATTGTATTTTTTCTTTGGCTATCAATTTTCGGCACAACTTAGGTATCTATTTAACAAATACTTAATAGTTAATGATTAAAAAAAAATACCAGATGGTATATTTGAAATTTAAAAAAGAATGCACACACAAAAACCAATTCTACTTGCAAACACGCATAAAAAATATTGTTGTTTTCTTTCCGGAATGTATCAATTCCATGTTTCATCTCCTGTCACTATGTCGTACACAGCATTTGAAAATCGGGGATTTACGTTTTTGTTCTGGTGTGAGTTCGTGAGGAATCCATCATCCAACTAATTTTATTAAAGAATAATAATAAATATACCCTGATTTTTTTCAATTAATCTTCTGACAATAATCACACTCTCCTCTGTAACAGCAGTCGAGGATCGAACTTCACTAACCATGGAGAGAAACACGTCCACCATAAAATTTTGCACGCCAAAGCCTTACAGTGCTCAAATTTGGTACTTCCCTCCCAAAAGCATTTTGAAGACGAGCAGTGTTTCTTGCGGAGAAAGTGAACTTTTTAAATCGTAAACATAAACATAGAACAAAAATCTTTTCATATTAATTCCATTTTTGATATAAAAAATAATTAACACGCGACTTCCCGCCAAAATTTGTCTTCTTATACTAATTAGTTTTCATGTTAAAAAATATATGTTGGTAACATTCGAAATTCAAACATTTATGGGCGGTCCAGTAACGCAAAACTTTCAGTGTAAACCAGTGTGAACCATGTAACCATGTACCGCTGTGGGCAAGGCTGGTCTAAAAAAGTTACCTAAGCTACTACATCAGCCATCTGTCGATGAAAGTACCATCAAAATTGGTTTAGTCGTTCGAGATATTATCACAAACAGATAAAATCTTTGAAAACTGCATTTTTGGTATTACATACATCAAAAATTTAATTTTAAAAGATTTTTTGAGTATCCTTTCTAATGCAATAGGTAAAAAGCTGTTAATTTGAATTTACAAACAGATCATTTTTATTTATTTTTATAGATATGGGTTGTACAATAAAGTGTTTTACGTTTACGTACAATATAATAATGGAACAGCCACATTTCAGCATTATGTTTTATTATGTACACATATAACACTTTACATAAAGAAAATAATTTATCCACAAAAAATGCTTAATGAACAAAAATTTACATTAATTAATAATGCCATAACTTGTGACCGACCATTTAGCCGACAACTTGTTCCTCCATAAGAACCTTGACAATCATGTCATGTTTATTTAGTGCTTAGAAATAAACACCTGAGTGAACAATAAGAGACATTACGTAGGTAATTCTATTATGATATGACATAGTAATCTAAGTATAATAACGAGACAATGAGACCTGTTCAACTTCCTAGTTCGACGCATGACGCGGATATGGTTACTTAAGATATTGAAACTAGTTTTATTTTGCAATGACCGTGACACAGTGAATTCGCGGCAATGACCACTTTATGATGCTACACATAAATCATAACGTTACGTAATTTGATTATTATACAAAACGCTATTTTAAACGCCAATATTTTTAGAAAAAAATCTTTTTTTTCATAAAAAAGAGAAACAATTCTAATCTAATAGAAAACGCAATAACTTACAAAAAGTAAATTTAAGATGATTTGAGGAAAAGTTATAATTTAGGTATATTTTCTAAGACAGTGCTTTGTAATTCTTGCACTTAGTATTTGAGAGTACACAGCGATTTATGTCGCACTCTTTATTCCTTATTTTGCCACCCTTAAAGCTTTTTTACATATATGGATAGGTTGGTCCCGCAAAAAGTATGTATTACCAAAATAAAATAAAATGTGTGCATCTCGGTACGCTCGACAGAAGTGATAACTTGTAAGTAACAGTAATATTAGTAGAACTATTTAATACTGAAATTGTTTAACTTGAGAAAAGCTTAGTTTGCTTAGCGCTACGGGTTAGCGAGAGGGAGGAGCCTGCCTACCGCTGCCGTATGCGTGAGAGAAATGAAAGCCAAACAGGCTGGCGCCGTAATGCGTTACGTTAACAAGAGAAACAGTTTATTCTCCCATAATAAGTTATCACTTCAATAATTTTCCAAATC
Source organism: Hyphantria cunea (assembly GCA_003709505.1). Taxonomy (NCBI): domain Eukaryota; kingdom Metazoa; phylum Arthropoda; class Insecta; order Lepidoptera; family Erebidae; genus Hyphantria; species Hyphantria cunea. Next base: position 39,901 of record PKRV01001267.1, read on the forward strand.
GAATCTGAAAGCGTTTTGAACAAATACAAAAAAATACAATCGAATTAGGAACCTTGAAAGTAGACTTAACTGGTAAATAAGTGTACAGTACGGTAGGGGTACTATGGGTAAAATATCAATAAGCTGTTAATTAAATTTGTTAAGAAATAATTTGTTATTGATTTATATCTTTACACTATGTCTATCTATGATCTACTTACTGGTTCATCGTATCACAGAATGAATTTGCAGGAACTTACTCCCACTATATTTAAGCAGCTGCAGTTTCTGTCTTACTTCTCAACAGACACTCTCCACATCGCTTTTCCACACCCTCATTCCTCACTCTTATCCATTCTTCTGAACCCAATTTACAGTCTCTTCCTTTCTCTATCTGAAAATGATTCCATTCTAGAGGAGAGCAGTCAATCCATTCAGCATTAGAAAGGTGGCAGTAGAAAATCCAGACATCAAAATCATAAATGGTATTAACAAGAAATATTAAATTTGTAAAAGAGCCATAAAAGAGCAGAAAGAAGAATGCTTAATTTACTTAAACCTTACTTGCTTAGAAATGACTGGGTATACTCAAATTTATTGGTAGAATACAGAATGCATCCTGAATCTTTTAAAAATTTAATTCGCCTTAGGACGTTTGAGTTTGTGACGTGTTGTGACGTCATATACAAGGATTATATTGACATATAAACATTAAATTATATATTTATAAACAATACAATTTCAAAGCCTTAACATGTTTTTAATGGATATCAAATGTGAACTTGTAAATAAACCACAAATTATTCATAAGTATCAAGGAACTTCACGCATTGCACGTATATTGTTCCATGCTTTATGCACGAGTCAAAAAATATTATAAAACCGGTATAATTGTAACCTTATTCAAATCTTAAAACTATATAAAAACTTAAACGTACAATTATTAAACAAAGACATTATACTAGCTACAATACATGCATGAAACACAATACTCTGTATTTTCTCACGGAAGATTTTACATTAATTGAACGAATAATATGTAACTATAAATTTATTTAAGTGTCGAGTTTACTTTAAAATTAAGGATTAGATACTTTAATTATAAATACGGATCACATGGCTATTTAATTTCGCTCATAGTTAATTAATTTTAAACACATTTAGAAATTTAACGTTCTTCGGTTTACGAAATTTACTCAAACTAAGTTAGTACACAAAAATAACTTAATGCTTAAAATTTATGGCTTATAAAAACATAAATTCTAGAACACATTTTTATAGTCACCGTATTAATTTTAGAGATCCATATTTTTTTCAGAAATGAATCCCAGCCATCGCGTTGTATTAGAATAATATACTACTAATTTTAAAAAGTTTCATAATGTTTTTGAATTTTTTTCGTTGATTTTTATATTTTGATTGGCATTAAAATTTTAATTAAAAAGTCTTCATATGCACTTATTATTAGCGGCTATTATCTATTCAATGTAATGAGTAAAATATTACTGCGAATATAACAACCACTGTCAGTACAGTAATATGCATTGTATCTTTTTGCAGATTCAGCCCATAAAACCTTGACATAGGTAGCTTTGAAAATGATTTTTAGTTGCTGTAATTGATGTATGCGATGAATTTGGGAGTTTAGTAAGACCCAGGTGTAAAAAAATCAGCAACAAATTTTGAAAACCGCTATTATTAGACCTATTCTTTCATTCGTTCAAAACTACAAAACTCTACAGATCATGATTAGGTTGTTTTTTTTTCATTCTTTTATAACGCATGTCACGAAGACGAATAGTAAAGACATATTTCGAAAAATACAACATACTTTGACCGCTGTATGATTTTAATATAGTTAGAGTATTTTGATGTGTAACATGTTTCTTTTTATGAATTTGTGAAAAGGGCCAAAACACGAAAGTGTGCAACAGGAAGTCCATATTGTCCATAGACTTGAAGTTAGTCATAAATTCTGTATAACCTATCCTGTTCCGGAACCAAAGATAATATCACGATCTAATGCGGCAGTCTAAGGCGGATGTAAGGTACTAAGTTAACTTAGAACCATATCAGGGCATCAACTTGTTGTATGACAGCATTATTATAATAAGTAACAATGATACTGAAGCTTCCGTACTTATAACAGACAGACAGGAGTATTACAATGCGATTTGAAAATACTGCGATACTACTGATATACTACATTTTTGAATGGCGTTTTAAATTAAAGTCACGATTTAATTAATGATTCAATACAAATGTACCTATATGACAGTGCATGGTAAAATGATTTATAAAAAACCTACCAAGTTTGATGTTTTAGATTTTATGCACTTTGTCAATCATTGACAAAGTGCATAAAATCTAAAACAGATCTGCGACACGATGCCACATCGAACTAATTTTGCTTTAACATTTATATGTTTGATAATATACAGTATAAACACATATACAATAATATACAATACGTAGATAAACTCAACGCTAACATACACGCACAATATATTCTACATTGTGCGAGGAGGAAGCCGAATCTCTTCTTCCCTAAAGGTGTCAGAGCGGGAATACGGTAACAATATCCGAATAAAACATATATTATCATTTCGCAAATTTGAAGTTTTTAAATCATTGATAAATTTGCTCTTTATATAATGAGGACTGAACTTTTTGCAACGATTCTTTATGTAACGTGAAGGAAACAACTAATATTTATTGATAATCGTGATTGCCTTGCTGGAGTTAACTTACAATCGAATGTATTTAAATCTATAGTTTATACTGTACTAATAGACAACAAAGGACGTTGGTACACCGAGGACTGGTATTCTGGTGGTTTAATATGTATATATATGTATATATATATGTTATTAATTACCTCTTTTACAATAGACCTATGTAACCTTTTGTGACGAATCGTATTGAATACTTAACGATTCTTCATCAACAGCATTTCACAGATTCGTCACCACACAGATTCTTAACCGGCTTAAAATAATAAAATAATAATATTGATTAAATAATTTTTGTTAAATTAATGGAAGTGTGTTACAGGTGGCCTAGAAAAGCACTATTTTTTAATAGCAAGTTATTTACTAAAGTTAGCCGTTAGATGGTAGAGATTTAAAATAATACTCATTAAATTTGACGACTGTAAGAAATATATAGTTGTTTTAATTGATTTACCGGTATTAGATGTATTGGAGGTAATGAAGTAAAGGAAAATATTGTTGGCTATAGGTTAAAATTAGGGGTGAAGAAACAGCTTCTTGATATTTGTCATGGCGAACACATTAACTTGTAATATTGTTTTATTGAGTTTATTAAGTTAATGATTAAATTCAGAGTATAAATTAATAGTTCAGATATTACTTCATAACATCACTCATGCTATTATTTTCTTCGATGATTTGCTAATTACATGTGAGATTACCAAAGAAAGAATGAAAAACGAAATTGAGTTCATTTGATCCGACAACGTAAACTACAAAAACATATAAAACAGTACAATAATAAAGAACAAGTCATTTGACATTTCTGTTGGCTAGGTTTTATATTTCTGAAGCCTGAATACAATCATAGCGCAGAGATACATATTGACTTACATATTTACTTTAGTACATACATTTCTTATTGTACGTTACATTATTAAATATTATATAAACTAACGAAAACTATGAGCTTGAAAGCACTTCATTACTTTTGCACTTTCTACTAGGAATAGGAGTATTTTTACTTACATGTGATTAGGATAGTCAGACACTGAACCGTTTATGGTGATGAATGAATATAATATTAATGTTTTTTTCTGAAAAGTACACTCTAAACTATAGTAAGGTAACCTGTGCATCTTTGTAAAACCAAATCATGCATGCATACAAGCAAGCATCAATCAAATTTATTAAAAAATCGTTTGAGACTATTATTTCGTTACTCGTTAATGAACACAAGTAGTAACTCATCTGTATATACAAACAAAGATGTTAATTAAAATGTCCTTTTAAAACTAGTTCATGGGACTTCAGGGTTATCTGACTGATTATGATATTGAACTTGTTTATCATTCGTAGTCTAAAACTCTTGAACTGAGAGTATTATTGCACATGTCCTAAAAAATATTTAGCTCGCGATGAGTGTCTAAGATTAGAAAACTTTTCAAAATATGATTGATTTTATAGTTCGATCCTACTTATTTTAAAGAACTCTAACACTACATTTTGTACGAAATACTTATCTATATTGAGTTCCAAAGCAACTTTACTATCGTATATATTTTCAGTACCTGCACTGTTATAATGAGTAACCATCTTTTTAAGGGATGAAGCAAAATTTATGTGCATTGTCATCCTGAGGCGTTTAAGAGTGATTGTGTCTTATGTATAGTCCTCGATAGTATAGTCTGACCCCGCGTAGTCTCCGTGAGGTTCTCACACGTTAATCTTTGATCGAGGGCCACACAAAAATTTAATTTTATTATGATTAAGAGATCACGCTCCAATCCTCCCAACAACTAGTTCCAACAAGTATTCCCGGCGATTTTTTAACAAAAGTCGCATCGTTCACGTTCAGGTGACTTCACTTAAGACACGAATCGAGTCGAGACAATACAGCAGTTGTTGTTTTTTCCGAGTGAATGAGGTTACCTACTGGAGATCTAACTCAAAGTTCTCTCAAAGGACAATAACGGACTTGTGTTACTCGAGTTGCAGGTTTCTGTAGGCCATTTACCACTTGATGACCGAACTGCTAGTTTTCCTTAACAACAACAAAATGCCTTATTTATTAAGCGGCACATGAAAGCACATAAGAATTTTTTTTTTCGATTATGAAAGAATATGAATACTAATCTTTAATTAAGTTAGAAGCTTTAGGTACCTTTCACGTTTTTAGAAATTATGAAAGGATTGTTGAACTATTTTCTAATAATTAAATTCCTGTTTTTTTACTGTATTATCCAATTTTAGTGATTTATTGGCTTTACATAGTGCTTGAGCTATATTTGCATAGTACCTAAATTAATAATAATTATAATAAATCGCTTAACTGTACTCCAGATAACTTAGTACATAACGTAAAGTTAAGGTCAGTACAACTGGCAGGCTTATTGCTTCACGGCAATCTCTTACGGTTGACTGGGACGGAAATAAATAACGTTATTGGGCAGACGTAATGTCTAATGTCTGATGCACTAGAGAGTTACTTGAAAAAGAAAAATAAAGCAGTATAAATATGTATTAATGACAATGTTATATGAAGTACTGGTAACATAAATATATGGTTATATATCATACTAATATTATAAATGGGAATGTACGTTTGTTTGTTACGTTTTTACGCGATAACTACTTAATCGATCATCGTGAATACACAAAGTCTTGAGGTAATTCAAGTAACATAGGATATTTTTTATTCAATGAAAGCGAAGCTGGGGTGCTAGCTAGTAAATAATAAGCGTGATTGATAGATATTATAAGCAACCTGGAATTCAATACAATTGATTATATTAACAGTTGATTGTGGATTATTGTTGTCTCCCAGGTAATGTTCTTTTACCAATCTCTTAAAGGCAGTTAGAGTTTTTGCACGTCAAATAACGACTGGTAGGGCGTTTCATAATCAACGCCTGTAAATAATATAATAATAAAAATATATTAATATTGTACCTTTTTGCTTTTTGCACCATACCCTCCGTAGTGGAGGGAACACACGTGTGTGGGACACCCGACGAATTGATTACCCACTAAACCCAGCGGCGGCCTTTCTCGGTAGTCGGGAGGAGCTCCAGGAACGCATTAGCGGCTTCTGGAATCTCCCCTGCCATACCTAATGAAAGAGGTACATCCCGAGGTATCCAGAGTTACCTCCGGGGGAGGTCTTTATCGTGCCTTTTACCCAGTAAGAATCGGAACACCGACCCGCCTTAGATGACAACCCTCGTCCACAGCAGGTTGTCGCCGGTCTCGGGTCGTTTGCAGCGGCCACATCTATAGATGTGGCCACAACGACCTTTAAGCGACGATTAATAATATACCTGCTAATTGTTGTTACTTAGCCCTAACCTAGTTAAAATAGGTATCTGAAGTAGGTTTGTACAATATCACATGCGTAGCAGTTTATGTATAATTCAAGGATTTTCGTTGTTTATCTTCAAATAAGATTTTTAACCTATCTATTCTATCTGAAATCTCGCTAATGAGCATTTTTACACTAAAGTTGTCAGAAAATTTTAAGAATTATAAATTTACATGAATTTTTGGAATCCCATCAGATAGATAAATATTTTTGAAGTTGAATAAGATATTTTAGTTTAAAACATAAAATATATTGTATTATACTTTAACTTAACTAGGAAAAACATGCTTTTTTGTAACTTGCTGCTGAACTACAAACTAGAAAATGATGTCATATGTATAAATTCAAAACGGAATATCGTTTTATTTTTCGTTTTTTTCATGTGAGGGTGCTAATTGTCCATTCTTCTAAATATGCTAAATGTCAATTCTTCTAAATATTATAATGATATACCCATTAGAATTAAAATTTTTAATACGCTTTTATGAATACGGATTTTGAGATATGGGAATTACACCTAAAGGTCCGAAGGAATCCGAATGGAGATTTTTCCCTTTTGATGTCTGGTTGAAACAAGATTACCAATTGACGAAAATTTATGTATTTAAGCAGATAACCGCTTCCATAAAAAGGAGAGACATGTAATTGTGCTTCATGGTAAAATAATTAATTTAATGATTTTCGGAGAATTATCAGGTGCCAAACAAGCGAGACGTTAATTATATTTTATTAAGTTCTGGAAATTTTTCTGTAAACATAACATGACAAGTCTCTTCTATGGTATTGTTGCAAACACGTTTTATAATTCCTATAAATTACGGTTCCTGTCGCTTATTGTGTCTAAGGCTTAACACAGCTGCACAAAGGTTTAATATAATTCGATTGCATTTAACCAAGGCGACTTAGCCGGATACAAATACGGTATGCAAAGGCCATAAAGTAAACTCTTGCAAAGGTTCTAAAATATCTCAACACATTTTATTGCAAAATGAGGGTGAATTTATTCATGATACAATTGTTTATTCCTTACATTTACTGGCCTTGTTTTATACAAGTTTTTATAGGCCGGGTATTTAATACGATATGAACATAGTAGTTAAAAGTAGAATTTGACACAAGTGTATACACAATATAGTTTTAGATTTAATATTTTATTTGTATTATTTTTTTAAAAGTAAGAATAGTGTTGCATACAGGCATGTGAGCCTTTTCTTAATATGAATTGTACTCATGGAGACCCACAGTTTAGTTTTTTTTTTAGTTTTTTAAATACTAATTATAAAAATAAAACGAAATAGACAATTTGCTGATCGTTTACATTTACGTAATCTGAAGTTACTTAATCTCAGTATTTAATTATTTGTTTGGGTCAATTATTTATATTGATCTATCTTATATTATTAATAATCACATATTTTTCGCCTTTCTCAGTACTCTGAATTGCAAGAAACTTGTTCCTTACTCGTTTACTAGCTTTATACTATTAATTAGTGGATAAGTAATGTAATTAATAGGCCACCATCTCTGAGAGTTTTTCAACTATAAGTGCATTATATCGTTACAATCATACATGATTGCTGATATAATGTGTAGATATACTACTAACATTTCTCATAATAATATAAATTGATGCATGATAACAACATGATGCAAGGCCAGTTTTACATAACCGACAAGAGTGCATTGCACGTTTACAGATTTATCTTCCCTGACCATGACACACATTTTTTTTTAAATCTTATAATATAACTTATATATACTTACTTACATTAAAGAACAACCTTGAAAAAAATTAGCCTATATTACAAGGGAATAGAAGCATGAGCTATTGTAGAAAGAGAATCAACGCGAAACACTTACAACGTGGCAAAAGGGGCAGGCCCCTTTGCCACGATTCATTAAACTTACTTCGCGTACTCACTAGAGCTGCTAAATATAATACAAACTTTTATCATATATTAATAGTGCATATACAATAACTGCGTGTTAGCCTAAATTACTCTCTATATCATCAGCTATCATCCAGTGAAAACTACGTCAAAATCGGTTTAGCCGTTCAAAAGATTAGTCGAAACAAACACAGACACAGAAACACAATATTTTTTATGTAAAAATACTTTCATACACATTAAGTGAAAAGCTGTTAACTTTAATTTACAAACATACGCTTCAATTTAATTTATTGTGCTTGTACAATAAAGTGTTGAGCACAATATAAATAAAGGTGAACACACACATTCTACCTAAAGACATACTGCCCCCGCAGTTTCAGTTGCGTCCGGGACTTTGCTCGGGATCATATCGTAATGTTTCATAATTGTTATTCTATGAATAAATATTTTAATAAATAGAAGTTTTTTTTAATCCGACTAGCGATTAGACTTGTAGTAAAACATTCAAAAATTCTTCTGCGTCTGTGATAAACGTTATATCCTTTCTAAATTGGCGGTATATTGTCTTACATTGCTATGTGAAAACATTTGAAATAAATAAAGATGACACATTCAAAAGGTACTGAGTTAATGAAAATCGAAAACATCTGACGGCCAGACTGAAATGTAATTCGGAACAGTTATTGTATAGACGTTTGAATAGTACAAACGTCTAAACAATACCTGTTTGCTGGGAGCTATAGAAAACAGGTGAAATACAAATACATACATATATATATACTCGACTTCTGTAGCTGTGCGAGGGTTTTTTTGTAGTTTATTTATAAATGCGTGTATTTGTAGTTTTTAAACTACAAACACACGCTTACACAATAAATAATAACACAAATTATTTATTGTCATCCGTACTTGATAAGTTTACGAAGTTTAAATAAAATCTGGCCATTGGAGTGGGTCAAAATCAAGGTCAAAGGAATCGGTAAATTATGTACGTATTAAAACATAGTCTCGATTAATAACACAAACCTAAGACCAAGAGGTTGTAAGCAAAGCAATAACTTTACCTAAGAATCCTAATTAAATCTCCGTAAAGATAAGGTTGTCGTGAAACAATTTATCCTTTTGGATCTAGGTTCCACACCTCGGCATTCCATTACCGTTGGCGAAACACAATGTGTTTTCTAACAATTGTACTTTGAATTATTTATCCTTATTTGCAAGTACTATACACAAATTAATATTTCAACAGATAATTTATCATAACTTTTATGTTATCATCATCGTCTCAGCCGAAAGACGTCCACTGCTGGACATAGGCCTCTCCCAAGGCTCCCCACAACAACCAGTCCTTGACCAGATATTGCAGTAATTGAGTAGTTGTGCAGAAATTCAGTAGCCAGTGAAAGTTGTTAAAGAAAAAGCAGAATCCGATCCAGCTATCAAGCTGTGTGTCTAAATATCAAGTGAGATTTTCCGGTAGCACTTGACGGGTAAGTGCCTCCAGAAAATCTCACTTGATGTTTTGACTTTCGAATTCAGAGCATTAGTGTTAGCTAGTAATAAATAAATGACTATTCTGGAGCGTAGAGGCAAGCCAAGTAACTTAACATTTACGTCGTGTTTTAAAATCTTTTTTAACTTGTCTTTTTTATGAGCATCAATCTTTTCAAAGGTGTATTTGACTGTAATTAAATATCACACAATAATATACTAAGAAAATATTAAACTAGACTAGTGACAAAGCAGACTAATCTGGATGTCTGGATGTCCATTGTCTGTCAGTAGTGGTAGCATATATAAATGACAGCATTCGTGCTATCGTGTTTCGTTGGTGAGTGCAAAAACAGCCTCTGGTCAAAGATTTATTAGCTTTCCAATAAGCCGCCATGGGGTGAATCACCATGCTGCATTGTTGCATTGCCAGCATTTGAAATGAATATGCTGACCACCACTCTTAGGTATTGCTCATGCTATCAGGCAGAGTACAGTTACTTTGGAAGGCTCAAACGTACATTTATAAGAAAAATAATCTTCTTCTATTAGCTATTTAATGATAAAAAAATATTGACATTTCTTTTACTAAACTTTTTAATACAATACCGTAAAAGTTCTATTGAGCTTCCAATGCCATTTCAACTTGGGTACAAAAATTGGTACATGTAAATCACTCCTCGTATCTATATTTTGAATCTATTCTATAGGGATCTGTATACATTCAGAAATATAATATGAAAACTAATAAATAAATTATTCCGACGTCTCACACATAACGCCATCTAGTCCCAAACGAAGCAGAGCTTGTAGTATGGGTACTACTAGACAACTAATATTAATTCATACTGTGGCGACTTCTACATACAACGTAACAATTTAAAATACATAACATCAACCGTTGGGCAATGGCCCGCCAGGCATGATCACCTCGCCTGGTCGGAGGATCCTCCCTTTGTGTTGGAGGGACATGACACCCGTACCTCCACACATACATATTATACGTAAAAAATATTTTTACTCCGAAATAAATATTGGCAGATCGATTATTATGATGATATTCAGTTCGATTCCCGGGACCACATGTTTGTAAACATGTGGTCCCGGGAATCGAACTGAATAAGTTAAGTGATGACTATGCGAAACCAAGAAAATTAGTTATTTTATAAGGAGTAACGAATCAAATAACGATTTACAGATGATTGTATTGTATAATTAAAATAGGTCTCTTGATTCTAAATGCCTGCTGATAGAGAAAACATTATATAGAATTTTGTTTATTTCTAGCTGTCTGACGAGCTCCCGACAGAACTATCAGAACTCAGTCTGCGAAGTATGTCGCAGACTTCCTACACCATCTGCACTATCACACCCAACGATAAAGAGCGAATGCTAAAATTTTTGAGAAGGTAAGTCCGTCGTGACACAAATTGCACCGTTACTACTTACATGACATATAAACTTTCATATTATGTTTTCACTAATGCATTAATTCATAACGTTTTATATATCTTCGTAATAATGACAGGGATAAAAAATTAAATATAACCTGTACCATGGAGCCAAGAATTGGGTTAAATACATTAAGAAGTATGAATACTTTTTCATTATATACATAAATACTTAGACAAATTCAAATATCTTACTGATAGAGAGTCAAACAAGTGACTACTAACATTGAATTTCCTATACAAGTCAAGCTGCAATTAAAGGAATCCTTTTACTTAAAATAAACTTGCATCTATCGTTTATTAGGTACCTTGCATTTATCGTGAGATCCTGTATTTAGTATGAATAGTAAACAATTAAATAAATATTTTTTTTAATTTACATTTAGCATTCGTTAATTTTGTGTTTGTAAAGTAATCAACGAGTTTTAACAGGTTCTTTTTCCGGGACGAACCTATGAACTTGGCAGTGAACTTAATAGAAACACCAGAGTCGGTATGCCGAGAACTCGAAGAGTACGTAGCCAGTTCATTAGAAGATGGAGTGTCTGTAGCTGCAGTTGATGAGGATGGAGAGTACGTGGGAGTTATCATCAATGGCATTGCCAGGAAGGAGGTATGAACAAAAAAAACACATTTCAACTCAAGTTGAAATGTGTTTTTTTTTATAAAGTCATCTACAACACAATATATGACATTTCAGTCAGACAGACAAAAGAAAGAGTTACAAATATTGCTATCTCGGGTTCAATAACATTTCAATGCTCAAAAATTAATTTAAATTTGTTCAACGGCGCTAGTGTAATTACAAATCAAACGTTATTTTTAGTAGAAGTTGTTTTTATTATCTCCACCTTTATACAGTAATGGCACAAGTAAAGGAATTTCTTAAGTTATTCCTTTTTAAGACAAATAAAATACTATTTTGCTAATCATAACTTCCTTTGGCAACCGTTTGCCTGCCAATATTTTTTATAAAACAAAAAAATGCGAACATGAAGCGCTTTCCCTTATCATCTTTTGTAAAGCATTTTTATTTGAAATATACTTTTTATCCTTGAAAGCCTAATTTTATAATACGTTTCTGTTTATGACAGTACTCAATAATATTTCCGAAGGTCGGAATAATACTTCATTAGCAGATCTCGTTTTGTGTTGATTCTACAATGGGCATTAGTCTAATGTCCCTCTGAAAATATGTACATAGTTAAGTAGAGCTCATAAAGAACATATTCAGTTGTTCGATACCACAACGACTCCAAGATTCCTTGTAGGAGATATCAATGTAATGTAACATTTTAATAAAATTACACCATTCTATTTAACGATGAATGGCACAGGTGTTCAGTTCAGGTGTCATTCAATTCAATAATTGTTAGTCCTTGTGCGGATGGACGAGACATCCTGTACATTCTTTATTAAACGTCTTACTTTATGTTATTAACGTTATTGTTCATTTATATCCTGTATATACAACATTTTTGTAGAACCCAAACACTACTTCAATGTATTCTTTAAATAAAAACAATTATTTTTTTTATTTTTGATAAAGTTAATAAAGTATTAAAACAGATTATATTGTTATAAAATAGGTTTGTAGAGTTTTAAAATAACATCTATTTTTGTTGACAAATCGGGTGATACATATTTGAGGGGTCTGGGCTATCTCTGGATGAATATTTAGAAGAGTTAACCCTAACAGCCCCTATTTTAACATGTTAGCTCTCAACCAAGTTTATACACGCACTGCTTATGAGAAGAATTTTCAGCAAAATCTTATTATTTGGATAGAGATCTGGCATCGCTGCAAACTTCGACTGTAGAAATACAGTGAAAAGACACTGGCAAAAGGAACAATCAAGGAGTAGGAATAACTTTCTTCACATTTAGATTTCGGAAAATCTGTTCTTTAATTAAGACAAAATGCTATCGATCAGTGGAATATAAACAGTCCTTTAAAAATTATCCTCGTCATCCATCGTCCTTAAAAATTATTGCAAACAGTCTGCCGTATGTACATGCCGAGTACAAGACATCATCATGACTATATTAAGTATTTCAGTTCGCTCTTGTGCGTCAACAAAGTAAGTTGTAGAATTTTTCTTCTGTGTTTTCCCGTTTACATAACAAAACGTCTATCTTATCTTTGATAGCGTCTAATGCTATCTTTGAATTAAATGTTGTTTTTTGTAAGAAGTGGCTAAGCGAAACAGTTGCACCTGAAGCGGGATATGAATAAAGATAAAGTCTTCGAATGTAAAATCTGGACTACATGATTTGCTGACTTGTCATGTTAAATTTTAGCTAATTCATCACATAAGTTGTCGCCTTGAAATCGCAAATAACTGTCGACCCATCACGTTTTACATAAACTTCCCAATTTAATACCACATTGTTGTGAATTGTTGTCCACATAATATTATAGAAATATCTATAGGTGTCAAACGATTCCTATTCACTTTTGTTTTGCTCTTTGTCATGATATTAGATTTCTTATCTTGATTTTAAGTATAATAAAAATCAAGGAAAATTTTTTGACGTTTACGATTGGGGGGTTATGTCCCCTGGGACCTCCCCTTTCGGACTGGGCCTTAGTGGAATACCAGTAAATTTCGATTATGTTTCAGGAACGTACACCTGGCAAACAAAATATTTGACCAAGTTTACCTATTTGAAGATGGCAAACATATTATTATACATATTGGCAAACAGATTTCTTCAGTCTCATTACTTTATCACAACTATTCTGCAGTATTTTTTTCCAATTTCTATAGTACTCGTATATAGTAGTAATAGTTCATTAAAATCCAAAGCATTTCTTACTTTTATTTCCTTTGCTGTGTTTACATCGCAAGAACGGATTTCATTTGTACGTGTCGCTCTTTTTAAGGCAAGAATTTCCGCGCAGGTGTCGATTAAATTGTGTATCAAAGTATAAATTAGTATTTAATATAAAAGTTACTATTTAAAATCAGAGCTCAAATACAAAAAACAGATTAAATTCCATATCTAATCCCTAAATCAGATTCTGTGTGTGATATCTTTTTATTACATATATATGCTAATAATTAAGTTAAATAAAAATGCAGTCTTAAAATCTTTGATATTAAATATATTAATAGTTTTACTGTTCTTCCACAGTTTTCAAGTTAAAAATATTACATTTCTTTAATAACAATATTATGGTAATTAGCACAGATTACCCCTGAAAGGAGCTAAATAACAATTAAATTTTTAATTAACGACACGGTAATTATACATAACAAAACAGCAATATAGTAAAATAGAACTATTGACCACGGGATCACACCATCGTAGCATCGTAAATCTTTACATTTTACGCGCATTTTATTTTAGGAACACTGTTTAGTTTTAAGTCGGTCGCCGTCCTGCCTACTTCACCTGTAGTGGTTTTACCCACGAAGAATTCTTGCCAAAAAACAAATATGTTTCTGTTCATCTAACAGCTGATCTTCTGGTTTTTCCCTGACCCTTGAACACGGTCACCCTAGGGGTAGAACCCTATTGCGCCCTAGACGACATCTCGCGTCCCGTAATAGGTCCGTGTCCCCTTTCTCGGGTCATTTGCAGTGGTCACCCTCAATTTCGAGCCGTGCTTGCCATCTCCAGAGATTGTTTATGTGCTTTCTGCCGTAACATTCCAGGCTCATGGTTTGGCTCGGCATCTTCGCCATTCCAACCGACCGAAGGAATTTGGTCGTAGCCCATCGCGTGCATGTCCTGCCAGAATGTGAAGGAAGGTTTAGAGATGTTTGTAAATTCATAATCGCCCCTGAATACGTATAGCATGTAAGGAAAATATTGAAATTCACGCCTTTAAAGCGTGAATAAATATTAAAAAAAAATATTTCTTCGTTTGAATGTCAGTCCTTGAGAGTGCGATGCTAGGGTTAACTAAAGTCAGAATAATTGACTTTTTTTTTCCGATCTGTTAGATGTAACTGAAAATAAAATATTCCACGATATTGGTGTGCTGCACGACGTAACTACGAATATTGTAAGCTCCTAAATTGCCATGTACGACTTAAATAGTGCAACTTTATTTCATTAATATTTTTCACTCATAACTTTTGAATTGGTAAGTGTAATAACCGAAATTAAGGTTAGATATATGGTCGTTTTAGAGTGTTTGTGGTAATACAAAAATTGTCGTTAGGATTAAAAACATTTTTAGTGAAATAATGTATATTTTTACTTCAAAATAATGAATACGTGGTATCTAAAAGTGTACTACAGTCCCAATACCAACTACTGTGAAATATAATTACAAATTCAAATTTTTTATTTAAATTTTTTTTTAAACGTTTACTCCAATGTTGTTAATTATACAATTATTTTTTTTGCTAAAGAATTATTACATTTTAAGGCTTATTTTAGGCAGCACACGTGCCCTGGTACGTTATTAATCATAGTCACTTTTTTAGTCATGTGTGTATACGTTATTATCTTCAAACATGAATATGAAATTGTATTTTGTGGTAGTGTGTTCCGTTCTGAATAATAGCCAAATATAAACCTTAAATGGCATTCTCTTAGAATTTTAATCTCATATTGCTATTTACGTTCAAATGATCTTTAGTAACTCTCTAACACTTTACAAATTATACTTTCGTTTGTAAAGTATCTCGAAATATTACAATATAACGTAACATTATATGTAGGTAGTACCTCATTCGATTAGAATAAAATGAAGGACGAAAAGGAAAGGGTTACGCTCGACGGTTCGATACGGACTACTGCTCTTCAGGGTGAACAGTTCACAGTTCATTGCCTCAGATAATCTCTGTTATTAGGTAATTTTCATGCAAAAAAAACTCTTCCGGTACTTTCCTACAATCTTTTTAGACATGTAGTTTACCAATGGATTTGGAAACTCGCGTTATTTTTGGTTTTAATTGTCTTTTTTTATGGTATTTGTAAATTTTTAATTAATTAAATCAGTTTTGGATATGAAAATAAAAAAAAAAGAAGTTATTTTTTTTTTTAAATATACTAGGTATTTTAGATTATTTTTTTAAAATCCATAATCGACTTGAGCTCATGCTCATGCTCACTAGAAAAATATGAGTCAATATTAGAACTTTAAACAAACGTTGAGAAACTTGTTGATGTTGAATTTGAGCCAAATACTTGTATAAAGTATTTTTTTCAAAAAGGTCCATTACTTGAGGTATATTTTATTAGCATTTTGGTGTAGACATATTTTTAAAATAAGAAGTAATAGTATAAACTAACCGGAATAGAAATCACTTACATATATCAACACCTTTATCATTGAGGTAAGAAGGAAAGCTTTGGAAAGAAGAAGTATTTTTAACATATATGTTCCAGCTCTGCTTGTACTCCTCGAATTATATAATTCGAGGAGTACAAGCAGAGATGGAACAGGTCAGGATTGCATACTCTTAAGATCAGAGTATTGCTTAAAATCTAAGCATAGGAATTACTGTAGAGCAATTCATTATTCATTTTGTGAAGTTATTCCTTTTTTTAGTTAAATGAGAAATAGTGATGTAAAACGTAGTGTATACCCAGACTAATTGATGGATTTTCTTTGTAGGAAGTTGACTACACAGATAAATCGGCTGACTGTTCAAACCCTAAGTTCAGGCGAATCCTCCAAGTGCTAGGCTACCTTGATCGCGAGGCTAAAATATGGGAGAAGCTACCAAAAGACTGCGACACTGTGATGGAAGTGAGAATCGCTTCGACACACAGCGAATGGAGAGGACGTGGCCTCATGAGAGTACTATGCGCGGAATCAGAGTGAGTTATTTATAATATATATATGTATATATTGTATTTCTCTGGAGAACTTCGTCAGAACATCTCCAAAAAAGAAAGGGTGGAAAAATTTAATCATCATCTACAGTTTTTTGTTCATTTCATACACCGACAAAATAAAAACATCATTGGATAGCCTTAACTTCAGATGCCAATTAAGGCTATTCTTCTTCTTCGGGTAACTTAAAAAGTACTTGCCAAATCTCTTTCAATTTTAAGTGGGATTATACGACAAGCATCACCTAACGAATATAAAAAGAATAATCAAAAATTGGTACACCCAGTGAGAAGTTGCGAGGAAACATACATAAAAAATACAATCGAATGAGAACCTCCTCCTATTTTAAAATCTGTCAAAAAGAAAAGGTTGGTAAGGATGGATGGATTGGTATTTGTAGGGTAAAAGACTTGCTATCGAAATATGTAAATTATTGCAGGAGGTTAGCGAAAATTACCTTTGAAGACTCAAAAACAATTACATACCTACACCGTTAATTATTGTCATTTAAAATTGAGCCTTTACGCTGTTCCTATGTTGTGCAACAATACCAACGATTTATATGTTTACGTCAATCATTTCTTTATATAAAAAAATAATATTTATTCAAGAAATGTTCATCAATTGGCATCCGGCAAAAGATCTATAAATATATCTATTATACAGTCATTAAGTTAAATACCTGTCTATTTATGATCTCTATGTATTGATAACAATTTTTTGTACAACAAATAAACATACTTTTTATGTTACTTTAAGAAGAAACTGATTGATCATGACTTCAAACAATTATCTACGTTAGCATTCACTCAAAAATAGTTATAAAACATAATGAATTGAAAAAAATAAAGAATATATGTATGATACTAAACGAAATAGAAATCTATAGTAGGTATTGGAGTTGGTCTATATTATGCTTTGTTTGTTTATATTTGACTAACACTTTTTAAATTGACACTCAATTTGAGTTACCAATTAAAAATTTTTGAGGGACTATTCCCGGTTTTCTTTGTCTGTCACTGAGGATAAATGGGATAAATTATCCCAAATATAATATCGCCAGTAACGACATAGGTAAAATATATATATATACAGTATGTGTGTGTGTGTATATATATATATATATATATGTGTGTGCGTTTTTCTGCCCGATAGGCGATTATAGATATAATTTTGTCCATAAATACTCTAAAGTCATAAAAACTGTGGTGCCTACTGGGAATAGACTATTTTGGGGCATTATATCCCACTTATTAAGAATTGAGGCGAGCCGTCGCTAATATTTTTCTTTTATTTTACAACTACATGCACTTGTATACATCAGCGGACTTAATGCCCAGGGCATTCTCTACCAGCCAACCTTAGTGGGGTGTAGAGATATAGTAAGGTAGTTGCAGCGAGGGCCCAGTTGTTATTAGCAACAGAAACGGATACAATTGTATTCACTAACAAATACAAATGTGTATATAAATATGGATAATCTAACGTAGCATACGTCTTCTTAATTGACATAAACAGGGTAGCCTTTTCAGTTCATAAAGTGAGATTCGAAATGTCATTTGAAAGCTCAAATCGCTTCTTTGTTCTCTTTCGTTCGTAGAAACTCTTGCCTTGCATAACATAATCAAAAATATTTTTGTTACCGGAAATATGTAGAATATTCTTGTAAACCGAGGTTTCTACCCCTACTTTACTGCATTTAAAAACAAAAAAAAGTAATATTGTACATATTTAACTATAAATATTCTATTTACATTGTAGATAGATAAGTACTAACAACAATAAACAAATAAAAACTCTAAGCAAGTAGTAATATCACATTATAACTTAAATAAAATTGTTGAATACATTTTAACTTTTGTAGTTTGTGCTATAACAATTTAATTGTATGTGATAGCATCACACCGTAACAAGTAGTTTTTAAATACAAAATAGCTTTGATCTAATTTGTAACTATTATTTACATGATAATAAAAATAAATACTTAACAAATTTCAGTTCCTAAATAGTCTAAGCATTCATGTATAATATAATTTTGGCATTTGGCATTGAATGTGTGAATGTAAGTTTCAGAAAAAAATCTTAAGCTATGTTGCTCGTATCTTTTCTGTATTCAACTTTATATGTGGATTAGAACTAACTTATAACTAGACACCAGCACTTACTGGCATGTTAGGTACCTATAATAAGTATATTTAGCAAAATGTCTTCTACGTTTCTTTTAATAATTGCTAAATTACGTAAGAATCTTTCATTGTCATCATTAAAAATATTGTAATCTATTACGACATTTAACAATAAACTTCCAATTAATATAATATTCTTATAATTGAAATGTCTCAAGGATACTCAGACGTTTATTTGAAACAACCAAAAACTAAGTATTTAGCCAGTTTAGTTCATTTTGTTTTTGTGGCGTTTCGAAAACCTGCTTAGCTAGGTAATAAAAATTCAAGAAATTAAAGTTAAAAGTACTACACACTTAATCCTGAATAATAAGTGTAATTGCCCCATTAAATAGCCCTCAATTATTATTAGATTGGGATTATTATATAATCAGGCTCTAGCTATCTTTATGTATATATACATTTAGGCATCTAACAAATAACGTGATCTAGTCAAAACTAAGTATAGCTTGTTATATAGGCACTAGACAATTGCCATAAATAGATCATACAAACATTTGATCCGACCTGGGAAACGAACCCGAGTCTACACTTGTAAGCTACCACTGCGAAAACGAGACAGGCAGTTACTACAGAATCTCCTCAATCAAGTTTAGAATCTAAGCATGTATACTATGTGCGCAAACGCAGCTGACGATGTTTACCTTATATAAAGGCAATTTTCCTTTGATACAAACACATTAGCTTACTTGGACTTTTTAACTCGTGAAGTGAATTTGTACTTTATGAAACGTACACAGAGCCGCTTATCAATTATAAGTAAGTACGAGAGGTTTAATATTCCGAACATGGCACTATAATAATGTAGGATGACATAGATTTCTGCAAAGAAAAAAGATAGTTTTATACTCTTGCCTTGCTGACTGCAGACGGAACACCACGTTACCGTGCCAAGGACTAAGTGGAGATATTCGCCGACTTTTTAGAACACACTATGAATGTTAAAAGATAAATTGTATAATTGTTAAGATATTTGTATATTGTTTCATAGCTACGGCACTGGCTCTGCCTAATGTGTCTGTCACAGTAAATGAAAAAAAAACATGATTTTCTTGATAAAAAATTATTATTTGTATATAATTTTTTCTGCATAGCATGAGTTCGGTAACACTTTGTTTCACTCATCTCGTGAAATATTCTATTGCATAGTATAGAACCCCGAAGGCGACGAAGCTTCAAGTTGACATCAAGTTGTACTTTAATTTATTTCCACGTATCATACTTGTTAGAACTTTTAGGGATAAGCACCAGCTGCCGTATATATAAACAATCTTCAAAATCGGTACACCCAGTAAAAACATATGAGGTAACAACACACAAAAAAAAAACAATCCAATCGAAAACCTCCTCCTTTTTTTAGATCGGTTAAAAATAGACCCAGTTTTGTTTTCTTTTTAAATCATATTCCATTAAATCAGCAATGAACCAGCCTACTTAATTATGTTATCTAGGTTTTTGCTATTCCGTCTCATACATAAAATATTATACTAGTGGTCGCCCAGAGGTCGAAATTCGTACCATAATTCTTTTAAGTTTTTATTTGGAACGTTTTACGGTTTTTTTTGTGTCTAAGGCTACACCTCTTTAATCACATGCACATACATTTGTATACATTTGTGCATATTTGTGTATGTGTGTATGATACGCATGATAGTGTGTGGAATGTTATTTTTTTTAATCTAATGTATTCCGCCTGAACATTTACCACGCCTATCTTAAAGAGTAGTGTATATTCAAAACAGTATGAGTGTTTCTTGCTAAGTCACAGAATAACAGTGTGTAATATAATAATCATGATTAATGATGTTGTCTTCGCAATTGAATTGTTATTCTAGTCATTTTATGTCATTATCTGTTATTATACCGTAATTCGTATTACAACGCACAGGCTGTTCACCTTCCGCCCGATAGGATACTTAAAACCTGAATATGCATACAACACTGCGATATTATTTTCTTGCATAGCTAATATGTATAAATATATATATATAT
>PKRV01001267.1:68033-155971 GCA_003709505.1 Hyphantria cunea
GACTACATTCTATATAATTAAGACTACCGTAAAATAGTTAAGTTCATAAATTTTTTTGTCAAATATGTAACAACGTTTTATGCATAACAAGTATTGCCAGCCTTATAACGTTTTCGGTTATGTAACAATTACTACATAGCAAACAAAACAAAGGCAAAAGAACCGGCGTAACACGAGAAGTCTAATTTGTTATTGAACACACTCAACGCAAATGCATCCATGCCAAGATCGTAATAAATTAACATGTGAATCAGTTATATTAATGACCTACACGCAATACCTATTCCATAATAAAGACGCGTTTGTTGTTCAAATCGGAAAATGAACAGTATTTATTTACAAAAAGTGTATTCTTAGGGTTCCCAGTTTATGAAATTTATTATACAAAAAAGGATACCAGCTAAAATGTCCGTAGGCTAAGGGGTCACGTCTTGTGGTTTCAACTTTCACATTCACTATAGAAATCACTATAGAAATATCAAAGTTGTAATTTTTAACATTGTGAATCGACCTTTTTGGTGTCTTGTCTTTGTTGTTACGGGCGATTCTTATTGTACTTGTCTTCTTGGTTTCAAATGTTTTTTTAATTAGTTAGTTAAACATTTCATAAGGCAATCTAAAATTAAAAAAATTAATACCCGTACGCAAGCACTTAATCCAGTAATCATACGAAAAAAAATGCCTCACATCATTTTGGAAAAGAGCTGATACTCTCACACTGCTGGACTGATATTAAATAAACATAGCTAAGAACCACCGCAAGAAAACTGACTTTCAAATAAAAAAAACCGCATCAGAATCTTTCCATCCGTTTGGGGGCTTCGTTGCCACAGACGGACACAAACACACAGACATCGACGTCAAATTTTATTATTATGACACCACTTTTTTGCGTCGGGGTTAAAAATAGCTATGATAAGAACTTGAATTATTCCAGTACACAATATGCAAGTATTTGTGTAGGTAAAAGAAAATATATTTTTATTGGTGTGGAGGAACGGAAGTCGCCACAATTGGTAATCAATGGATTGCGTCAGAACGCAACTTGGTCTATACTCTACAGGCACGCTGTTTAAAATCACTCATGCGGCATTCATCCGTAGCTAACTTTTTAATTTGTGTACAATTTGCGGAAATTCAAATCAGATATTAATTAAAAAAAGTTTTAAATACTATAACCCCATTACATTTAATCTCTTGATAAAATTTATATAGCAATGTCACAGGGTCGTAATTCCGAATCTATTGACACCTCATTCATCAAAATCAATACAGTGGTTAAGGCGCTACGTTGGGACATACAAACATGCATAGAATTTTAAAATTTATTTTAGTTGCACCTGAGTCGGGTAAAAAAGATAATTAACTTTTAATAAAATATTAGCGTTGTCTTCCAAGGATATTTTATATTAGAATCTAAACAAAAATTTTGCACATTTTAATTTTAAGTGAATATTTTTTACAATATACCTAACTAAGCGATAGTCTAACTTAATTATATATGCTTAGAGTTTAAATATAGTTGTTAAACGTAACATGTGTACGTATACTCGTAGTATTCTGATTACATTATTTAAACTTCAATAAAGTATCGCATTTGCTTTTGTTGCTACGCTAGACTTAAGGAATCAGGCTCAGGTGATATAACATAAAATATATGCCTAATCTATTATATAGAAAATAATAGTTGGGATTTAAATTTTGTTAACTTTTTGTAAAATCTGTAAAATCCCTAACGCTTTTTTTTATTGGAATTTTGTGTTAAGCGTCTATTTGTAATAGGTAATAGAATATAAACAAAAGAATAAGTACCTTCAATTTAGCAAAACGCAGCCTTGCCCTCTTTAGAACATATAATAATAAATAAAGATGTTTTGAAAAGTATATAAAGAAGCTATTTTTAAAAAGATTTTGTAGAATCTAAATACAAATATGTAGTACCGTTCTCACCGTCGAAATTGAATTTAATTACATATGATAATTATAAGTAAACTTGAATTTTAGTAGTCATATTAAGAATTTATGTGAAGGTCGATCCTTCAGAACATTAACTTAAAATTTTCAGTTAATTTTATTACATTATTGACCTTATTGAAAGGATATAGGTACCTGCATTACATCAGTATTTCGTATTTCAGTTTTTCGTAACATTTCTTATCATATATATGTTATGGATTCTAGTTTAAAAATGTTAAAACCTCCAACTAACGCCTAACGACTTTTCAATTACATTATTTAGGGAAACGTCAAGCATTGTCTTTCCTAAATGTTCAATATGAAGGTGTTGTGTAAAAATTTGAGTCGTATACCTATTAAGTAAATTAAATTTTTAATTCGGCAGATCCCTTACCATTTTTAACATCCATAAGTAGAACTATGCTAACTGAAACTGTTACAATAGTATGTATTCATTATTTCATTTATCAGCGTATCAGTTTTCATTGATCCAAATATTTATTTTATCTAAAACCTTACCCTGATTTAAAAAAAACATATAAATATATGATCCAACACAATATGGTATTGAAGTTTACAAAGAACAAGAATAATTGTTACACCAGGAAGCATTTTGGTGTACTGCAACATGCCAACTCACCTATTTTTTAGTTACGAATTAACTTTTGATTGCTTCCTGTGGTTTTAAGAAAAAAAATTGTCATTTGCTCTGTTCAGACATGTCAAAATTAATTGTTAAGTAGACGTATTCAATAGCGTGTACTCAATGATAATAGTTCTAAGTAATCGTATGCATTATAAGTAATAATAGGAAAATAAAGTATGAGTGTTTCTTAAACATTGTAATAACTGTGGTAGTGTAATTGCAATCGTGAAATTGTAAGGAACTGTTGGAAATTAGATATTTTACTTATGAAATGTGATGTCCGATCGAATATTAATAGATCCGGCTGCAGAATCTATGCTTTTATCACGTAGGTATCTAGTCATTCAGTATTCAAACTCAAAGGAGAATGGCAGATCCTGTACCGCTGGCTATATGTTATGAATGGTTATAAGATTTACACAGTTTATTAAGTGATGCATCCTAATAATTTTCCTGTATTTATTATATTCTTAGAACTGAGCTTAAATAATTTTAATTCTGCTCATAATAACAACTTCTTACAACTGCAATAACGAAACGCATTCTTACGTGTTCTAAACACTCCATGATTTAAGCCTACGTCTGAAAACTAGATGACGTCGTGTGTCAGATCGCCGAAAAATTTTTACATTATAGTAAAATAAATATTTCATTAAAAAAACTATTAAATATTTGCATGGAGATCTTTTTATGTTTTTGCGAAAGGCGGTCCCCATTTCATGTCATCCACATTTTTTATATTTTTTATCATTAATTCCATCACGACGAAGACTTGAAGACTCGAAGACTTAGAATTGAAGACTTGAAATACTTGACATTGGCAGAAATAGCTGATCCGGCTGATTGCTATATCATCAAAAGAAGAAGAATATTTGCATATATATATTTATGAACGAATTTACTGACGGATCACGAAAATCGTAGTAAATAGTTTTGATTCAAAAATATTATATTACGCCATCTTTTGGACAATAATGACAACTTTATTGTGGATCATACATTTAGTTGCAATGTAAAAAGTAAATTAACTTTTTAAAGCAATGTTGTAAAAATCTAGAAATTCAAAATGTTATTGTCAGTTAAATTAGTAGTCAAATAAACACATAAAAAAATAAATACCTACTATGAAATAGGCGGCACAAAAGTACACAGTACACAGTACACAACAAAAGTGCACAGGTGGTACAAAAGTCCCATATAAACCTGCCATTGTCCTTTCTAGATTCATTTGTGAATACGGCCTACTTGGCCAATAAGTAGTTGCGGCTGAAAAGGCAACAGCACCCATAGTTTTTTAAATTTTCTACATACATTGCTGTAATAGGAACAATATTTTATTTAACAACAACATGAACAATTTTTTTTAGGAAAATTAAACACCAATTTTTTTAATGAAAAATATTTGTGGGCAGTTTTTGAATGGCCTGACCTGTTGCCAATGTATCCTATTCAAAAATGAATGTGGAAATTTGAGTTTGAGTATCAACGTAATGAACGTATAGGTTGTTCTGCAGCTGAATTTTCTGATTTATGTTCTGTAGTGTAACTATTATAGGATTTGACAGCATTTTATAAAACGGGAGATATTTCAGGGCCTATGGCGTTAGGAATTTGGCTTAAAAATGCAATTTGTACTTGGAATAATTCTTGTAATTAGAATCGTGTCGTACCTTATTAAAGTCATTTATAGTAACCATTTCATTATCTCTTCACGAACTTTTCCAGAAGGGGCCAGTTTAATCACTTCATATTTTTGGGGCCTTGGCCTTAATAACTACACTTTTTTGTCATTGGGATGATTGTTGAATTCCGAAGTTTTAAATATCTCACCAAGCTGGACCGCTATACTAGTTAGTTACATAGTTACATACAGTCACACAATGATATCAGGGTACTAGTAAGTTACATAGTTATATGCAGTCACACAATGATACCAGGTTACCCTACTTGTCTGTTCTGTATTTTACCTGTGTAAATATCAAACTTCGGTTTAGTTGGGCCGAAAGACGTTCCACCACTTTGTGGAAAATTCTTTATAATTGTAACATGTAGGTGAGTTTATTAAATAAAACAAAGCTCTTTATTACATTAAAGAAACATGAAAGTTATAAATTTAGGGGCTCTAACTCCAGCGCGTGCATTGGCACGATTGCTGCCAACCATGAGGGGGCCCGATGACTTCTGCAGGAGACTATACGAGGGGGTTGTGCGGTCCATGGCCCTTTATGGGGCTCCAGTATGGGCGGAGGTCCTGTAAGCCAGCTACATGGCGCTGTTGAGACAACCGCAACGAGTGCTGGCTGTCAGGATCACAAGAGGGTACCGCACGATCTCCTTTGTAGCTAGAGTGAAATATCTTTTAACTATTCCCGTAGATACGTAGATACGTATCCCGTAGATAGTAGCACAGAACCGGTATATGGTAAAGTGTAAAAAAAAAATATTTCACACATTAACTACCTGTAACAAATAAATATATATTTTAAATGTACAATAATACTTAACTTTCTAAATATTAAACTTTTTAAACTCAACTTTCATAAACGTTATTTGAAATGCGTATTGGTACCATGGTACCTAGGTACTTATAATTACAATGCATAAATAGACAATCTATAATTAAACACTAAATTATGTTCAAAAATAAATTTCGATTACATTTATTTCCAATCTGAATTATTGGTATACTATATATGTATTCTCTAGATGATGAGAACAATCAATTTTAAAAATACATTCTTAATTTGACTGCCAATAAATTGATAAATAATATTAACGAACACTTACCGTTTCAATAACACAGATATTTTCATTATAGTTATCGCAAAACTACAATTTCGCGCCAAAAGCGTGTAAGAGATAAATAAATTTTGGTCGTCATTTTTTCTTTAAATTTTGTTTATTTGAAGGTATAACATAAACTATTCACTGGTTTAACCTATCGACCACTGTTTTGCAACAAACTGTTATTATTGTGCATACATTTTCTCGAGTTAAATTAATTGTAATAAAATGATATTAAGACATTGAAAAAAAATGACTAAAACACTAAAACAAATGAATGAGGATTCTATTTTCGAATTCATAAGTTTTTATTTTTCTATTCATTACTGAATGTGAGTGTTTCCAGTGTTTTTTTGTGTTTGTTGGTAGTATTATTATTATCTGTCAAGTTTCTGCTCGTGTTTCTTAGCAAATAAGAATGCCTACTGTCTTTTTTCGCGTAAAATCGTGCTTAATTTTCTAAATAAATACTTCTTTATTATAAATATTTCATTTGGTACAATATTTCAGGTTTTTCTCCTTAAAATAGTAAATTTAAAGATAATTTGAATAGTTCTGTTAAGATTTTCGTTTACAGTCAAAGGTGTTATTTAATAGAACATTTTACATTAATAAACTGGTTGAATTTGCTAAATGTTTACTTTTATTATTTTTAAATTAAAATAGAAATTTCATGTGCCTTCAACTTCGTTTTGGTTATGGATATCTTTTCATCACCCTTTTTACTGTGTACAAAAGTATAACTTAAAAAGTTGAAAAAATCTTATAAATCGCAATTTAACGATTATACTGGGACGCGTGAGGTGAAGCGTAGTTGGGAGCCCTAGAACGAACTTACCCCCCTAAAACGTAAATCCCAGAACTTCAATATCGTACCTGTGTAGTATCGAATAGGTCTGATGGCAGTGGGTACACGTAAAAATCGAAATTCAGTACTACTACTCCAATTAGTAGACCTAAGACCGACCCCAACCTAGTTCGGTTCTTAAAAAAAGGCTCTTCTAAAAAGGCTCAAAAAAGAGAAATAATCTACATATATTTTTTTATTTTCAGACGTCTAGCCAAATCAATCGGTGCAGGCGCTATGAGAATGGACGCCACTTCAGCGTTTTCCGCTGCGGCAGCCGAACGGCTTAATTACAAAAAGATCTTTTCAGTGATGTACTCCGACTTGGACTTCGCACCGCAACCTGAGGAGCCTCACGTTGAGGCTAGGGTCTATATCAAAGAGCTTTAAGGTATTTTTTTCTTTGTGAAATAAGATGTAACCCCTATATCCTCTTGATGGATATAGTAACCCTCTAATTATGATAAAATATTCAGCATTTTATAGCCCATAATTTGCACAAAAAACAGCAACAGCAAATTATTGCGATGTAGATACCAGACTTTTCACTCCTAATCCTTTTTTTCTATGTAGAAATCTATATATCACTTAACCCTAGATAGAAGCTGTTTAGACCGCCTAATATTTACTATTCGAACAAAATATATGTTACTCTAATATTAACCTGATTATACGTTTGTTACAGAATCTTAAGCTTAAGTACTATGGCACCAGACAACAAAATTTTATAGTAAGAATAGTACTTAGCGCTGAATAATCAGTCTTGTGTAGGGTGGAAGTGCTCCCTTGACGGGTTATACCTACCAATACTATCCGGAATCAGCAGATTTTTCTAACACATTGTCAAAAGCGAATCTAGTATGGTGATTACCGATACGATATTGCAACACATAGTAAAAAAGGAAAGTAGTACTTACATTCCGTACTTGTGTCTGCAATAAGCCGATACGAAATTCGAAACATCATCACAATTTTCATAGAATATCTGTATCAGTCTTTCATCTCAATTACCAGTGAAATTAGATTTTAGATTATTTTGTATATAAGATGTCGATATAGGATTGAGAATATTGAGATATATTACTGTATAAATAAGCTGTATTTTTAAGCAAACAAAATAATTCAATTACAAAGGCAATTCACAAGTCCAAATTTAAACCTACAATTTTTATTTTAGATAACAAGAATCTAATAGGTAGCGCCTAAAATAATAGTTATAAACATTTATTTACTCACTAAAATCTATTTTAGTGTAGGCGTTTGATGTAATTAATTGTATTGTTAATTCAGTTTTTTGTAATAATTATATTAGGCACACATAACAGTTACCTAGTTTTATGTACTGTTTAATATATTAACACTTTAAGGGTTATCCCACTCAAGTTATATTATATTTCTACTATAATATATTAATAAGTATTTAAGTAGATAAAAGTAATATATATAGAGGAAACTGATTTAATTTCGTACAATACTTGTTATTATAAGTTTATGTATTTTTAATCTCTATTTACCACCGTTATAACCAGCTCCATTTATGTACACGTTAACTCTACAGTGTAAATTAATAGAAAAACCTGTAGGCTTTCACGTTGTGTGAATGTGTTAGTATAATATTATTACTATTAACTAAACTTAATACGTAATATAACAAAAAATCTTCGGTTTGAATTCAGGCTTGTAAGTTTTAATGTCAATTGGAATAGACAGTATTGTCATGGCAATAAATTGTGATGTAATAATATATAATGCAAATGTTATATATATAGAAATATATGTAGAAAAATGTGTTTTGTTTTTTTCATACAGTAGAAATAATAACCGAAACAAATTAACCGTATTGTCATAGCATATTGCAGTTAATTTAAAATGTAAACACTTTATTACATTAATACGCAACAGTATGCAATATTAATAGAGATAATTCGTCATCTTCCTAGTTTTTATCGTGCCCAAGATTATTTAAGATCGGTTACTAATTCAACACGATTTTATCAAAGTAACAGTTTTCCAAGGAGCGACTGGCATCGGATCTGAGAGAGTGCAAACTGAATTCGAAACGTGTATTAGTTATCAGTATTGTAAAGAGTGTATGGCGTAACAGTATATTTGAGGTAACTGACAATCCAATATCGATTGTCTTATGATCGTTTATACGCGTACCACACCTCGACAATCCTCCACAAACACGAGCGTGCATAAAGATTTTCTTCACTGTGTAACATTTAACACTATAGTATATTATCAATTAATTTAACAAAAATGGATTATCACAAAATGTTATAATTGAATAGTTAAAGATGTTTTTCCTTAGTCATATCTATACACTTCTTGAACCGCTTGTGGTCCATCATTCCTACAAGTACTAATGTAATGAGACAGCCACGATAAAGCCGTGGACAAGCGCAGATGAAGAGGAGCTGGGTGAAATTTCTTTTATTTTCTTAAAACAAATAACTCCCACACTAGGAATATTCCTATGTCGCGGGGAACTTCACAAACATACATGAAATGGACACAAAAACAAACAGATTCAGAAGAATAATTTCTTGACTACATAGCGTTGTCCCATTTAGGTTTTGAACCCACAACTTACAGCGCAGTAAAAGTAGTAAGGTGACCACTTAAATCACTACGCTGTCCATTGGTGACGTAAGGTCTTTATTTCTGGCCGACCCACAAGCCACAGAACAGATAAAAACATTCTCTACTCTGCAAACGCATCACTAGGCACATTGGAGAATCGCAAAACTCTTAGCGTAGTCTGACATGCATTTTACGATTCTTTTTCACTATCATCCCAAAGACCCACCGCAGGTATATACCTATTCGGATAAGATTCTAAAGTAAAAATTAAAAAGATGCACTTTCGTCTATTTGCTTATAATCGACCTTATCTTTTAGTTGCCAGATACCTGTCCGGAGCTACAAATCTTCATACACACAATCGAGTAATTTCAGATTAATAAATTGATTTGACAAATATTTAAAATTTTATTTCCCCAAATCAAACTAAAATATTGTAAATGTTTTTTACAGGTATCTCAGTAAACAGTTCACAATTATAAGTGGCTTAGTGGCTTAGTAAACATTTTGACGACAATAATACTATGTGCGCCAGTGCCAACGACCAAAGCATCTCCCCTCTCCCCGCATGCAAAGGCCGTTATAGTTTAAGGCTCCGTGTTTATATAATTATGTACAATATATATTCATCGTACCTATAGATCACAAAGAGAATCTCTTAACTCTTTAATTAAGCAAAGACTTTTGTAAAATCAATCTTTGCTTAATTAACTTAACAATAATATTTATTACTAAAGCGCTTATTACACGTAGCTCAATTTAGTCATCTTATTTCTAATTCAAGTCAATTTAGTCAAATTATAGAATAAATATCACTGCATTTAGTCAACTGTAATATCAGTTGGCAAGATAGCATCCTAAATTCAGAAGCAAGGATGGTTTCTGACTGAAACTTAATTAGAAACGTATTTAGGAAGTTGTGATCGCATTTAGTTACTAGCTTCAGTCGCTACGTAACTGCCCGCGCGTGAGGGCGTATGCTCTTGTTTTGTACTCACTCACTCATCTTTATAATAATGTTTCGCCATAGAGTTAAATGGGTGTCGTATAATCTAGAAGACTCGAGATTCNAATGTTATATATATAGAAATATATGTAGAAAAATGTGTTTTGTTTTTTTCATACAGTAGAAATAATAACCGAAACAAATTAACCGTATTGTCATAGCATATTGCAGTTAATTTAAAATGTAAACACTTTATTACATTAATACGCAACAGTATGCAATATTAATAGAGATAATTCGTCATCTTCCTAGTTTTTATCGTGCCCAAGATTATTTAAGATCGGTTACTAATTCAACACGATTTTATCAAAGTAACAGTTTTCCAAGGAGCGACTGGCATCGGATCTGAGAGTGCAAACTGAATTCGAAACGTGTATTAGTTATCAGTATTGTAACGAGTGAATGGCGTAACAGTATATTTGAGGTAACTGACAATCCAATATCGATTGTCTTATGATCGTTTATACGCGTACCACACCTCAACAATCCTCCACAAACACGAGCGTGTAAACGGGCTGTTTGACTTGGGCTGCGTGAGGTTGTGATAGCTTAATGCCGATCCGAGTCGGCATCGGTTTTTGAACACAGATCAAAGGTGCACGAGCGTTAGCACGAACGTGTGTGAAGGATTGTAGTTTGTGAGCGACTGCCAAGTCCTCACAGGCGTATAAACGTAACATAAGACCGAGGCTCGGTCGGACCCAAGAATCGAACCCGAGATCTCTGGATTCCCAATCGGATTCGCTAGAAATATGAATAATCAAATTGCCAGACACAGCAGCATTTATTATATCAAAATCTAATGAGAAAGACATGTTTTAATTTGAACATACTGTCAGATATTATTGAAGTGCCGGCGTCGTAGCTAATAATCGTTTTAAAATTTCGAACATGAAAGGGAAGTTGGATTTTTGAACGTGGGATGGGTTTTAGATCCGCTCCACTAAATCATAAAATTCATTAATGAAAAAATGGACCACGTGGTTACGTTCTCACTGTTTCTATCGATGATTGATGTCTTCTGTAGTCAGTTGTCGAATATATTTATAAAGAGAGTTTTAATAATATTTCTTTAAACGCATTGTCTAATAAAGAGCAGAGTGAGTACTCGCTGCGAATTCCAAAAACCCTGCTTTTCTTCACTGTGTAACATTTAACACTATAGTATATTATCAATTAATTTACCAAAAATGGATTATCAAAAAATTTAATAATTGAATAGTTAAAGATGTTTTTGCTCAGTCATATCTATACACTTCTTGAACCGCTTGTGGTCCATCATTCCTTCAAGTACTACATTATATTAGACAGCCACGATAAAGCCGTGGACAAGCGCAGATGAAGAAGAGCTGACTAAAATTTGAATTATTTTCTTAAAAGAAATAATTCTCACACTAGGAATATTCCTACATCGCGGGGGACTTCACACACATACATGAAATGGACACAAAGAACAAACAGATTCACAAGAATAATTTCTTGACTACACCGCGTTGTCCCCTTTAGGTTTTGAACCCACAACATACAGCGCTGTCCTTTGGTGACGTAAGGACTTTATTTCTGGCCAACCCACAAGCCACAGAACAGATAAAAACATTCTCTACTCTGCAAACGCATCACTAGGCACATTGGAGAATCGCAAAACTCTTAGCGTAGTCGGACATGCATTTTACGATTCTTTTTCACTATCATCCCAAAGACTCACCGCAGGTATATACCTATTCGAATAAGTTTCTAAAGTAAAAATTAAAAAGATGCACTTTAGTCTATTTGCTTATAATCGACCTTATCTTTTAGTTGCCAGATACCTGTCCGGAGCTACAAATCTTCATACACACAATCGAGTAATTTCAGATTAATAAATTGATTTGACAAATATTTAAAATTTTATTTCCCCAAATCAAACTAGTGTGAAAGTAATAAAGTTAAATATTGTAAATTTTTTTTACAGGTATCTCTGTAAACAGTTCACAATTATAAGTGGCTTAGTGGCTTAGTAAACATTTTGACGACAATAATACTATGTGTGCCAGTGCCAACGACCAAAGCGTCTCCCCTCTCCCCGCATGCAAAGGCCGATATAGTTTAAGGCTCCGTGTTTATATAATTATGTACAATATATATTCATCGTACCTATAGATCACAAAGAGAATCTCTTAACTCTTAAGTAATTAAAACAATACTTTGTTCAAAGACTTTTGTAAAATCAATTTTTGCTTAATTAACTTAACAATAATATTTATTACTAAAGCGCTTATTACACGTAGCTCAATTTAGTCATCTTATTTCTAATTCAAGTCAATTTAGTCAAATTATAGAATAAATATCACTGCATTTAGTCAACTGTAATATCAGTTGGCAAGATAGCACCCTAAATTCAGAAGCAAGGATGGTTTCTGACTGAAACTTAATTAGAAACGTATTTAGGAACTACAAGAAAGTTACTAGCTTCAGTCGCTACGTAACTGCCCGCGCGTGAGGACGTATGCTCTTGTTTTGTACTCACTCACTCATCTTTATAATAATGTTGCGCCATAGA
The DNA here is from genome assembly GCA_003709505.1 of Hyphantria cunea. Lineage (NCBI taxonomy): Eukaryota > Metazoa > Arthropoda > Insecta > Lepidoptera > Erebidae > Hyphantria > Hyphantria cunea. Next base: position 80,398 of record PKRV01001267.1, read on the forward strand.
GTTAAATGGGTGTCGTATAATCTAGAAGATTCGAGATTCGGAGGACAGCGCCATCTAGTAGCGCACAACTATTGAGATCGTGATTGGTAGTTTCGATGTTTTGGCCCTAGATGGCGCTAGATTACTGCTTCTATTTGTCTAGGAATGGTGTATAGAATACTGGAGATCATTCCATATATTTCGATAGCCCTATAAAAGCGGAACGTGTTGGCCGTACGGGCTGTATTGAATCAAAATACAACGGATTAAGATCGAATCGATTTTCTAGTGCGCCTAAATCACTTGTTAATCAATTAAATCATTGCTAAGATCCGTTTTTATCATCCTTATAAGCACAGATACTTCCTTTACTTCTTGCTGGCACAGTGCTTGCAGACTTCGGGACAAGGTCTTCTTGATAATGCGTCTGTGTTTACGTGAGATTTTCCCTGCTGTTGCTGGGCAGAGCTATTAGCCGTCCTAATCTCTTGAGACCAGTCGTATTCACTTCCTTTGCTTCAGGAGTTATAGAGTTTGTTAAATGCATTTACTTAGAAAACTTTATGTTTACCTATTATATAATCATAACAAGTTAGTTACGACGAAGCTCTATTCTATGCCTTTAAAAAGGCAATTGTTCATCCTATATTCAAGAGTGGGGACAGGCACAGCGTCAATAACCATAGGCTCAGTTCTGCCTGCAATTTCAAAGATACTTGAAAAAATTCCTAATAACAGATTAATTAGGTTCCTTAAAAATTATAAAATTGTAAGTAATAGTCAGTATGGTTTTAGAGGTGGTAGATCGACAGAGGATGCTGTTTCCGCTCTCGTTGATCATGTTGTAGCAAAATTAGGTAAGAAACTGAAACGTCTTGCTATCTTTTTAGACCTCAGTAAGGCATTTGACGCTGTGTCTGTTCCACTTCTTTTCCGCAAGTTGGAAATCAAATCCGTGGAGACACTTTTAATATCTGCCAAGACTACCTACGTGACAGGACTCAGTGCGTAGACATTAAGGAGGTTATTAGTGGCACTGTGACATTGAATTATGGAGTTCCTCAGGGTTCAATCTTAGGCCCAACAATTTTCCTCATTTATATTAATAATCTATGTAATATCTTTATACCTCATTGTTCGATATTTGTATATGCGGATGATACGGCACTGGTTATTCACAGTGGAAACTGGCCTGAAATTATAGGAAACGCAGAGCATACTCTTGGATCTATGATAAAATCGGCTATCGGAAAATGCTCTTACGTTGAATGTTGAAAAAACGGTTTACTTGCCTTTCTCATTGTGCTCCAATAACTTCCCCCCTACCAAAGCTATAACGCTCAAAGCTCATACTTGCCCTTTCGATCTGCCCTCTTCACAATGTGACTGTCCGCGGATAACTGGGTCCAAGGATGTTAAATATCTTGGTGTTGTCATAGACAGTTCTTTAAGCTGGAAGCTCCACATCAACAAACTTACAAGTCGGGTCCGCTAGTTCATGTTCATTTTTAAGAGGCTTAGGTATTACGCGAATTCTGAGACAAAAAATATGGTTTATTTTGAATTGTGTCAGTCCATATTGAATTAATATATTACCGTATGGGGTGGTGCACATAGAACTTCCCTTTTATCTTTGGAGCGGGCACAGAAAGCTGTCCTTAAAGTCACCTAGTCAGTAAACCTTAAAGCCTTTTCGGTACCCTACCACTGACCTTTATAATGAGTGTTAAGTATTGACTGTGAGAAAACTCTTTGTTCTCAGTATTATTCTCCGTAAGCATCCGGTGGTACCACGGGACTCTGATGCTACCAATAAGCGTAGATATTTCAATGTATGTCCAGCGCAACAGAGATGTCGAACGAGCCTCACTAAACGCAATTATTCTTACATTTCAAACCGTCTTTACAACAANTATAAACAGTAGTAGACCACCGACCTCGGGTACAGGGACCAAGAAACCAGTGGTTAGGACTCCAAAGACAGACACTTCCTCACTATACGTGCCGCCTCTAGGAGAACTGCCTTCTGCATCAGACCCTTGATCCAGCCGTCTAACGTGAGCCTCTTAAGGTGTTGGTCGAGGCTCTTGGCTATCAAAACGTGAACAGACACAACTACCGGGACAATGATAGCCGAATCTACATTCCACATATCGACAATCTCGTGAGATAAATCTAAATATTTCATTTGTTTTTCTTTTTCAACTTTCACGAGATTCTCGTCATGAGGAACGGCGATGTCGACAATCATTGCGCGGCGCTCTAATCGGTCTATCACCACAATATCAGGTTTTTTGGCAACAATAGTCCTGTCTGTGATAATGGATCGATCCCAATACAACGTAGCACGACCATTTTCGAGAACTGGGTCGGGCATACCTGTAGTATGGCACCTCTGAAATCGCAAGTTTGTATTTAAGGTCAAACTGTTGATGAACTAGCCTGGCTACTTGGTTGTGCCTGTGCAAATATTCGCCGTTAGCAAGACGAGAACAACCAGAAATAATATGCCTAATATATTCTCCGTGACATGACAGATATCAACCGTACCATCCTATAGGATTATACTACCGATAGTTAATCGTCATGATAACTTCGTCCATAATCGCACAAACAAAACCTTCGGTTTCTCCGAAGCGATCACCATACCGTAGCCAGGAGGTTGTTGCAGTCTATGTCGGACTCACTAAGGGCCCGATAAAACCGGCCATGGAGTTCCTTGCCATTTTTTTTTTTTATATTTAAGCTGCCAAAATGACTCTGCCCTGCCTGATGGAAAGCATGAGCAGAATCCAAGAGTGGTGGTCACCATCCTCAATGCGAAAAAGAACAATGCAGTATGGTGACCCACACTATGGCGGCCTGGGGGGAAAGGGGATGGTGAGGGGGATAGGGGTACGGGCCTCCGGTATCCTCACTCACTTGATGAAACACAGCGTAAGAGCTGTTTCACACCGGTTTTCTGTGAGGCCGTGGTATCACTCCGGTCGAGCCGGCCCATTCATGCCGAAGCGTGGCTCTCCCACGGTATGCCCTTCCATCGATCATTAGTACAAAGTACTACAGGTTTGCGCCAATTCTCTTTGCCCACTCCAGTGGAGTGAAACCAGTATCCACTGTAACCCCACATCAGTACGTAGAAAATAATCTCTAAAATTGTATATCTCGTGATTGGATAGGGTATTGATATTTAATAGTCCACGACCCCCACACTTTCGCGGGATATACAATCTCATAACCGATGAACGTGTGTGGTGCATTTGAAATGCAACTAGCAGTGTACGGAGTCTCCTATCAAGGGCATCTAATTCGGTTTGAGTCCATAAGTATTCCAAAGGAATAAATCAGAACCGGCATTTTTTTTTTTTTGACGTAATGGAATGCCTTTACGCACTTCGCTCCCTCCCTGCGGGTACAGGGGATTCGCTTTGTGTGGGACTCCTGACTGACACCAGCCAGACTACCCACTAGACCACCACGGTGTGCCACTCTGCGCCTGAGACGGGAGGGATCCGGGAACCGCTTTCTTACGCCATCCGGACCCCTCCCAGCGCCAGCCCGCACTGAGGCGGGCTCCGTCGTCTAATGGTTAACTCTCAAGGTCGGCGACGTACGGCACACCTGTAACGTCGCCCCCCTCGCGGGTGACCTCTAAAGCGGATGGGGGGGGAAAACCCGTCCCGCCCATCCGCGGCCACACTCAGGGCGAGAACCGGCATGACCCAACCATTGTAGGCTCGCATCTTGTTACCCCCTAATAAAAGACTTTTTAGTACTTTATTCAGGCGGCCAAAGAAGCGTTCCTGCAACGTTTGCTTCACGATTTATTATTATGCGTGGCCAAACATGCACTTGGCCGGTTTTTTCTATTTTAATTGAGCCAATGGCCAAGGTCAGGCAAAGCCTTATTTTTGGTGTCTGGAAAATACTGGAGCCATTCTCGTACAATGTACGTCCGAATCCGTCGCGCTTTAACAGGTAATTGATTCAGTAACTAAACATGGCCAGTGTGATCAGATGTTCCTAACTTGCTTTCTAAGTTGCATCTGAATTTGGAAGACTAAATTCAGCCAAGTGTATTAAGCGCTTTACCCATAGATACTGATACTACATGTAAATAAAATTGGAGTGTCTGTTTCTAATATTAAAATAACCACTTTTTACTCATTGCATATGTATACACGGTAATATTGTATATATTTTTTTAAATATCATTTTTTAAAATTTTTGTCTGTCTGTCTGTTTGGTCCGGCTATTCTCTGGAACGGTTGGACCGATTTTGACGGATTTTTACTGACAAATAGCTAAAGATATAAGGAGTAACTTAGGCTACTTATTTTCGCGGTTTAAACTACAGTTGATGTTATACCGCGGGTTACACTGCGGGGCTCGGCTAGTTATTAATAATAACAGTATGCAGAAAGACAGTACTCTACATACTAGACTCTATTTTTTTATAGTTTAATTTAATAATTATTATAGTATACATTACCACTAGGAACACGGTAGGAAACCTTTTTCTTGAATTCAATAAACTTTTTCCTTTTATTCTCCTCTACAATCTTTTACAAAGTCCCTCGTTTATAATTTACACAATAATTTAATTCCACACATCGAACAGGGGGTCCCTAATTAGGTAAAATTAGTTTAACCCAGATCATCCTTTATAATATATTCACGAATATCACACTACGTTTCATTCATACTTCAAAATCTGGAAAGCAAGCATGTTATTTTTATAAAAATAATGTAGTGAGTGACCGAACAAATTCGCCTTAAGCATTTTCACATTATGTCATGCGTAAGAGCGAGAGCGAGTTCAAAACAAAACATTATCTGGCATTCCAGAGGCGCCTGCGCACGCCCGCGACCGAAGCATTGATATTTGATTATAATACATAAATAAATTAACGAAAATGTGCGAAGTGTAAAAGAATTTAAACACGTTTTTAGACTGTAGAGTAACGAGAACACATAAGACGTTACAGCGTTATTCATAGTGTTTTGTTTTGATACCTACTTAGAGGATAATCGTCATATTTTCAGTTTTTGTCTTAAATTGGGTAAGTAACTAACTTATACCTATGTAAAGTACTTACTATATTACGCAACTTATTGCCTAATTTATTAATTTTGCTTCTCAATAGACAAAAAATAGGTTTTGTCACTATTTATCTACATGTCAATGTTTATAACAGAATATTTACACTTTTGGACACATAGAGTGGAATAGCCTGCACGTGTACGTCGTGTACAGCACAGTTTCTATATTATTATCATGTATACGTGTATATTTTTAAACATGTGTTAAGCCTGCTCATCCGTTTCGTTCGTTTTGTTTCAAACCAATAAGGCCACTATTTTAGTGAGAGTTTAAAGTGACTATAGAATGTATGTACGCTATGTAGAGAATGTACATCATTAGAATAACAATCAATTCCTTTTAACCTCCAAATAATACTTAACAAAAATAAAGCATCCTATTAATATTATAAATTAGAAACTTAAATGTTTGTTTTCACGCAAGACGTGACTATGACACGGATCTATATGAAAATTATAACACAGACTACTATAACCGACATACACGCGGATAGAGCTGTGGGCAAACGCTAGTAATAAATATTTATGACTATGGACTACAAAGGCAACTAAACAATAGGTTATTAATGTTACTATACGACCTTTATTAAAAGTATATTCAACAAGATAACAAAAAATATAGGCATCCGTTAACTCTAACTTCAAATTACGTAATTCTATAAAAAAAACTTCGTCATCTTTGTTCTTCAAAATTTATTTTCTTGGTTGTTGATTTTTTCGTTCTTTTTATATGCAATCTGTTAGTATTCCAGTATTTACCTACTTGATAATTGATAACAATCTGTGTAACACTGTCCATATGACTTTCCTTAAATATTAAACAAACTGATATAAAAGCATCGTTACTTTTTAAAACATGCCAAGGTGAAGGTAGCCCACCCATCAGAGACACGATTTGAAAAAAAAGCCAAATGCGAGTCGGACACTAAGAGTTTCATAACATTATCTATGAAAACGGCAAAATAATCACGTTTGTTGTTTGGGAGTCATCTTAAATATTTATTACTGGTTTATGCCCGCGGCTCCGCCCTCGTATTTGTTATCACGGCAAATAGTAGCCTATATTCTGATATATAAGCTATATTACTGTAAAGTTTCATCCAAATCCGTTGAGTAGTTTTTACGTGAAAGAGTAACAAATATCTATCCGTACAAACTTTCGCGTTTATAATTTTAGTAGGATATTCTGTTACAGATAAATAGACGGACAGTCTTAGTAATAGGGTCCCATTATACCTTTTGAGTACGAAATCATAAAACGTAGTGTCGTGGTCGTGTCTCCATACCTTTTTATATTGTTTTGATGTATAGTCGGCGTTAGATTTCTATAATTTATCTAATGTCAGGTGAAGGTGTCTCTATGTTCAAACTCTATTTCAAAAAAGGTTTGCAATTTATTTTCAAGGAACATGCCCCTGATTTGGTACACCTGAATTTAACAAATGCTACAAATATTCTTCCTCCTAACGAGCTTCATTGCCGAATGTTGTCTGCCATCTTCTTCCAGGATGACGCGCAGTACACACTTTATTTCAGTTATGCCTATTAATCTAAGCGAGCGATACCACCGTGGTGCTGCACGTTACTTCTGATGGTTACGCAAAATGTTCTTTACGTGCTGATACCCGATTGGTGTCCAGGGCCAAGTTTTTTCAACCACAATCCCATTCCGTTTGGTAGTTAATTAAATTCCCATTTTTCGCTTAATCGGGAAATTTGCAACCATAGTACAGTAAAAAGGGAATTCCTTACAACTTACAAATGAAAAAATCACATCGTTTTAAAATACAAATCCAGTTGGCTTTTGCTTGGAAAATCAATTTAAAATGGTCCAAAACTGAGGTTGGAATACAAAGTAATAGAGCGTATTGTTGAAATTGTTGTCAGGTCGTAAGTGGAAAGATGTCGCAAGAACGTATTGAAATCAAACCAGTGACAACGGAAGACGAGAATGACGTCATGGACCTTATCAGGCGGTAAGTATCTGTAATGTAAAAATATTTTTTTGGCCTTTCATTTTATAAATATTACAATTAACACAACATTTGATCTTTGGCCAAGCGGCTTTTATGACAATACTTGTTGATCACACTTGATTTATATTTTTGCCTTTTCGTCCGTGAAGTTGTAACAGTGCATGTGAAAAAATGGAGTAAAATTTTATGTATGCCAAAGTGACTCTACTCTGCCTGATGGAAAGCATAAGCAAAATTCAAGAATGGTGGTTACCATACTCATTGCGAATGCAACAATGCAGCATGGTGACCCACACCATAGCGGCCTAGTATGCTTCTGCATCATTAGGACTCCGATCTCGCACTCACCAACGGAAAACGACAGCGCCAATGCTGTCATTTTAAGTTGATCTTTAGTGCGAGGGTTGTACCGCCCCGGTCGAGCCGTTCCTATTGAAATCAGCATATGATGAATATGAAAATAGAATTAATACTTATAATTTTAAGCAAATTTTGAATTATATAATTATCTCAGCTGAATTTTAAACAAATTCGTTGTCTTGGAATATTTCTCCGTTTATAAAATAAGGTAAAGGTTACAATAAGTAACTGAGTGACTTACTTATTAACTAGGTAGGATTACGTACACAGTGTCAGTAAAAAAAAAGTATGCAGTTATTGGTAAACTGTTTCCTTTCTAACTGGTCGAAAAGTAGCAAATGTTATCAAAATATTAGAAATATTCTTAATTATTTCACTTTTCAGGACATTTTACATTGATGAACCTATGAACCAAGCTGTCGCACTATGTGTCGACGGCACATGTAAGGAGCTCGATGACTACTGCATTAAAGCTGTTAGTGCAGGATTATCTTTTAAAGCTGTTGACGATGACGGGAATATAGTTGGTGCTATGGTCAACGAAATCTGTTCACTAAAAGAGGTAACAAACGAATATTTTTTCTAAGCGACGTCTTCAATCATGGGACGGATATTTGGATACGCTGACTCTACCAGTCACACCCAGACTGCATTTTTCATCATCACTGACTTCGCTCTAATTCTTTTTCTTATTCAAATTTATCTTCTTCTTTTGTTTTTTTTTTAATGTTCACATTTCCATGGAGGTTCAGCATAAGGTAAGCGTCCAGCAATTATAAAAGCTATTAGGCAAGGCATTATACGTAGAACTTTTCCTCAGTGCGATGTGTAACATTGTATATGGGAAGGAAAGAACAAAAACAAGAAAATAACGATGACAATGATACATTATGTTACAAGTTATAAAAAAATTCTAACATGATCTTAAGGAGCAAATGATAGCAGAAATTGAAGGTACAGTAAGTAAATACGCACCAGCACTCTCCACATATATCCCGATATGTTTAAAACCTTACTTTTTTGTATTTTCTTTTTAAGATGTCACAAATAAATACTTCTTTTCAGGATACTGGAAGTGACAATCCTTACCTAAAGATGGCTCAAGAATGTCAAAACCCTAAGTTCCAGAAGATTCTTTACGTATTGGCGAAAAGGGAAGATGGGGCTAAGTTCCACCAAAAGTTCCCTAATGACCCTCAGTATATGGACGTGAAAATAGCGGCTACAGACCCCAATTTTAGAAATCGAGGCATTATGAAAAACTTATTGAAAGCTACAGAGTTAGTAAATGTCATTTATACTAACATATGAAAATACTGGATTGCTTTAACTGATTGTCTTTTATCCGTAAAGGAGATTTTATAATCGCCTAAGTAACTTGATGCTACCTTTGCTTTGCTGATGCTTACCCTTAGTAACGTAGGGTTAAAGTGATGGGAACAACTATTTAAATATACCTACTTCTTCGTTAGAGGAATTATATAACTATACCTACTTATATAATTCCTCTAACGAAGAATTTATTTAAGAATTGTCATCGCCCAGTGGTCGAAGTTCAAATATATATTTTTTTAGCTTTCTGCACGCTACTGTAATAAACTTTACCTGTACCAAATTCCATACTCCTCCGATCGCATAATTTTCGTAAAAAGTTGTACAAAGTTATTGCTTCACGTATTATTTATTTTGGATTATTAATTAGAACATAATAACTTATACCAAACTGCTGTAATACATTAGGTGTCATAAGTCTTTCAATACACCAAGTCACCTACTAATCCTTTTTCCGGTGTTGTACGAATTCAACTATATAATTGCAAAACCTTAAAAGGCATGCTCACTCGCAGCGTAAGATCAAATCACGAAGTATGACAGGAGTGCCAAATTGATTCTCGTGAAATGTTTATAAGTGCTTACTAACATGTTGCAATTCCAGAAATTTGACCACAGAACGAGGAATCAGAGTGCTTCGCATGGATACATCTAGTGCCTACTCGGCGCTAAGCGCAAAGAGGCTGGGTTTTACCTGTATACACTCCGCTTTGTACACAGACCTCAAAATGGATGGACAACCTATTCTGGTGCCAGAAGCACCGCATGTAGAGGACAGCGTTTATGTTAAGCTTATGAATGTGTAGACTGAAGAAATTCACTTTAACAGAAGAACTAAAAATTCTTGGCAAATATTTGCCTGCCTATTATGACTTTTTTCTGTCATAATATCAAGACTCATTAGTGATGTGCGTATCGTAGTGCGCAAGCCAAAGGCATACAAGTCAAAAACAACGTAAAGTTAGTTAGTTAATAAGTACTTAATTGTCCAAATCTTAAATGACATGCCTACTCATTAGTCATATCTTTAAGGGTCATATCAGATGTTATGTTGTTATTGTTCGCTACCTTTTCAAGAATATAAATGAAAATTAAACCCATTTAACATTACATGGGGATATTTTTCAATAATTTAACGTTTTTCAATAAAGCAACATAGATACAGATAAAGTCGTCTTTATCTTCACACATGATTTCATAAGACGTCCCGCATGATAAAAATTGATAGGCAACATGAGCCATACCTATCGGGAGGCCTCTGAAGATATAAAAAGACCTCGGAGAGCCAATATTTTTAGATAAGAAATCTAAAAACAAAGTTGATTAAAACACGACGGCACGCTTTATTAAGAGATAGGTACAACATTTTACGATATATTTTGTGGTATTTATCTTCTTGATTGTATCTTTTTCAAACATGTCTTGGATCCATGGGGTAACAATCCGTACCCAAGTTCTGAGCCTCAAATCAGATTTTTTTAAAAGTAATTTTTAATATGCATGCTTTAAATATAGAAAAGCTATTTTGAAATTAACTTTCGGGGGTTTTTTTGGGGAGACGTTTGCCGTGAAACAATCGAATCGGTAAGATTTAGGTAACACTCAATCATAATGAATTTTCAGTAAGTATAGACATAAAGCAACCATTTGTCACTGGGTACTTTGAGTATATTATTGGAAATTGTAATTTTCCGAAACAATAAAAAATATATAGATTAAAAACCCCTAAAACACACTATATACCCCTAAGAAGATCAACAAATTACCCCCCAAAATTAGTACTGTGTGATGTATAAAATTGTATGTGGGAAGGAAGGAAAAATTAATGATACTTTATGTTACAAGTTATAAGAAGTTCTACCCTTACCCCACCCTCTCCCCCAATTTAGGGAAAAACGGGGGTTTCGGAAAACATACGATGTTAGGAACACTGTTCTTCGCGACACACAATGTGGCTCAGCTAGATTCAATAATGTTGTAGTGTCGGCGAAGGACCGCCGGCTGTAGATTGTATATTGTACCTACTGCTAATGGTAAAAGTTTTTTTAAACTTTTATCTTAAACTATATTTATGGACAAAATCCAAAGAAGGGGCAGCTGAGCTCCCCTGAACCCCCTCTCTCCCCACATCCCGGGTACGCCCAGGCTTGGTTCTACAAAGGACAGATTTAAATATGGATATAAGTAGCTTGCTAGAACATAGATTTAAATATTATATCCAACCAACTGTCAACAACAGTTGCTTGTTTTAATATGTGAAGATTCGATAAAACATGTACTTGAGCGCTTATTTATTGAAAAAGTCCAAGATTAAAATACTAATAAAGTCATGGGTAAATATGAACAAGTGTCTGGTTCCTAGTCAAGTTTAATAAAGCCGACTTTTCCTTCAAAATACAAATAACATCGGTAATAATTCTATCATAGCAGTAAATCAACAATATCCCTGAGGAAATAAGTAGGAAGCCAAGAAGACAACTTAGCTTTAGTATCGTTTCAGAATAGGTTCAATCACCTATACTCCTACTCATTTCTAAATACTAAAGTATGTTAGGTATATATTTATAGGGCTAATTGAAAAGACAAAGGATGTTTCTTTTAATTAAACTGTTGTGATGACTGCTGTTTTGTTACTTTATACCACTATTAAAATGCTTGTACAAATTAAAACATTCATGCGTTAGAACGCGTCATTTCATGAGCTCATCTTTCATTAACTAAAACATTAAATACTTTTTCCTTTTCAGTAAACAGAGTTGTATAACATCCCATGCATACGTACTCGGTGAGTGAAAAGTTTACTGTCATTATACTGAACATAGGGGTTCTTGGGGATTTCCTTTAATAGATTTCTGACGTACCGCCCACCGACTTAAGTCACGGTAATGTGGTACATTCATAAGATACAAAATACTGAACTGAAACTTCAGAAACGCATAATTATAAAATCATAATTACACTCAACCTTCTGGAAACTTTGAGAATAGGCGGCAATGAAAATTTGTAACGCATATATGTAAGAAAAAACCAAATTTGTAAAATGGTGTTGCTTAAATTCTTATTTACATCATAAACTGACTGCCTTATGGTGCAGTCGTAGCGTATGCGAAAGCTGTGCTAAAGATCTCGAGTTCGATGCCCAAGTTGGACCAAATGTTTGTATGATCTGCAACTATATATCTATATCAGTTGTCTAGTACCCATAACATAAGCTCTGCTTAGATTGGGACGAAATATTTATCTATAAATATTATTTGCTATTAATTTCTGAGAACGGAACCAGACTATCATCCGTCAAATAAATGATAAACTAACTACAAAATAAAAGGCCATGCAAGTATGAGCTTACTTTTGTTAATAGCACACAATCTACTAACAGGAAACGTGCAATTTTATTAACTAAATTTAATATAATTGTACAGCTAAATACATATTAAATTTCATAATAAAATTCAAGAACATTGGTCAATTTATACTTAACAAATGAATGACAATATTCTTTTAATGATACTGTATACAGTCTGAAAACTGTCGCTTATCTCATAGGTGGGAGTATAATCTTCTAGCGTTTCATCTGGAACTCCCATTTCCATTAGGAACGTCTCAGAATCTCTGAAATTTAAGCAATCATATTATAAACTGAAATAGAGGCATTAATAGTGACTAAACATATTTTTGTAACATTATGTTTGCCAAACAAAATATATTTTGGATGTTAATATGTTTGTCTTCTACAACATCATTTCTATAAAAGTATTTGGTTTTACCTTATGTTAAGACGAACAAAAAGAATTTCGCGAACGGAAGAACGTAATTTAAAGTATAGAGCTCAGAATAACAGAAAAAGCTGTACAACTTGTTGGTATTTTTCGAAACAAACTACAAACTATCAAGAAAAGAAAACATGTGCAGAACAGATTGATTATTTTTATTGCAACGTCTTTAGCAGAAAAACCAGTAAGCCTTTGCTACTTGTGTAGTGTCTTGTCGAGAGAGTTTCGTTTCGCGTACGGTGTTCTACTGTAGAGTCTTGAAATAAAACAAGGCTTGAATCGAAATAAAAACTTTTTACTTTTATCTTCAACCATGCTGTAAATTCTCTATAAAAATTCTTAAACAGCAAGCTTGTCAACATTAAAATATAATGTGTCATAATAACCCCAATATCAGTCAAACGAATATTATAATGTTGTAATAAATTTCATAATGCAACTCATTTTCAAAAAAGGAACATTTTCAGGCACACGCCTTTCACTACCACTGCACAAAGAACTGTTATTCGAATTCACGTCGTATCCCGCCATTTTATTCGCCATTTACATAGCTGCTTCAAAACTTTTAATAGCGGATTCATATCATATATGCAGATAAAGTCTGGTATGCAACTGTACTAAGTTAGGTATTAAAACATTCATGTGATACTATTATCACATATATGATAAACCCACATTCGTGTTTTAATATTTCTTACTATACAACAGTTGCATAAATAACTATTAGAAGAGTAAAACCCTAAAAATGTGTTTTTCACAACCGAAAGTAAAGGGTCAAGTAATTCACTTCAACCGTTTGAGGGTTCCGTACGCCTACATGTGAAATAAAATTTAACCCCTATACTATAAGGGTTGAATTTTAATGACCTTAAAAGGTTTATAGGAGCACACCATGAATTTAAGTATTCAACTAGTTCCAATTTCACTTGTATAATTATTATTAAATTTTGAATTTGGTAGAGCGGCTGTTACCATTACTAGTGCTATTGCTTTTATATACTCTTACAGACAGAAGTTTATCAGGTAAACACTATTTTATGCAATACATCCTCAGGTATTATGTCCGCTAATTCGCCAAAGATGTCATCTCATCTTCCCAGCCTTTATTATTCCCAAGATTATTTGGGGACGGGCTACTAGTTCAATCGGTTTTACCTGAATACCAGTTTTTACACAGGGCGACTGGCACCTGACCTCCGCAACCCTGAGGGTGAACTGAATTCGAAGGTTGAATTAGATGTCAATATATTTCAGGGCACTGACTTTCCCAGTAAGTCGCCAAAGATGTACATACTAAAAACAATATTTAAAAGGATTCGTAGCTTCATCTGCTATGTTTACTGTGGAGCCATAAATTAAAATGCCAACAAGTGACGTTTATGATACTTCAAAGTACTTCATTCCATTTGTTGTATTTCAGAGGATGTTAACATTTATGTCAATCAACAACATTATTAATTCGCAAAAAAGTTTTATAAAGGCATCTTTATGAATTCTCATTGAAGGTTTAAAAAATGCGTGAACACACAAAGAACTTCAAAGACCTAACAAAGGGGGTATTGTGTTGCTACAGATTAATTGTGTTCCTTAAATTACGCATATGCACTACTTTATAGATTAATAAAACCCAATATCATAATAGGAGAAACCCCATTTCGAATATTAACGGTATTTAGGGACCGGGCGGAAATTATTTCACAGCCTCTGAACATTAAAACTTCAACATCTAAAAAAATTTTAATTTCTACATATAATCTGCAAATATACGGATTTCTTTCGTTTTGATTCCCCAATTAAAAATATACTAAAACTTTTCAGTTATTTCAGCCAAGCCCTTTAATTGCAATATTTTTTTAATACGACATTATTTTACACTAGATCAAATTCAAGCAAAAAAGAAGAACTTTATGGCCCCGTCGGCCATTGTTTCTACGAACAATCTGTCCCGCCTAATGCCACTGAAGTTAAGCAATTTTCCTGGCAAAATACTAAACCTTTATTCTAAATAAATACTATAACATTAGGTATACTATAATTACATTCACCAATATTTACGTGATGGTACTAGACCTTGATATATGGTTAGCTAGCTGAGACTATTTATTATGATGTTAATGTGTGTGTTAGTTTAATCACGAATTTAAACTACCATTACAATGTTTAGGTTATTAAGAAATAAAAACAAACACATGTTATTTAAATATGTTTATACTATTAAAAATCACTACTTTTTACAAAACTATATAAAACGTGTGTTTTTTACATTGGAGGTAGTTGTCAAAAATATCTATTTTAAATACATTTATTCACATTTACTGAACAGCAAGTGTTTAAATACAAATAATTTCGTATGATCACTTAGTTTATGAACCATATGTCATACTGAAGTCGTTTCGATGAGAAAAATAAGTCAACAAATGTTGCTAAAATAAATAATTTCTTCGTTATAATTATATTAAATATGCAAGATCAAAGAGTTTTTAGTAGCTATTGAAGATCACTAGTGGTCGCAATGAAAAAAAATATGATTAGGATTTTTTTTTCTTTTTTTAAGTTTGGTAAAACGCTTTAATTTAGAAATCCATCAGTGAAAAAATATATTTTTAGTCAAAAACCGTTTATAATGCTTTAATTTTCGAACATGAATTTAAGAAAAGAGATAAATATTTCATACTGCAATTACTTTATTTTATTTTTTATTAAATAAAGTCAACGCTAATGTTTTCACAGTAAAATATGGCGTCAAAATAAAACAGGCAAAATTTATGTAAGGATTTCCTAAAAAAAATTTGAATTTATTGATTTAGAGCGACACAGTCGAAATTGTGGCTAAGTTCCGTAA
The DNA here is from genome assembly GCA_003709505.1 of Hyphantria cunea. Lineage (NCBI taxonomy): Eukaryota > Metazoa > Arthropoda > Insecta > Lepidoptera > Erebidae > Hyphantria > Hyphantria cunea. The sequence goes on from PKRV01001267.1 coordinate 95,763, forward strand.
ATAAAGATTCAAAAAATTCAACTATTTCACAACCACTTCTTGTACTTTAAACAGTAACTCAATGGTCGAACTTGCTAAGTTAGACCGTTGATATAGTACTTTTTATGTAACTTTTTGGTATTTTTTCTGTTCATATTTGAATGAACTTTTTTTTTATTTCTTTTATTAGTAATTTATTGTATCTACATCAGCCTATTTGAGGGTTTCACTATATTATAATTAAAAATTCTAATCCGTTACTGTAATATTGCTTAGTTAATTATTATTTAATTTGCAATATTTCAATTGTGTACACTTTGTATACATCAACTCTATAATATAATATAAATGTGCTACGTGTAATATTGGAGGGGATTTTCGACTCCTCAAGTCATTATATGTTATCTACAATTTACATTTTATACAGCAGATCGTCTAACATCTAATATCTACAAAGATAATTAAAAGAATCACTTTTTTTCGTTTACTAGCGCTTGACCGAGGGATGCTGTAGCAACGGTTGGATTTGCCGCAGTCACAATCCTGTCTAGTAGAAGACGTGTTTGCATCTGGAAAAGAAATATGAAAGCAANATCATAAACTGACTGCCTTATGGTGCAGTCGTAGCGTATGGGAAAGCTGTGCTAAAGATCTCGAGTTCGATGCCCAAGTTGGACCAAATGTTTGTATGATCTGCAACTATATATCTATATCAGTTGTCTAGTACCCATAACATAAGCTCTGCTTAGCTTGGGACGAAATATTTATTTATAAATATTATTTGCTATTAATTTCTGAGAACGGAACCAGACTATCATTCGTCAAATAAATGATAAACTAACTACAAAATAAAAGGCCATGCAAGTATGAGCTTACTTTTGTTAATAGCACACAATCTACTAACAGGAAACGTGCAATTTTATTAACTAAATTTAATATAGTTGTACAGCTAAATACATATTTAATTTCATAATAAACTTCAAGAACATTGGTCAATTTATACTTAACAAATGAATGACAATATTCGTTTAATGATACTGTATACAGTCTGAAAACTGTCACTTATCTCATAGATGGGAGTATAGTCTTCTAGCGTTTCATCTGGAACTCCCATTTCCATTAGGAACGTCTCAGAATCTCTGAAATTTAAGCAATCATATTATAAACTGAAATAGAGGCATTACTAGTGACTAAACATATTTTTGTAACATTATATTTGCCAAACAAAACATATTTTGGATGTTAATATGTTTGTCTTCTACAACATCATTTCTATAAAAGTATGTGGTTTTGGCTGCTAGACAACGTTGTGTAGTTGTTTACACGAATATTACCATATGTTAAGACGAACAAAGAGAATTTCGAGAACGGAAGAACGTAATTTAAAGTATAGAGCTCAGAATTACAGAAAAAGCTGTACAACTTGTTGGTATTTTTCGAAACAAACTACAAACTATCAAGAAACGAAAATATTCTAATGCAGAACAGATTGTTATTTTTTATTGTAACGTCTTTAGCAGAAAAACCAGTAAGCCTTTGCCACTTGTGTAGGTAGGTATTAAAACACTCATGTGATACTATGATCACATATATGATAAACCCACATTCGTGTTTTAATATATCTTACTATACAACAGTTGCATAAATAACTATTAGAAGAGTAAAACCCAAAAAATGTGTTTTTCACAACCGAAAGTAAAGGGTCAAGTAATTCACTTCAACCGTTTGAGGGTTCCGTACGCCTATATGTGAAATAAAATTTAACCCCTATACTATAAGGGTTGAATTTTAATGACCTTAAAAGGTTTATAGGATCACACCATGAATTTAAGTATTCAACTAGTTCCAATTTCACTTGTATAATTATTATTAAATTTTGAATTTGGTAGAGCAGCTGTTACTATTACTAGTGCTATTGCTTTTATATACTCATACAGACAGAAGTTTATCAGTAAACACTATTTTATGCAATACATCCTCAGGTATTATGTCCACTAATACGCCAAAGATGTCATCTCATCTTCCCAGCCTTTATTATTCCCAAGATTATTTGAGGTCGGCTACTAGTTCAACCGGTTTTACCTGAATACCAGTTTTTACACTGAGCGATTGGCATCTGACCTCCGCAACCCTGAGGGTGAACTGAATTCTAAGTTAATATATTTCAGGGCACTGACTTTACCAGTCATTCGCCAAAGATGTACATACTAAAAATAATATTTAAAAGGATCCGTAGCTTCATCTGCTTTGTTTACTGTGGAGCCATAAATTAAAATGGCAACAAGTGACGTTTATGATACTTCTTCTTTTGATGATATGGCAATCAGCCGGATCAGCTATTTCTGCCAATGTCAAGTATTTCGAGTCTTCAATTCTAAGTCTTCGAGTCTTCAAGTCTTCGTCGTGATGGAGTTAATGATAAAAATTACAAGAAATGTGAATGACATGACATGGGGACTGTCTTTCGGAAAAACAAAAAACGATCTCCCTTTATGATACTTCAAAGTACTTCATTCCATTTGTTGGATTTCACAGGATGTTAACATTTATGTCAATCAACAACATTATTAATTCGCAAAAAGGTTTTATAAAGACATGTTCATGAATTCTCATTGAAGGTTTAAAAAATGCGTGAACACTCAAAGAACTTCAAAGACCTAAGAAAGGGGGTATTGTGTTGCTACAGATTAATTGTGTTCCTTAAATTACGCATATGCACTACTTTATAGATTTATTTATTTACTTTTTGAAATATTCAAATCGGACATACCATTCAAAAGTTATCATATAACATTTATGATATGTAATCAATACTATCTATACTAATATTATAAAGAAAAAAGATTTCACTGTTTGTTTGTATTGAAAAGGCTCTGAAATTACTGACTCGATTTGAAAAATTCTTTTCAAGTAACATCTGCTTTATTACACGTGCAAAAAGGTTAGGGTTCAAGTGTTCTAAGCTTGGCCAGTTTCAGAAACCCCATTTCGGATATTAACGGTATTTAGGGACCGGGCGGAAATTATTTCACAGCCTCTGAACATTAAAACTTCAACATCTAAAAATTATTTCTACATATAATCTGCAAATATACGGATTTCTTCCGTTTTGATTCCCCAATTAAAAATATACTAAAACTTTTCAGTTATTTCAGCCAAGTCGTTTAATTGCAATATTTTTTTTAATACGACATTATTTTACACTACATCAAATACAAGCAAAAAAGAAGAACTTTATGGCCCCATCGGCCATTGTTTCTACGAACAATCTGTCCCGCCTAATGCCACTGAAGTTAAGCAATTTTTCTGGCAAAATACAAAACCTTTATTCTAAATAAATACTACAACATTAGGTATACTTTAATTACATTCACCAATATTTACGTGATGGTACTAGACCTTGATATATGGTTAGCTAGCTGAGACTATTTATTATGATGCTACAATTTACTCACGAATTTAAACTACATCATACCATTACAACGTTTAGGTTATTAAGAAATAAAAACAAACACATGTTATTTAAATATCTTTATACTATTAAAAATCACTACTTTTTACAAAACTATATAAAACGTGTGTTTTTTACATTGGAGGTAGTTGTCAAAAATATCTATTTTAAATACATTTATACACATTTACTGAACAGCAAGTGTTTAAATACAAATAATTAATTTCGTATGATCACTTTGATTATGAACCATTGTCATACTGAAGTCGTTTCGATGAGAAAAATAAGTCAACAAATGTTGCTAAAATAAATAATTTCTTCGTTATAATTATATTAAATATGCAAGATCGAAGAGTTTTTAGTAGCTATTGAAGATCACTAGTGGTCGCAATGAAAAAAAATATGATTAGGATTTTTTTTTCTTTTTTTAAGTTTGGTAAAACGCTCCAATTTAGAAATCTATCAGTGAAAAAATATATTTTTAGTCAAAAACCGTTTATAATGCTTTAATTTTCGAACATGAATTTAAGAAAAAGAGATAAAGATTTCATACTGCAATTACTTTATTTTATTTTTTGTTAAATAAAGTCAACGCTAATGTTTTCACAGTAAAATATAGCGTCAAAATAAAACAGGCAAAATTTCCTAAAAAAAATTTGAATTTATTGATTTAGAGCGACACAGTCGAAATTGTGGCTAAGCTCCGTAAATAAAGATTCAAAAAATTCAACTATTTCACAACCACTTCTTGTACTTTAAACAATAACTCAACGGTCGAACTTGCTAAGTTAGACCGTTGATATAGTACTTTTTATGTAACTTTTTGGTATTTTTTCTGTTCATATTTGAATGAACTTTTTTTTTTATTTCTTTTATTAGTAATTTATTGTATCTACATCAGCCTATTTGAGGGTTTCACTATATTATAATTAAAAATTCTAATCCGTTACTGTAATATTGCTAAGTTAATTATTATTTAATTTGCAATATTTCAATTGTGTACACTTTGTATACATCAACTCTATAATATAATATAAAAGTGCTACGTGTAATATTGGAGGGGATTTTCGACTCCTCAAGTCATTATATGTTATCTACAATTTACATTTTATACAGCAGATCGTCTAACATCTAATATCTACAAAGACAATTAAAAGAATCACTTTTTTTCGTTTACTAGCGCTTGACCGAGGGATGCTGTAGCAACGGTTGGATTTGCCGCAGTCACAATCCTGTCTAGTAGAAGACGTGTTTGCATCTGGAAAAGAAATAGGAAAGCAAATGAATAGTTTATTGTGGTCGCCTAGTGGAAATTCGGTCATTAATTCATTTATTTGTATTTTTTACCTTTCTGCACTCCCCTCCATCTAAACCGTTCCTCCTCCGTTCGCATAACTTTCGTAAAAAGGGGTACAAAGATCTGCTTCACGTAATTATATATAGATTTCTTTAAAAAGTTCTTGTTGAAAAGAAATAAAAACAAATTCACGTAAAAAAAACATGCTCGCAGATGCGACAGATACAGACAATTACCGAATTTTTATTTTCCTTTAAAATGTTACAACAATTAGTATATCAATCTAGGGTTTAACTATGGAGAAGATGTAAACATTATGAAAAAAACTATGGATATAATCAGTTTCCCAAGTAAATCTTTAAAATAATCTTTACCTTGCTTTTAAAAAAGTACCTTACCAGGCTACTAATAATATAATTTAAAAAAATTCAAAACTATGCTAACTCATTGTTTCAAGATACCTATAATGGGAGCTGAGCTAACCCTTATAATCTATATCAGGATTAGGAATAAATCAGTTTATAGCTAAAGTACCTACAAAATAATCACGAGATAAAAACGATATTTATAAAACATAAAGGAATTTATTCATGACACCATTTTAACATGACAATTATTCTTACGAATAAAATATTTGCCGTCCTTTTCTACTGCTTCACTTGGGTAGACGTACACATATATGTAGACATACATATAAGAGTCTATATCTAATACCTTTAAATGAGCATTTCTTGCATATATCTAAAACTCGTGTGTGGTGCGGTGTTAAGGCGGGTAGGTCTGAGAATCCGATAGCATCTCATGAATTTCGGCATGAATGGGCCGGCTCGACCGGAGTGATACCACGGCCTCGCAGAAAACTGGTGTGAAACAGCGCTTGCGCTGTGTCTCATCGAGTGAGTGAGGACACCGAAGGCCCGTTCCCCAATCCCTCCCCCTATCCCCGTCCCCATCCCCAAAAGGCCGTCAACGCACTTGTGACACCTCTGGTATTACGGGTGTCCATGGGCGACGGTAATCGTTTACCATAAGGCGATACGTCTGCTCGTTTGCCCCCAATACAATAAAAAAAAACTATTTTTCATCTTCCTAAATGTTAAAGGTACTCCACCCCAATATTTTTTTTATTTTTAGATAGCTTTTTTCCATCCAGGTACTAATATTGTAATAGACAATTTGCGTCGTTGTAGCTCTAAGTCCATGTAGTAACTTGATTTTTTTATATAGATTGTGTACATTTCAGTTGAATATAATCTTGACGGTTGAAAATAAAGGTTAGGGGAGCTATCCTTCCAGCCATATTGTAAATAAAAAACTAGGTACTTCCTACTCTTACAATATACATACATAAAAATTGGATGACTATAGTTTAGTATCTTATCTTAGAGATTATCTGATTATGGAATCAGGAGCAACATAACTGAAGTTTTGTATAATTGACTAGTAAACCGCTTGGGCTCACAGCTGCAATGCAACAGTGATGTGGGAGAGCCACGCTTCGGCATGAATGGGCCGGCTCGACCGGAGTGATACCACGGCCTCACAGAAAACCGGTGTGAAACAGCGCTTACGATGTGTTTCATCGAGTGAGTGAGGATATCGGAGGCCCATACCCCAATCCAACGCCCCCTATCCCCCTCACCATCCCCCTTCCCCCAGGCCGCCATAGTGTGGGTCACCATGCTGCATTGTTCTTTTTCGCATGGAGGATGGTGACCACCACTCTTGGATTCTGCTCATGCTTTCCATCAGGCAAGGCAGAGTCATTTTGGCAGCTTAAATATAAAAAAAACAAATAAATGATCTAAGTCAAACCAGTACCTCATTTCCATTGGCCAAAGCATTTGCCCGCACTGTTTCCAGTTCCTCAGCCAGCTGTTTCGATTTCTCCAGAGCCTGTTTGCGTTGAGCTAAATACATATTTCTGGAAAATAAAGATTTCATATTAACATTTTTACTCAAAAGTGTACCTGAATAAAATTGCATATAGCAAAACAAAATAAATAGTAGAATATATGTCGCCAAATTTTGTTCAATTCCACTTAATGGACGAACTATACAGTAAGTAATTAGGGCAATTGAGAAAGCAGCTAAATATGTACCCACAATTGTTAAAATGATAATTATTCACCTGATAACATAAACTTGCAGAATTACGCCAATCAATGCAATTCCTGTACAACAACCTATTATAACATAGTTTGGGAATTTTCTTGATGTTCTTGATGATGTCTGATTGTAGAAAGAACTTCTTGCGTTATTAGTGTTTGTTTGAGTTTGCGATGCATAATAGTAACTGTACTGAGGATTTTTACGTAAACTGTAATAAAGAGAAATTATAATATTAAACATAAAAGTGGTGTTTATTATAAATCTATATTAAAAAGATTGCAAACAAAATTGAAGAATGTATGATACTTCTTTCTACTTTGATGAATTATAGTTCTACAATACACCTACCTAGATCCACATAGGCAAATAGTTTCTTGCAATTGTAATACAAGTACCCGAACAACCAAGCTTTGCTTGGTATTTTTTGGTGCCATTTTAAAAAATTACTCTTTGTTAGAACGATTTATCGCCGCCAAAACCGAAATTCGGTTTATGATGCGCAATAGCCATTTTTAGGTCCTTTTGGTTGTTAGTGGGACGCGGGGATCGTTGTAACACCTTTCCGCGCAAGCGATTGGTGCGCCAGTCGACTCCACTTCGATTACACCTGTGAGCACTGATACAACTCAGTGGTTACAGTTTTTGTTAATGATTCAAATTAAGTTTATGTAAGGAGAGTTTATTNCACTCAATATAACTAAAATAAAATAAATAAAGTAAATAAAATTTGTTTTTGTTGTTCTTTTTGTGATTTCAAATTAAGAACTTTTCCAGTTATTTGGTTTACTCTTAAATTTTTTGTTCGTCTGTTTACTTGTTACGATGAATCTCTGAAACAGCTGGACTGTTTATGACAGGACTTTCATTGGCAGAGAGCTGATGTTATAAGCAGTAACTTAGGTTACTTTTATATATATTATATATATACTAAAATAATTAGGCTAGGTGTTAATCCATAATCATATAATCTATAAGATACTAAACTATTGTCACACAATTTCTATATTGTTAGAGTTTCGATTAGATTAGATTAGAACTTAACTTACAAGATGTGTTTATGTATAAAGAAATATGAACATAGTTATATGTGTTAAGTAACTATTATATCTTACAGATAGTAAGTTACACATAACTGGTCTGTTCCTATATTGTGACTATAAAATATATGGTCCAATTTACTGACATCTGTCTTACTGTACGATACTTTGTCGGTTGATAACAAACAATTTCTTTTATATTACTGTATATTTATGAATTCCATGTTCCAATAAAATAAACAATATCTAAAGACTAGAACACATTATTATTCTGTGCTATCCATTTGTTCTGGCACTTAGCTTTAAATTTTCTTAAATAACAATACAAATAGCGACAGTAAATTAGAAATTTATGCCATCTGCTACTGTTCTTGTTGGCACTTGTTACAGATATAAAAAGCACAACAAGCACAAAAGAACACAAAAAAAATACCAGTGTAAGTATAATAAATTAGTGTATATATAAATCAGCTCAAAATTTGGTCAAGCTTATTGAAATAAGTTTTCAGTTCAACAAACAAATGCATATATATTTTTGTGAAATTCGACTAACTGTTTCTTAAGATTATTATGTCATTCACATTCTCAATTAAAGTATTCGTACTTACCTCTTTGCTTAGTTGTATAAAAGCCTCTTTGATATCCTTATCCGAACAATTTTTCCGCAAATTAAGAATGTCATAGTGATTTTTTCTACCAATACTGGAAAATAAGAAATAGAAAGTAAAATATAATATCTACGTCTGATTTGAAACGACTGTGATATATTTACCTATATAATCTTAGTAATGATTTTATCGTCCTGTTATTCAAAGATTGTTTTACTAAGAACATTACGAAAAACACTATTAAATTTCACCAAATATGTTTTGTTGAATGATCATGTTATTATTTTGCAATTTCCATTTTGGTCTTGACAAACTTCAAACGGCTGGGATACTGTCAAAAATCTAAATCTCAGCTTGTTTGTTTTTGACGTATGCTTTGCACAACAAGTGCCAATTTTTTATGTAATAAGTTCGTTTATGCTTGAGAAGGCTATCATTGGCCTCAAATTGGTACCTTCTCTCGTGTCGTTTACATAAAATGATATCATACACAATATTTTCTTCTTCTTCTTAGATGGCAATACATCGGTATTAGGAGAAAAAAATAAGTAAGAAAAGATAACGTCAATCGATTTAGGATAACAGCAGATATTAAAAATATTTAAAGTTATAGAATTAACAGAAGACTGAATTAAAATTTTTTGTTGAGATTATTACAAATCGACTTGGTAACATTTTTAAGTATATGACCAAAGTTTGATGTAACTACAGCGAATAAAATACATCAGGGCTTGAAGGAGGTTGGGGGATAGCAAAAGTTGGAAAGGATGCAATTTTAATAGGGCTGAGAATTTTTTTTTTAAGATTTTTTTGAAGGTTTTATTAAATGTGAATAGAGATCAAAGGAAGGGTTATATTTAAACAGTAATTTATTTATTAAAAGTTATTTACTAAGCAATAGCTTAATAAATAAGATATGCAATTAGCGCAGACTTTGAGCGCGGCGATTGAATTAAGAAATTCCGTAACGAAAATAAACCTAACACCCCCCATTCCGACCGACAGAACGGTGCGGCGTTGAAAGCCTGCGCTTCATCTAACGTCGTTTCAGTTCGACAGACTTCGGCACGGTGTTTGTGTACGTGCGACTAGATGTATGCGTGTAGACTGTACGAAACTCGCACGGTTCGAGACGAGCTGCTCCGAAATCGGACGAATACGTCAGCAGCTGTTTGTGAGAAAGTATATCTATCATAAAAAAACGCTACGCATAAGATTTACCGCGGCAGTCCGCGAGTGCCACATGTATTTTTTTTTAATTTATTTCTTTACTTATAACATTTACAGTGTAATTACTGAACAATGATCCCAAAACGACACTTTAAGTAAAATGGATACAATTATTTTGCAACAAAATATCATTTACTGAAATATACCTTTGCGCTACTTCTTTGAAGCTCTGTAGGTTACAACTGTAGATATCTACATGTTTTGATATAAAATTAATAAGCTATATGGCGCGTGATATAGGGGCATACTGAACCACATTTGTTTGAGCCACGGGAACGCTGAGCGTAGAGAGCTACCGGCGCGCACCCATGTAGCCATCAGGGGTGAACAGCCAACTTTTATAATCGGCTCGCAGCCCTGCGGCACATTTACAAATTTACTGATACTCTGTTTTTGCCTACTTTTCATACATCATTTCTAACAATATTATGGAAATTGTTTTTGAAGAGGAAAAGTCTAAAAGATAGGGGATAAAGTATGGTACCAGAGCCTATTTGACTCCATACGCGGGAAACGTCAATGATGAAAGGTCCATTATCAGTAGACGTGTATTTATCACGCCTGATCTGCCTTCTCATCTGCTTAGTAGGGTGAATCGAAAAGTTTGTTACGAGTCATGATCAAACTATTATTGAATTAAGATATACAAACAACACACCTATACCATTAGACAGTACAAAATAACAAGAAAAAACTCAAAAGTCGGTTTTGTGACTTTTGAGACTCAGGATTCTTAGAAATTCTAGACACACGTGCTAACCAACCGTAAGATGCGGCGAGAATCCAACCCTATAGGTATTGATGTTATTTACAGTCCAAACACCATGGGAGAGATCCTCTGCGCCATGCATGGGCCGGCTCGACCAAAGTGATACCACGGCCTCGACGAAAACTAGTGTGAAACAAAGCCTGCACAATGATTCACCGAGTAAGTGAGGATACCAGAGGTCCATAGTTGAATTGAATTGAAAAAGAAAATTGTCATCTTAACAATGCACTACTTAACAGCTATCACTTAGTTTCTCCGTTTCATCAATTTATTTAACTAATCTATAGTTTTCAATTCATAATAATTTTGTTATATGACAACACTTAAGACGACGATTCCCGCGCGAAAAATTTGTTTGAATAAACATAGACATTTTTTCGAAGGACGGTCCCCATCTAAATTTTATATATTTTTTATCATTAATTTCATCACGACTTGAAGGCTTAAAATATTTGACATTGGTAGAAATAGCTGATAATCTGGTTGCCATTTCATCAGTAGAAGAAAACAATAATCAACTTGTTAATAGTATTACAAATGTTTATAAAATTAGAAACAATGTTAGTACTAAAGTAAAACTTACACGTTCTTGATTTATTAATAAACTTTGAAAAAAATAGTTGTAATAAAGTCCATTAGCTTCATGAAACGGAAATTGTATTTAACGCTAATACAATGTAAAACTGTGACTTGTGCTTATATATGTCATGAAGTATCCTTAAGAGGCTGGAATCTCGTACGGTAATTATCCATCATAATTGTAACAATAAAACTTAGCGTTGCTTGTTGTTAATGTTGTCATTGTCAATATTGCTTATTAATGATGTTTGTTCAAACATTAATTCATATATAAATTTATGATTTATTGTTAATTTAGAATTTAAATCGTTCTTCTCAGGAATGAATTACCTACCTACCACCATAGAAATTAAATTTAACAGCGGGTGGGTTTCATTATGTACCTACACCGCATAGATCGGTTCATTTGGATAACACTCTAAATTAGAAAAAGAAATCGGCCTAAGTGTCAAAGGTACGAGCATCCACGGAGACCGCGAGGGACGACGGCGGGTGTGAGGAAATAGCGTCGGGCTCGGGCGGGAGTCAGGCTTTCGCGTTTCAGTGTACGCGCGTCAAACAACGCGGGTGGACGTACGGTCATGCGAGAAGCGGCTGGAAGAATGGCCGAGCTCGAGTTCGAAGCGCCGCTCGCGCAAATTGAAGATGCGGACGATTGTCTTTCTACTGCTGATTACCCACAGAAAACCATAAATGGTAACGACATACGTCTAAACAACATTAATAATATGAAAAGTGAAATGGTCAAATTGAAAACTGACTCCAACAAAATAAATGATAATGAAGAACCTAAACCCGTGAAGTGTAAACAGGACAACATGCATAATGGTGAAGGAGACAATTTTACTGAAACTTTCTCCGGTTCACTTGAAGATTTGGTGAATACTTTTGATGAGAAGATTACCAAGTGCTTCGGAAACTACGAGGAAAGCGTGGAAAAGCTGGCCCCAGTTCAGGTTCGCAGCCAAGAAGAAATCATGAATGAGTGCCAGTAAGTTAAACATTCTGTACCTACACAATTAACATTTAATTAGTGCGTGTAATTACGTAATTTGATATCGCATATTAAGATGTGTACACATTAATAACGATTACACAATTAACTAGAAAATAAAAAATATCTACCTAATAATGAGGTGATAGAATAAGAAAATATAAACAAAAAGGGCGGCACTTTGCGCATGGCATTTGTAGTGGAGAGATCGATCGATGTTTTGGTGGAGGGTGCGCAGGGGGTGCTTGTCTGAGTTACCGCGATGACGCATAGCCACCCCACACCCTTCTCGTTCCCAATTCCCCTTATTACGACGACTCAACACGCAATTGTTACTAAACTGATAAGATAGTTACGCTTAATAAGAACTTGAAATGTGAATTCTGATTATTTAGAATATTACTGATTAAGAGAAATCAATCTTGCTTCTTACTCGGGTGGAGTAAAACACTTAAGCCATAAAACAAGTAGACTGTAATTAAAAACAAAAACGCCATTGTTTCATTCCCACTTTATCAAAATGCAAATTCATTTAGAGAAGTTTGTAGGTATATGCAAAAATTTATTCAAAGCAACCCTGAGTATCTCATTGTACGTTTTCTCACAACTTGTTTATAGAGATAATGGTAAAAGTCTCTCACACTTGACTATGCAAGAAGAAAAATGTAAAAGTTTTTGTTCGCATCTTTTCTGAATTGAACACTATGAGAAAATAATACATCATGATTCTTATTATTTTTTCCATTCTTTGTTTCGGATCAATCTGCTAAGATAAGATTTTGACTGCCTCTGTGGTGTAGTGGTAGCGAATGCGACTGCTGTGCAAGAGGTCTCGGGTTCGATTCCTGAGTCGGACCAAATGTTTGTATGATCTGCAAATGTTTATTTCGGAGTTTGGGTGTTTTCTATGTATAATATGTATGTATTTACAAAAAAAAGTATATAAGTATTAATATCAGTTGTCTAGTACCCATAGTACAAGCTCTGCTTAGTTTGGGACTAGATGGCGTTGTGTGTTAAAATGTCTGAACATATTTATTTATTTATATCTACTTTAAAATTATTTTAGTATATATATATATATATAGTATAAATTACAGAGCAGCTTTGTAATAATCTTTCAAAGTTATTATTTTTCATTAACAACATAGATATATTAGCTATCTCAATCAAATCAACGATCCTCAGAATCGCAACGAATTTGTTGAATTGTTTAAATAAACTTCTTCCTACTTAAGTTAAAAAAATTAATCGAATTTATGTTAATCGATCCAGTTAAAAAAATTAATCGAATTTATGTTAATCGATCCTTCGGACATAAATGGGACGCTTTTACCACAAAAGTAACGATTATAGATACAATTCACAAATGATTATTAACATCTATAGATTAGTTAGATTCGTTGTAGGCTGCATCTTTAGCGCACACTTCTGTATTCCAAAAAATCGATTTTCTAAAAAAGCACTTAAAACTTCTGCATGGGAGGTAAATTCATGGAAGATAACACTATTGTTGCTTAGAGTGCTAATAGATGTCAAAACTAGATGAATATAGACGGTTTTAATTTTGAATTATCTCGATTATCCAAAAGTAATAACTGTTTGTTTATAGTTTCAAGTTTTGACTTCCTTTGGCACTACGACTATTTTTTTTTGTAAATAAAGTTATAAAGTATATTCGATTCTAAAGTTGCTATTCTAAATTTTATATCTTTTAGCCAGACTGTTTAGTCATTTTAGTTCAAAAAGACAGGGCAAACATAGTTTTGCATGTTATGTCAAACTGGATCTTTTGGAATAGATCCAGATGACCTAAATGCCAAATTTAAATGGGAGCAATATCCAAAAACAACGCAAGGGGTACACCCATTTTAAATAGCAAGAACAATTTAAAGGATTTCTGTTTACGCTGCATTTAGCACTTCTAAAGTGAAATTAAATAAAAAAAAGTACTTAAATTTACTTGACACAGAGAAGTAAATTTAGATTGTTGTTAACGTCTAAATGGCTTCGTTATTTTTTAATTTTAAAACATCAAATTATTCAATACTGGTTTAATTTCGCTAGTTATATTCTAAAAGCTAGGTTTTTGAGAAGTTAATTTATTACACCTAGCTTCATTATTCGTTCACTTTTAGACAAAGACGGCATGCAAACGCGTCTTTAGCGAAAAGTATATTCGAAAAAAGTGGTTGGCCAACATGGCAGGTGTTTGCATTGATTTCGCCGTGATTCAATCCCAAGTAGGCGCAGATGTCGGATCCACCTTGCGTTTGCTGCCGAAGAGCACCTTGTCAAATACTTAATGCGAAAAGAAACGACATATGGCGTATCAATGCAAAATGTTGAGCCGTTTATTTCATTTTAATGTAATACTACTACCGCCTATTACACACTACAAGTAATATTAGAAAAACGTATATTACTTTGCATGACGTCTGGTATCGGATGTATAACTTACTCAAGGCTAAATAACAACTCAACGGATGCTACATATCGCCGTTGTGCTAAATTTTAGCATCATCAACAAAATTAACACCAGGATCGTTTCACGTATTTGAGCTTATTACTATTTAAAAGTCAGTATTTTATATTTAAACAAAATTATATTAAATTGAGCAATCAGACTCATAGCACATTAATTTAAAAATACTTTCATTGTCATTCATTGTTGCGCTTGTTAGTTCCGCTGTCAGTAGGAGATCTTCGTCTTAATCGACTGTCTCCTTTTTTTCTCTCTTAATATTTGCTTGCGGCGTTGTTCTACAGATAGTTATTTATTGTATATAAAATTTAGCCAGTCAGTATATTACTTTTCAGTAATATAAATCCTAATTATAGTAATCATTTAACACGACTAAGGCAAGTAGGTACTTTTTATTTATGAATGACGAATCGAAAACTTTGCATCTACAGTGGCACACGACGCACGTCCGTCTAACTCTCGTCGCGTGTCTCTTTGAAGGCTCGGTTTTGAATACTGAATTAAGTATAAGGCAATAACACCGATTTATCTTCTTAAATGTTCCAGATCCATAAACTTGAAATTGGTTTTGTTTTACTAATGTAAGATGTGTCCATCTCGTGGTAGATATAAAATAATAGGAATTTTAAAAGTGCATAAGCACTTTAAGTAGGTAAATGGTATCTAATTTGTATTTCTGAACAGTAGATGATGCTTCTCATTAAAACGCATTGCAATACCTATACATAGAAGATACAATTTCTTCTATGATTTTATATGTTGAACTATCCTTAAAGATAACGAGTTGTATACGAGTGCTCAGTTCATAAATATATTAATACCTGTAACCTTGCTACACGCACTATTAAAACGAAATGTTTCAAAAATGTAGAAACACTGCAAGTTAATTATTATTTTTATTAGACTTTATAATTTCTAAGCTATGAGTTGGCGTGTCTATATCAATCGTAAACGTGGTTAATTGTACCGGCCTTCATACAACAAGCTTTCTAATATTAATAACTAATATGCACGATATTATCACCTAATGTTCTAATCGCATTATCCCTATCTCTGACCAGCAGCTACCTAGTTTATACCTATCAATTAGCTAATTAAATTACTTGGTTCCGTGAAGTACGTACAGAAAAAATAGACTAGGAAATACTACAAGATTCGTTCATAACTCGTATTTTTTATTATTGTATATTTTTTGTTTAAACCTAACAAAAGGAAGCACATCAGACATAGTTGCTACTTAAAATGTTTAATGAAATATGTATCGTTAGATTTTTGCACTAAACAAAACATTTAAGAACCTTTAAGAGCGATTGTGATTATTGTACAGACAAACGCCTAATTATAAAAGATCATACTAGAGAAATTCTACTACAATAGTACATAAGACACAATAGTTTATTAACAAATTACTTTATTTCGATTGCGCATTAAAGAAGTTTTAGTTCAGTTTTTCTTGAGAGACGCGCTAAAGTAATGATGAAAAATTAGCAAATAATGTTTTGTTAACTCTACCTCGTTTAATTGTTATAGCTTCCTTGGAGAAAATGTAGCCCAGATCTCTGTGTGGATACATTTAATAAGCATACTGTCTGTCTGCTGCAGCTCGCTTGTTATTTATTTGCATATCCCGACACTGACAAAACACGGCTTAAACGGCTCGGCAAAATATCTAGATATCGTGTTTTCAGTGCCTGACCAAAACCTTTTTTGTTAATTTCAAATGATATTTCTGGTGACTGCTTGTCGGTACAATACGTAAATAATAATATTTTTAAAATGTGTAAATTATCGCTATGACTCTCACATGTGGGCCTTGGGCTAACGACCTGCGATTCGCGACTGTGGGTAGTTGTTAATGTTAGCCTGTTATCGCACCTTTCTTGGGTGTCATGTTAAAAACTCACAGTAAGTATTTATAAATGTAATTTTTCTTCACGATCTGGAACTTTGATTACATATGAATATTGTTAATATTTGTGCATCATTCTATTGTAAAAATAAGTTAAAAACAAAAAACTAGTAACCGACCGAATTTTCGGTTTTGGCCAGTTTCGGTTTCGGCCAAAAATGGCCGAAACTCGAATGATCGTAATTTATCGCGCGTCTTTCGGTAAACTACCCCCTACCCTTTTTCATTTTGATAAAATTTAAAGAAAAAAAACATGGTTACAAGCTCGCATTTTTTTTAAGGTCAAAGTTTCGGTTTCGGTCAAGTTTCGGCCGAAACCCAGTTTCGGTTTGACACTAAAAAATATATTTTTATAAGTTAAACAAAAGGGTTGGAGGGTTGAAGAAGGCATTCTAAAACATTATACGTAAATGAGTTGTAGAGAAAAACATGAATAATATTTTTTAACTATTTAGCAATTTATAAATTGCGAAACCGTTTTACATAATTATAATATACATGATGTCGCTTCACGTTGAAGAAATGAAGTGAATGTTTAGCCAACTCACGAAACAAGGCTAATAAAAAATAGGATGATAAAATTTAAGTCCTACCTTCTTGTACAATATTTTTATCCGTTATTATCGCCTTTGAAATGCGATGGCGTAACTTGAATTCTCTATAGACAGGTTCTTTAATATGTAAATATTAAATTCTGTTAATAACTCATACAATATTCAATATAGACTTCTTATTAGAAAGGTAGTTTCAATGATTGACACTTGTTGTAATCCCAAAATTTGAATACATACTTCCATAAAACGTAAGTTTTATCGTAGTCGATGTATTCTAAGAATGTTATTTTTAATTGGTATATACAGAGTCTACTATTATCTTTTATTTATGACATTCTTTTATAGTTTTTAAGGTACCATTAAAGTAAGAGTGGCGCCGTACACTACTTTTATCATTATTATGCTCGAAAAGTATCTTAGTCGGGTTATATCGTGTGATTTCGTAAGAATTTAAAGGTTGTTTTTGCTATTATTCCGTATAAAGCACATATGGTGTACTTACCATTAATCACTAAGCCAACAAACTAGTTAAGAAACCTGTGTGCATGGCGTGTGAAGATAAATGATTTTTGTGATCGAATGAAATAGGACATAAATCGTTTAAGTCTTTGACACTTTCATGGTTGGTTTAATCTGATCTTAAATCCACATTAATGTACCGATTTTAGTCTCAGATTTTATTGCTATTGTTATTAACTGAATTTATTGCTCTATGCTACTTGACTACTTAATCATGCCACTGAACTACTTTCAGCGGTTTTAGTTATATTTTTTAAAGCTTTCTAAAGTCTTTGTCTTTTGCTGATACGGCGTGTCTATGCAATGTTTAACTGAACCAAAGCCATAGGCAGGGATTACGTCTCAGAAACACATGTTCTTGTCAATTTTGCGTCACAATTTGAACTGACGTCAAAAAATTTAAACCGTACCATATGCGTTTAAGAATAACATTAAAACTTGATAAATGAAAAATATGAGCCAAAAGTAACAAATTGACACTTAAAGGTTAGTAGCGTACGGTAAAACATTGCATCGATATATTAATACGCAAATTAAAAACTGTGCCAAAATTTCTACAAAAATTTTGCTAACTTGAAAAAAATTATTAAATGAATTATGGTCGAAGTTCGACGACTCGTTCTAATACATTTTTCAAATTGTACATGTTTAAGATGTTATGTTATTTTTGAAATAACAAACAATAAACAGCTGACTCGTGATTAAGCGATTTACAAATCCAAACAAGCCAATGTACAATATTATGTAATATCCACTAATGAACAAAATTTAATTTTAAAATGACCGACTTGTGGCGATAGTTTCAACCTGATGGAAAATTTATAACCACTTCCCACCATGCCCAAAAGATTCAAGAACTATGAATGTTAATCTCTGTACGAATAGAAAACGTCTCCATCACATCTAATTAAAGTTTTCTTTCTTCTGCTAAACAATGCTCCCTCGTTGCATTTTTAAACGCCACGATCCGCAAAGATATCATTAACAATGGGTTCATTAACAGTTGTATATGGCCACAAAACCCAGGCGTAGTCCGTACTCATTACATGGTTGAGTAAACTTAGTGAAACGGCCGTGGCTTTCAGCATAGTGACTTTGTATACTATCCCCTAGACAATACAAACCACTTGTTAATGTATGGGTTTACACAATGCAAATACAATTGATTCAATTGACGGAACTTTATTGATGAGTCTATTACCTTAACTTGTGTACGTCAAATAATTGTTTAACAACTATGCTGATGTACAATGGTGTATTTAAATATATACTTGATATTAATATAAAGTATCAATTTGTATAGTTGAAATAAGTGAAGTGATTCGTGTCGATTAAAAAAACAACTAGCGAAAAATCTTATCCGTTTTTCCTTAAAATATTTTTGTATTAGGTACTGAGGTCATCAGAGAACCATAGAAATAAGTGCGAGTAAGTGAAGTGATTCGTGTCGCAATGTCTTCATATTTCTACCACTAATTACACATTTCCAGTCATCACACAATTAATGCCTTAGATTGATGAGGGAGAGGGGTGGCATGACTGGAACCTGTGACCCACCGAATGTTTAGCTTTTAATATATTATTTTTAATAAAACAGTTTAAATAAAAAAAAATTACATATTATTATCTTCATACTACTATGAGTTTCTTAAAACTGCTTTTGGCAGACAAATATGTACAAAACGAAGAATTTGCAGGAATTTATTTGCTTCTTTTAGGAATCGGACCTACAATAGTAAGAAAAAATTATAATTTCTTGGTTTAATAAATAAATCAGAGTAGAGTCACTTACTTCAGCTGATACATAAAACAATAGATATTTATTTCAATATTGTTATAAATAATTTATTTTATAAATTCATTATTATTATGTAATAAGCTTATTACATAACAGTTGCCAACAATTTAGTCGCCTTTTTGGAAATAGTAAGTAATAAACTTGTAGTATACTACGTTGTGAATAATAAGTGAGATCAGAGGTAAGTTGTATGACGCATCCCGGGCCATATGTCGCGGTTTCCTTGAATTCGCCAACGCAGTGCACCTTACAATATGGCAGATTCGTGTGGATTCGATCGTTGCGCGTCTATTTATATCATTGATATAATTAACTTCACTCTAACGGAGAGCTGAAATAGTAATTATTTATTAGTAAGTCTATAGAAAAAAATGTGTACAAAACTACTACAGACTAAGATAGACGTTCCATATAATAGATATTGTGTGTTAACCATTATTTTTTTGTCGATGTCGGCTTTTTTCTGGGTTGTAAGTAAATTTATGCATATTAAATTGTAAGATTAAATAGGAATAATTTTAGAAGTGAAGACAAGACATTATTCACTGCAACTCGATACAAATTTTACAAAACGTGCGCAATGGCCGCCGGTGTTCATTTCAATACGCCGACCTTCCATCAATTTAAAATAGATTTATATTCTACTGTTTGCTTACAGTCACGCGACCCACGCTGACGTTTTGAGGTGATCATAAATTATATCTAGTAAGAATATCTTCTTCAAAGATATTGCAAAATCAGTCGGCACTCGCTTCAACTTTAACATGTCTAAATGCTCTCATATGTCTGATACCTATAAATTAAGAAACTCTGGGGACTCCACTTACCTAACAGGGATCACACAACTTTGGGAACACTAATCAGTACTTTAAATACTCGAAGTTCAATTTCCGTTGTTCATAGAAATATCTGTGGAATAATTTCTATTTGATCTAATGACATAGATATACCGTTGAAACATAATTTTACAACATCAATTGCCTTATTTACTGTCACAGGACATTGATTAATTCACTTGTCGACAATATAATTACAGCGAAATGATTGATGACCATTGCCAAGTTGTAACCTAAATCACGATAATTTTTGCTGTTTACACAATTTCCATTAGGTCTTACGTTTCTACCGGTCCCTGGACATAAACTGTTAGTGACTGTTGTTTTGTGATTGACACAGCAACAACAGTTTAGTTTTTTTCTGTAATATTGATGCTACTTGATAACCTTTACACGAATAGGACACTATTAGATCCAGGGGTACGATTTTTTTTTTCAATCTTTACTTTAATTTTCTTATTGTTTTTAAAAGCGAAAGTGAGGATGGACAGATGTTTGGTCAATTATGTCAGGGCAATTGAACGAATCTGAATCCCAGCAAAACAGAATAAAAATTAATTATAACCAGGAATAGCACATTCGCTACGTTTCATCTAGAAAATATATCGTATACCAAATGAACATTAACTTATGTGAAACCTCCAACGAAATATCATTTGATACATAGTGCGCTTAGTGTTTGTACGAGAATTAGCTCTCTGAATTACTTAAAATCTGAATCACAGTTTCGAAAACAGTGACTAAAATTCCTTATCTGCTTGTAAATATCTTTAAGATAGATTTTACGAAGACTTTAGAGCATGAGAGAATTTTCAAAGCAACAAAAGAATACCTGCTACTGGTATTTTAATAACTAACGACTCTAAAGATATATTTTGTCCGCAGATATAGGAAACTCTACAAATCAACCAACAGTCGTTATAATATAAAATGTATTACTATGTCAAGGTATTTCTAAACAACTCTGACTGTTCCTCGTATGAAACCATAAAATTTATTTACACAGGAGCTTCACTGTATTTTTTAAGTTGTAATTCCAATGCGTTGGTTCTTTCCATTGCGGTGTATTACTTCACACCGTTGAGTGTTGTTTATAAATACAGCCCTCGCTTTAAGATTATTTTTGCGAGATTCACGTCATCCGGTCTGGATCGTTTGTATGACTGCGTGTATGACTAAAAGTGTACCTCGGTACCAGTCATACCAATGAGTAATCACTAATCATTTTAGTGAATTAGTAGCATTTAGTACCCGGCGGAAATGAAAAATATTTAGTTATATTACTCTTGTAATTTCAATTCAAGAACGACCACCTTTCTATAAGCTAAAATCACATATATGCGACCATAATCTAGCAAAAACAAACGCTTTAAAGATTCCTCTTTATCCCGTTTGTCCCCTACCTCATTTTCTACTCTCAAGAATCAATTTAAACGCATGCTCCCAACAAAGGTGCGTGCGACATAAAGCTTCAACATAATCTTCAAAGAAATAAATTTATAGGCGTAGTGTAACATTCAGAACTCCATATAGGATTCTAAGGTACAATTTGAGACGCATATCAGATGTATGTATCACAACATGCCACTTCATCCTCGGAACGTAAGAGCGGTCACGCATAATTGTCCATCCTTTTCCCTCACGTTAACCAAACTACTCGGAACTTCGTCTCCTCGTATACTGCTGCAAAGATAATGGTGATTTTGAACACAGCTGCCTAATCTGTCATACATTGAAGAGTTTTGTGTAGCTGAAAGTAAGTCGGTGTCACGCATATTATATTAATATGTGACTGTGTGTAAAACAAAACCACAGTTTGACATAGTAGCTTGCTCCTCGTACTAAAACTGACCATGCTAATCGTGTCTGGCCTGAAATAGTATGGAATTTCAGCTCGATGTGAATAATACGAATGTCATTACGTAGATTCTATTTTTAATCAATGATAAGAAACTATTGTAGAAATTATTGGATTTCCTTTTATTGGACCATTACGGTAAAAATTTAATAATTTTTAGCATAATTTGTTGTATAACATACCAACTATTTAGTTCCAAATGTCAAGTCTTAATATAAACCTATGTAGTAAGTATGTACCTACTTACAAATGTTTTTCGCAATTAAAGTGAAAAAACTCTAAAGCTTCAAAACAATACTATTTAAAAATACATTAACATTTAAAAATCCCAACCGTCGAAACTAAGAATTAAATCAATCTAACTGGAGGGTACAATCTTACTGAAGACGGAGAATGTTTTTGTAGTTATTACAATCCGTGTTAAAGAATTTCATAAGACGCGGGTCAGCTATAATATCAATCAAACATCTATACACAATTCGAAAACCATCTACAAAGACCGAATATATTTTTTATTTTTTTAATGTGTGAGCGGTTGATGCCCTGGGAAAATCAAGCGCTGTGTTTTTCACAAAGGTTCAGATTTAAAGTTGGCTGTCTTAGGAGCTAAAGAAAGTCAGGTCGAGTCGGTCGAACTGGATTGTACATTCTTCGACGTCGGTCGACGACCGGTTTGACCGGCGCGAATCCTGGCGCTAACACCACCCATATACCAACTATTAAATGTAAGAAATCAAGATATAACAGTTAGGGCTATACGCCTACATAAACATTGTATATTATATTTTTCTTTCAAAATCTCATATCAAGTCTTGCGATATTGTTGGAAACAGTACACAATATTTATGTAACTCCATCGATAAGGTCAGGTATATATATTTATTTAAACAACACGTAAGACTGCGCAATAAAAGTTTTTAAAAATGAGTGGTCATGGCGTAATAATATGTCGTCTGAAAGAAAAATTGCCAACCAGATGTCGTAATTTCCTTCTCTCATATATCCAAGTATACGTAGTGTGTGATTTCTATAAAAAACAGAATCATTTTCTTACGTAAGTCCAAATTTCGGGCTTGAAATTGATGTTTAATATAGTGGAGCGGACGGAGCTATAAATTCATCGTACTCCTCGTTAATGGCTATTTTATAACAGTAAGTATTAATTCTTTGATTGGTGATAGTATCGCTTTCGTAATCAGTACATTACTTCTCATTTGATTGTGTAGTTGATGAAATGCCCTACGGGGATCAGACAGTATTGTTAATAGAACGTATAAGAATTGCGTCATCTGAGAAGCATATAAATAATAAATCTCATTGAGTAGATATGAGTAGTGACGATGAAGCACTGTAGTAAGCTTGCCAACAATCACGTGCGTAGTTGAAGCCTCCTATGTGCTAGTTTGTCGTTACAAGCACTGAATAACACTTGCATGTCTGTGTTATATTTATTATACTAGTTAAAAGATACATTTCGAGAATGATTGAAACTATGCAATTGATTTTAATTCTATTTACACGCTATTTATCATNTTTATCATTTTTACTTATATATGAATATGAATTACTACTGTCAAATCAACATTTAAATATAATTTTATTAAAATAATAAACATCGGGTCTTTCAGAAAATCAATATCTGATATTGCAAATTTATTTGATCATTAGTTTGGCAACACTACCGACTTAGTATTCAATTGTAATTCCCTGCTAACTTTATTGTAAACGTAAAAAAACTTGATTCTCATGAAATTTATGTGGATTGGTCAAATACATTGTTATGTACTAGTTGCATGTTTGTTTATACTTTTTATTACTTTTTATCTAAAATAAATATGTGCCGCAAGAATTTCCTCTAGTCATGCAAAAAAAAAGAACCGTGTAGCTGTAGTATCTTGACGAATGTAATGTATAGATATATGGTTTTTAGTTGTTATACTTTTTACGTTCGTCTTTTGTAACGCCTTTTCTTTGTTGAGACGTGAACTCAATTTCCCAGACAATAAAAAAAGGTCTATTGATTTGACCTTTTGTTTTCTCTTTAGCTTTGTCTTATAATAAAAAGTCGTATCTAACCTTTTTGCTGTCTTTCTTGTTTGTTTTAAAGACAAAAAGGAGTTGATAAAAATTATTCTTTAAATGAAGAATTTATTAAATTGTTTTTTGGGAGATTGGTTTTTGTTTTTGCGAAAGACGGTCCCTATTTCATGTCATCCATATTTTTAGTATTTTTTATCATTAATTTCATCACGAAAAAGACTTGAAGACTCGAAGACTTAGAATTGAAGACTTTTAATACTTGACATTGGCAGAAATAGCTGATCCGGCTGGTTGCCATCTCGTCAAAAGAAGATGTACATTGTTTTTATCTTTATATTGGTTTGTGGATTTTATAAACGCTTTATTTCACAAATAACACATAAAATTTTAACTCTATACTGAAATAGCATCTAATTTTAAACGTTTGAGCATAACCATTTTCTTACTTCGTCACACTGATAATATTTTAACGCAATGACGGCCTATTGCTGCGATCTGACAATCAGCACCAAATTCTGACTGTGGTTTTTGTTACCATCTAGTTTCTGTATATCCTGTTTTACCTTTATTAATAAGGTTCAAGTTTAGTATAAATTAATGTACTGCAATTAATATACAATAGCTAAGATAACATATTGTTGCTAATGCTAGAAAAGTAATAAAACGAAGCGAAAGAATTTCACTAGTATAAGTATTTAGGTAAAGCGGTACATTCTACTTCATATTTTTCACAATTTATTTAAACATAACAAATAAAAAAAAGAAGAACCGATAGTAAAACTGTTCCCGGCGCTTCGTTAACACTGCATTGCAGAAATTACGACCAACATTGGATAAATATAATATGTTACCGAGGTCATTGTTCGATATGTGCTAACGATAAAAACAGTACTTCTAGTTGCATTTCCTTTGTTCACAAAAACGATAACAACATCTCTGATTAGAATTCCAATTATTAAATCTGAACTAATTACACTACCGGTGTCCTGAAACTGTGTAAATGTGGACTTAAATAATGTTTATTTATTTACACACAAATAGTATTTTTTTGTAAATACCTACTTTAATATTATTGTTTTTTATTTATTATCACATAAGAAAAGGCAAACGTCCAGCAGTGGAACTATTAAAGCCTGTTTCATAATAATGATCCTATATATTGAATGATTTAATAATCTCACGTAAGGCCGACTGATCCCAAACTAAACTGATAAACCTAAATTTTTTAAAGACAGGTTACGTACGAGAAATTATACCGTGTCACGGATTACTTTACAAAGGTTCATTCCAACGAACACAAATAATATCCAGACCCAGAACAAACTCTCTGCTCATCACACAATATTGGTCCTGGATGGGAATTGAACCTGGCTTAATGATCGTTATCACTATCAACCAAATCAACAGGCCCCTCAAATATATATAAAACGATGGCTACATACGTAGAAATAACCAGGTGCGTGTTTTTATAGCAATAGTAATTTGCTTTAAATTTTCATGAATAAGTGGGTAGTTGTAAACAAATGTTGTTTAGCGTAGTACACCTATGAATAACACAAACCAAAGAAAAGAACTACGGTAGTCTGAAGCATGTCAGGTAAAGTAAACAAGCAATTTGTTTTTAAATGTTTATAGATACGATTTCAAAATATTCTAATGAATAACAAATATGAGGCGTGCCAAGGGCGGTACTTGTACATACATACATACGATATTGTGTTCCTGCACACACAATTAAAATAAAGCGTTAGTCATACAAACATTGTACTGGTAAACGACTGATGTTCCATCGTCTTGAAGCAAGTTTAAATGTCAATCAATGTACTATTGATGATACATGTTCAACCACAAAACGTACCGAATGGTGATTTTGGTTTATCGAAAAAGGTATCTATCGACTTTTGTAACCTATTGTAATGTTTTTCTGGTACTAGAATATTCCTATTCTAAATGATAAATAACTCTTGAACACAATATTGTCATTCACTTTAATGTGTCTAAGAATTCTTTACTCAAATGGGATCATTATGCTTTAATTAAATTATAATGTACATATACACATACCATTTAATTTTATAAGTTTAAATGCTACTCTGAGTCTAAATATTAAGCATAGTTGTGTGGTATTCGTCCATATGTATTCTGTATTGATATGCTAGTAGGTGTTAATAAAACAAAGTGAGTAGGTCTTGCGAATACAGACAGGTTTTTGTATGGGCGATCGGTTAAAAATCGCAGTCCTACTAGCATTTAAATAGCAGACTGATACATAGCAATCTTTATAACTTTTTCGAGGAATCCACAAAATGTTTATACGGTATATCAATCTGTAATTTATGATATTTAAACAATAAAGAATAATAAACATTTAGTAGTAATTACAACTATAATAAAGTTTTCAGTGCGCCGTTAAAGACCGCTATTTTTGTTACATACTGTCCTTCAGAAGCATTGACCTTATTTTCTTGCTTTAGCATGAAATATAAATTACTCACATAAAATGGCTTCAAAAAGTTTTATCCAACAATACAATAGTTCTCTATTGTTTTTAGAATAGTTAGAGAAAAAGACAAAATAAGACATTAATTATATAAATACTGAAGAAAATAAACATGGACAGTATGAAGCAGTTATTCGGTAACACTGCATAGCATTAAAGATTGTTTATTAATTGTGTGTGTACCTGACGGAATCTGACAATTCAATTTTAAAAAGTAACATTTTTAAAATAACTTTAAAGGTGAAAAATAAAATGTTTCATTGTAATATAAATAAGCGAAATAGTGAGGGGTGCTTTCTATTAACAATTAAATGATCAGATATACCTTTACGACTTAGCTTAGTGTAACAAATTATAAAAACAAGTGATACTACATACTATTAAACTTTTTTTATTTGAGTAATTTATGACAACTTATGATTTATTTATTGCCTTGATTTTTCACAAATATTATTTCGTTCATGTAAGTCAATTATATTTAGGAAAACTATTTTATCTTTGTTTGGAGTGTACTGAATAAATTATCAAAATTGTAATAAACATTTTGGAAATTGCATTTTAAGGTTAGTATGATTATCATAAAGACTGATTTTTTTGTCTTAGCACATACGAAGTCTAGTTTTAAGTAGGGTCGTCTTTACTTTCACTTATTATAAAACAAAGTCCTCTGCCGCGTCTGTCTGTCTGTCCGCGATAAACTCAAAAGCTGCTGCACAGATTTTCATGTAATATTCACCAATAGACGGAGTGATTCTTGACGAAGGTTTCCGCACATCTCACTGTAACATAGGCTATAATTATTACATTTTCCGTAAATAGCCCGTGCGAAGCAAGTCAGGTTGCTAGTATATTATAAATGAGAAAGTAACTCTGTCTGTCTGTCTAGCTTTCACGGTTAAAATGCTGCACCGATTTCAATGATTTTTGGTATGGAGTACTTTGATTCTTGATGAACGACATAGGCTACACCTTCACTGCGATAACCGACAAATACGCGGAGCCGCTGGCAAAAGCTATCTGATCTGATATACAATATTAAATTTACCTTAAAATAGTTTTGTTAGACATGCCTATGACGATAGTTAGTCAGAATATGAAGATGAGACATCAAATTACCCATACATTGACTAAATTCCTATTGCCGGGGCGTAGCGCTGCAGACCTACTTACACAAATAAGGACACTTACGTAACCAGGGTTTGCCCTTCGTCGTAGATAAGAGCAAGGCAAATAATAACGTTCAAGCGTATAATGAAAATATTGATAGATGAATACAAGGTGGGCTAAAATCAAATAAATTAAGCGGGTTAACTACGTCGTGAATGCCAAGATTTTACGTATGTACTGAGTGGGTCGGGATATTGAATTTGTTGTATGTTAAGGGTGAAGTGACCCAATTCCCATTGATTTTATTTTTATTTAACTATCATACTCTGTGACCGGTTTATGTTGCTCTCATGTGATTAGTCATACTAAATTAAATAGGACAACTTTAGGAGCATTTAATAAAAGCAAATAAAATTGACAGTTTACATTTATGACGTAAATATTTACATAATATCCGCCTTAACCGTCGTTAAGTTTAGTCTAGCATTGATGTAAAGCCCACATGTTTACCGACCTTGCGTAGTTAAAGTGTAGTGTAATATTTGAACATAAAAAATTATCTAACTACATGTCCGAGTGCATTCTTAACAACATTTGTGTATCTATTTAACGCTTAAGTCGTGTCGTAAGGAATATACTTTACGGCTGGCTAATGTTTACTCAAAAAATGTGCAACTACATTTATCTAATGCAAAAAATATGAGAAACCATTGAACCAAAATTTATTATATATAATTCTCGTGTCACGTTGTTTGTTGCACACGACCCAGATGAACTCCGTAACCATGAAACCGTCTAACCGATTTTTAAGTTTTTTTATATATGTGTTTTCCTGATATGCATAAGATCTGATGATGTGAATCTGTGAGTGTGTGATGTGATGTGAATCTTAGATCAATAGGAGCCGAGCACGATTGATTGATTTAGAAAATATATTGAGTTCTGTCGAAGTGAAATGTGATTATATAATGTATAGCACTTTACCGGTCTTGTCAGTTAAGCTAACCGTCTACGGTATATGTGGTCGGCTCCAGAGACACCAAAGGCCATATGCTAATGCGTTACTCTTGTCTCTTTAAATGGACAACTTGTTGTGTCCACACAAACAGCACCCGTCATACGGACACTTTTACTTTCAAAATATATACATGTATTTGCATTTGTAAAAGTTACAAATTGTTGTTTCATTGAATGAGGTTATTAAAAAGCTTAAAAAGTACTCAACCTCTTAACGATAGTTTTTAATTGTTTTACAATCTAGTTAGTTTTAACCTAATTGTTCAATACCCGATAAGGTGCAAAATTTTGATATACAGTGTGATATAACTTAATGCGAACTAATAACTTAATATGAAATAGGATAGTATTAGAATATGATACATTGTCACCTATTAATGAAGAACACCATCTAATCCTCTTAATCGTCATCCTTCAGTTCTTCAAAAGCTTAAATTATACAAGTATTTTTTCCAATTAGTGTTAATAAAACTAACCCAGGTACAAGCTCATCCTGACATCTGTCTAACAGGTAAACAGGGTTTTGAATTCACAAAGAATCAACAAAATTAGGTTGGATTGAACAATTCAATTTGTTGAAACTTTAAGGTCCTGTTTCACCAGTTACTTATAAGTTCCAGATAGCTTGTCTGGCAGATGGTTTGACACAATTTATGTGTGTTGTGTTTTAAATTATCCGTTAGATAAGCTATTCGAAACTTAAGAAACCTAGAGACCTAAACATAAAAGGACCTAGATACTCACCTCAAATTTTGAGATTATATAAAAATTGTGAGAATCTTATTTTAGTTTCATCATCATCAGCCTAGTGCAGTCCACTGCTGGGAAATTTGATTATATAATGTATATCCATAGGCTACCATTCTGTTTCATACTGGACTCGAAGGCGTAGAATTTACAGAGTTATCTCTTTAGCATATCTAGATACTGTAATGCTCGGGAAATTTAAAATATCTACCTTCCAATCTACACAATGTGACTAACGAATAAATTGGAAGTTTATTATTTATTACTTTCTACAGTAAAAAATATAATCATCAAAATGTTCACCATGCAAATGGATTAGATATGGATCGGTCCGGTGAACGGTATCTTTACACTATATTGGATTTATAAATTTTCCTACATCATCCAATTAAACAAGCTACTTTCATCTTAAGTTCCTTAACATAAATTCAAAGAATCCCATATCATTAATCACACCAAATACGCCTATTCAACTAACTTCTTATAAAATAAACAAAACGAAGCTTTCGGCTTCCATGTATCTCTCACCGAACTAAAATTCCAAAACAGTTTGTTCCGTTAATCGAATTTATACGTTCCCTTTATAAAATTATGTATCGAGTCTATATTTTTCGTCCATGACTTTAACACTTAGCCATTAAAGTTACGCCTCTATTTTATTTTTAAACTTTTTTTATGAAGGAAGTGGGCAATAAGGTTAGTCAGGCCACTACCTGCTCTAGAGATAGATGCATGGTGCCACGCACCTTGTTTCCACAAAAAATATAAACATGGTCCTCTATTTTTGGAATCAATACACTATCTTACCAACTAGTGAACCGTAAATTATTACTTCGACATCTTGCTTTCCAATAAAAGGTATGTTTTAATGGCTTTCAGAACGACATTTAATGTACACCGCAGGTTCCGACTGAACGCAAATTCGTAGTAAATGCGGTTAGCAACTTGAAAAACACAAGTGAAACATTTTTTTAATTCTTCTGTCTATGGGTAGCATCTATTCGCGGTTGCCGGCCCCATTCACACATCTCGGTTAGTGACATCGAGCAAAATTATAAAAGTTAAACTAGTGGGCGCGTGTTGGTCTGATATAAAGTTCTATATTTAAATATAGTCGTTCCCGAGACGCCATTATGCCACTTGGTTTTTTATTACTGTGACACCATTTTATTACACGCGTATTTTAGGACCGAAGTGTAATTTTGCAAAATTATATGTAAACCTACGTAATTTCTAAATATGTAATTAATTAGACGAACATCTGTTGCGAGTGTTACTATGATTATTTAATCAATCTGTTGACCGAAGCGTTTCTCGATTGCACAGACGCGTCCATCCATTAAACCGGCAATTAGACGAAGCTACCTACTGAATTGTATTACCGTAACCGTACTTGGCATATTAGTGCTTTAATATCAACTATTCGTCTAATTATGAGACGAGATTATGGATCTAGCGAGACAAGTGTAGGCTTATGGATACTACACTTATCATGGATATTACATATTTAGATTAAAAATATCATGTTCTAGAAAGCTCCTAATTAAATCAGAGGTGGTTGACCCAGTTTATTGTTCTTGTATTCAGAATTTTTTGTATTGTATATATTTTGTACTGTTTTTTTTGTCAGCGAGGCATGGGCTCACGTAATATATTCGTAGAATATACTTTATCCATTCGTATTGGTTTTAAGGTGTGTCTCTAATTCTGAATTGTAATCTACATGATTTCGTGTCAACAGGTACTTTAAAAAAAAAACGACCGGTCCTAGTTTATTAATATTTGCAGGAAAAAGAACATTTTATTTTTCCTTCGAATATAATAATAATAATATTACGGAGTAGAACTAATCCAGATTCAGACGATTAAACATACCTACAGTTAGGCGCTTAAGTCTCATTAACAAAATAATCGTTTTCCTAATGAATACCTTATATTTGTTTCTTCCCCCCCTCCCCTTTTAGTATATACATCCCTAATTCCGTTTATTGCAGAAAACTTAGTTACTTTTGTCTTAGAATTATTATAGAAAAAGAAGAATGCAGTGTAGAAGTAGGTATTGTGCAAAGATTTTGTGGCATTTTTTTCTATCTAAACAAGAATTAATATAATTTTAACACACACACAATCAGTCCACAGTGCTATTTAGTTTTGTTACAAGGAGGTGTATCAAGAAAGAGATGGGAAATGTATATACCAGTGACCTAACTAGCAACAATTTATCTCTTAGCAACCCCGCCAGGCGCCTATCGGTCGGGGTTAGTGGGGTGAACGGGTTGCGGTCGACGAGCCACAGATCGATAATAACGCATCGCAGTCCATATTCGGTCGCCTTCGCTGTGCAACTATGGGCATTCTGGTTTTTGCTGTTGCTTGCTTGTTAAGATTTATTTATGATTTTTCCTATTAACGATTAAAGAAATCTGAAGACTTTAGCTCTAGAATCTAGTTAGTATCATGTTATATAGCTAATAAAAGAAATGAACGCTGCACTTGAATAAAGGATTTGTAGCGTAGAGGTACACACACAAATCAGGGCAAAAATCTGAAGAATTTTTTTTTAATAGAATGTGCGCTGATTAAAAGGTTCGATAGCCATCAAACTAGTGCAGGAAACGGTCGTTCAATACATTTGCTATTGAATAATGTTATTTATAAAGCTCTATATCTCAGATACTTTACTGCTTTTTACAGATATTTTTACAACTCGAAAAATTGTGCCGCTGTAGAACTGAACCAAAAATAACGAAATGAGAAGACTTGCGACATACGAAAGATAATTTTATTAAACCACACCGCTTGTGAATTTTCTTATCTTAGTTAGGTGCAATATAACTAACAGTAAATTCATATTAAGTAGTATTAAGCAATCGAATTTATAGAACCACATTTGGTAAATCACATTCTTTATGTATTTTATTGATTATTATCGTTCTTATCGCTACTGCCTGAGCAAGATGAGAAAATGTACAACTTCCTGCCCATTAATTAAAAGTTCAATTTACAGGGGAAATTATGTAGCACCAAAGAACTAGCACATATAAATTTTATCAACAATATTTTACAATGTAATGTGACTGTTTTGTAAATCCTATTTAAATAATCTCCTGTAAGTATACTCTTAAATACGCACGTTGTAAGCCTTTCTTGCACAGATATTATGAGAAAACGACACAGCACTAAACCTTGTAGGTTATTCACCTTTTACTCGTAGTAAAATATCGGTGATATAGTACATTTATTTCACTTTGCAATACTAACATTATTTCTCTATATTGAGAATAAAGGTCCTTTTGGCCGGTGTATTCTATTGCATTCTTTGTACGAATCTCTTTCAATACTCTCTTTATGATGTTCACATTAGTAGTACCTAAATTCAAATGTAATAATAAGTTATGCTTAATATAAAATGAGTTATTTATACGTAGGTTTACATTTTAAAGTTAATGTTCTAATCTTTTGTAACAACATAAATTACTCGCAACTAAATGGTGTCTTTACAACACACATTATAAATCAATTATATAAATTACATGTTACTAACGATCTATCGATTTTATTTTTTGACTAGCTGAGTCACACGGTGTAACCCGCGACTATTGTTGTACCTTTATAGCCGCGAGTAACTCCGCGGAGCAAAACTAGTCTAAAAAAAGTTGCCTAAGTTACTCTTTATAACATCAGCTATCTGCCAGTGAAAGTCTCGTCAGTCAAATCGGACCAGCTGTTCCAGGATCAGCTATCTGCCAGTGAAAGTCTCATCAGTCAAATCGGACCAGCTGTTCCAGGTATTGGCCGGAACAGCTGGTCAACATTAGACAGAAGTAATGGTAAAAAAAAAAATATTTTGGTATATGTATGTGCCGTGTATTACCTACCTACCTACATATGCATTTAGTAATAAGCTGTTATTTTTATATTACAAACAGACACTCCAATTTTATTTATACAATATGATGATATGATGATATTATGTATAGATTTCATCATTTTGCGGTAGTCAAATAATATGTTAAATTTAACTGGTTCGCGTGCAGCTCTTACTAATAATGTATCTCCGATCTAGCAAGATTTCAGATTCCGACTTAAACATATTCGGTACCTACCAAAACCGATTAAAGAAGATTAATAGATCCAATTTCATTACATAAATTAAAAACTGTAAATGTCGGGTAGCATGTAGCTAACTGCATTAATATTATAATGAATAATATGAATGTACAGAATGTATTACCGCTATAAGCATTATTATACGCTTTTATCACAACAATTGAAAAACCTGCAAAGGGCAGGTATTCATCAGTGAATTATAGCCTCAAGGGAGGTGTGCTGACAATGGCCTATTTATAAC
This sequence comes from Hyphantria cunea, assembly GCA_003709505.1. Lineage (NCBI taxonomy): Eukaryota > Metazoa > Arthropoda > Insecta > Lepidoptera > Erebidae > Hyphantria > Hyphantria cunea. The sequence goes on from PKRV01001267.1 coordinate 129,540, forward strand.
GCCATAATGTCAACAGCTACTCTATTGCAGTAATAGGCACTCTATGCCTATTCAAATAGGATGGAAAGTGCATTCGATAAAACAGGCTTGTGGGAGTTGAAAAATGTCACCGAAACCCGCTGAAGCTATACAGTTTGGAGATGTTTATGATAGTTTGTTTTTGTGTAACGAAAAGTACGTTTACTAATAACTAATAATGTCTGTTTAAAAATACATGATGAATCTCCAAAGGTTCTAATCTTTTTTATATAGTTACGCTCGATTCGCACGGGTAGACAATAAATATTAAAAAAGTTAACGCACTCTTAGCAAAATTTCCAAGCTTAGTAGAAAGAACACTTGACCAAGTCCCGAAGTTTTAAATTGTATTAGTATTGTGGTTAAATGTAATATGGCCTTTGTTACTCGGGGATGACTTTAGCTTTCTAACGGTGAAAGAATTTTTCAAATCGGTTCAATAGTTTCGAAGCCTATTAAGTGCAAACAAAAAAATGATTTAGTATAGATGTAGATATTATTTAATTATTGTTTTTATATCAATTTAATTCATCGTATCTTACGAAGTTCTTATAAAAGGTAGTAGTGTCAATAAAATACTATTTTTAACAACAATTTCCATTTAAAAATGTACCTACCTATTTTATTTATTTTATTGATTATAGGAACTTCATAACCTATATTCTTAGCTGTAAATGTAACTAAAGAAACACTTACATTACAAGTTGTATTTTGCATGTAATTAGATCAGTAACTTTTAACTACACTTTGTCAAACATAAATTCAAACTTAACTGATTTGAAAAGGGCATGCTTCAATGGTTTGGCCATTTAAGAGAGGATAGATGATAGAAAACTCACGAAAGGAATATACAGAGCGAATGTGTGTGGAAGTGTCGGAAGAGGTCGTCCACGGCGAACGCTTACCGATCAAATTGGCGATGTTCTGAAAAAGGGTAATGTGAAGAGCACCAGGAACCAACGAGCATGCGTTGCGATTGATGAACACGGGCGAAGCAAAAGAGATGTGTCAGGACCGTAGTAAGTGGAGATCAATTGTCTCTGCCTACTCCTCTGGGAAAAAGGCGTGTTTGTATGTATGTACTAATTTAATACTAGCTAGTCTGCCACCAGCGTGGTTTAGTATCCTAGGAGAGCCTATGTTTTCTTAACTAAAATTACTAAAACCCAATATCATCAACTCGTAATGTTCCAATGTTGGGCTCGGGTCTCCTCTCTGGAGAGGGTTAAGGCCTTACGTCCCCACGCTGGCCAAGTGCGGGTTGGAGATTGGCAATACATATTGTTGTGACTGTGTAGTCTTGCCTTTGGATGTTTTCAAGCTGCTCAAAGGCCTTCACGACTGTTATCCTATGATAACAACCGGGACCGACTGCTTAACGTGACCGTCTAATCGCGGAGACGCTCACGGTATACGTTGTTAAAGTAATTGAGAATGTGCATCAGCGGCCATTCTCTATTACTTTAATAATTAGCGTTTACAAAATATTCAATTCGAATATTTTCGAAAATCTAGACAGTATGTGCACGTAATTTTCAAAATATTACGATTATGACTCATAATAACAAGCAAACAACTGCATATGTTACATAAATAGCTTTTGTGAAATTTCGGATTTATTGCGCCAGCAGCTGCTTAATTTTCTACGACTTATTTAGTTTATGATAATAATAACAAATATAGAGATACTCCTTAGAAAGAGTTTTGATTTCAATACATTTTTCATTATTATTTATCTACAGTCTATACTCGGTAATTATCTCGTTGAGTTTTGATTTCAATACATTTTTCATTATTATTTATCTACAGTCTGTACTCGGTAATTATCTCGTTATATACCTAGGTAATGTCATTACTGGAGAGCGATATGAACCTAACCTCAATAGCTCTTATCTGTAAACGGATGACAGCAAACTTTGTTATTGCAACTAAGAATAACATCATGTACATGTACACAATTATAACTTTGAGTTATAGAGTGAGTAATGATATATCGCTTAGTTGTACACCAGATATAGCGAACTGGGGAGAATTTAGGAGCAGGATTCTGGGTAGGAAGTTCGAGAGTCGAATATGGATAAGACGTTCGAGTACTTTGACATAATTTCGAAATTGGATTTTTTATTCACTATCCTCACGCCAAACTCAATTCAATCAAAATTCTTCAGCATGAACACGGGCTTAATAAAAAAATACCTTGGACTTTATTTTAGCCGCCCGACTCTTTTATGACCAGTAAAACCTGTGGACCAAAATCCATTCCCGCATTATTTCTCGGAACTGTGAAACCTTAGCTCACTGGGAGCGATCGAACAATGCTACGAGCATTTTTTGTGCTCTTTTGTATTTAAACTTACCGTACTGTGAATTTTGTAGGTTCAGTGTGAAATTCTTTACTCTTGAGCTACCATATTTTCTGTGTAAGTACGAGAGAGATTAATGGTCCTAAAATAAAGATACATTGTGCTCCATGAAAGCGTAAGCATCTATACAAATAAGTATCCCACCCACAAACTTATTATTGATTCAGTGGACACAATCACCTTCACTGTTTCGCTTATGTATGTAAATAGTAGCAGAGTAAGCAATTTCCTTTTACTAGTATTCTCACGTTCCAAAACCAAGCTTGAGTTACTGTTATTGATTTTGCCGCTCATAGGCTATTCCAGGCTCCTTGTACTCGTGAATATTGCAGATAGACGTAATTATTGCTGCTTACGGATTTACATAATGGGAATAATCACGGTAATGCTGTTGAATAATTCTTTATAGGAATACATTATACGAAGTTTGCTCTTTGTTTATGGTAAGGGAATTAATTACTCGATGGTTATTAGTGCCTTCCGAACTTAATTGCATTATTTCCTGAAAAGCTTTTAAGATATACTCATCCCTGGTTCTTACTTGGTTAATACAATTATAGAGAGTTAAAATATGAATTACAGCCTTAGTTTATATATAAGTAAGTAGGTATGCGACACACCTAAATTGGCGTTTCATCGCGATTAGTTCATAAAATAAGAAAGTCGTTTCTGAGAACCAAACATTATTTACAGCAGGGCTTGACATCATCTTTCTAGTGGCCTATTATCTTTGTATTTATAACTATATTTATAGGCCTCTCCTTATATAACATACATTTGAATCAATCAAAATTCATTGAAGTTCTAGTTAAAATCTTGACAAACCAGATCCCAATTTTTAAAAAGTGCTTCCTTCTATTCTTTACTCAGAGATACTATAAGGCCGACGTTTCTTGATAAGTTCGAACTTCGCCAATTACTTTTTTTTAGGAACAAACAAACAACTTCGTGCTTATTGGTTACTTCGAGTGTACATGCGTTAAAGTTTGCAGAGCCTATGTTCAGACTCTAAAAGATACGTCGGCCGTATAGTACTCGGCATTTGAAACTATTTTATTTTTCTAGTAGTTATGTATCGGAGGATTACTTTACATGTACAGGTAGCTAGTATAAAAATTCTAACTGTGAAGAGTATTTACGTTTTTACAATAAAAAAAAAGTTTTATCATGCAAGTGCTTCAAGTAGTTACATGGGTTTATGCAGTGTTTATCAGTATGTCAAAGACGTATTACGTCAGAATACATTACTCATCAAGGTCTCTTTAGTTTTTGATTATTTCGCCTGATTCTTAATCCGAAAACCATACAAAACTAAATAACTATTATACGTCATCTGCTCAACATGACCAACCAAGGACGATCAGTGTAGGACACGACAAATGTACATGAAGTCACTTTACGTTAACATAACTAACGTTGAGCGAGTAACGATTGCATGACAAAATGAGATTATGGAAATAAATTAGTATACATCCACACATGCATGACATATTACACACAAATACTTGTAACCTCTATGGCTGTGGTGAAAAAGGTATTCCTATTATCAAAAGAAGAAGTGCTTTTCTATAATACAAAAGAATAAAATTGGAGTGTCTACAATAGTAAAGTAACCATTTTTACTAAATGCATAAAATGTATCTATATAGATAGCTGTACAAATACCAAAATATCATTTTTTTTCAATTTTTACCAGTCTGTCTGTTTGTTCCGGCTAATCTCAGGAACGGCTGGATCGATTTCGACGGAAATTTCACTGACAGATAGCCGATGATATAAGGAGTAACTCAGGCTACCTTTTTAGACTAACATATTGGCCCGTGACGTTATCCGCATTTACAGCAACAAACGCGACCGCGGGGCTACTTTTTAATTATTATAAAAACAATTCATATTTTAATGTTAAACATCGCTTGCCCAGTTTGTAGATTGGATAATTTCTTTACATAGTATTAATAATGAAGGTTCGCTATCTGTTCGCTTAGAACTTTTAAAGTACTCAACGAATTTCATTACAGTTTTCAGCAACAGATATAGTGCTTGAAAATGAAGGTGGTGTAATACATGCATATTATAGTTGAGAAAATCCGAGAATTTCAAAGACTTCCATGTAATGCCGTGTGATAGAGTACTGAATTCATAGAATTACAAATAACAAATAAACATATTTCTGGCGACAATCGTGTTATGATACTTTATTGTAACTGTCTGTAGATATATTATAATACCTACGAAAATTGAGAGCAGCCATATTGTGACTTGTATAATTTTAATTTCAGCGATAAAAGGCTTTTCTAAGAAGGAATCGAGACTGCCATCTCATGATATTCATCGTCCTACGTAATGGTCCAAATTGATGAATATATCTATTTTCATGTAGTTGATTGAAACATTTTGTGCCCAGCAATACCAATTATATGAAATTGAAACGTCCTTGTTGCAATGATGTGTGAAATGGAATGAATACGAAGTATTTAATTGTGTAACAGATATAGCCAGGTTTATGGTGCGTATATGATTTGTTATACCAAAAACGTTGGGTAATTATGGCCATATCGGATTCTTATCTGATTCGAACCCGGTCACGTTGTATATTACAATATAACAGTACTATAAGATCTTCATAGAAGAAGAGTTTATNAAATTGAGATTACGGAAATAGATTAGTATACATCCACACATGCATGACATATTACACACAAATACTTGTAACCTCAATGGCTATATAGAAGGTATGGCTGAGGTGAAAAAGGTATTCCTATTATCATAAGAAAAAGTGCTTTTCTATAATACAAAAAAATAAAATTGGACTGTCTGTTTACAATAGTAAAATAAACACTTTTACTAAATGCATAAAAATGTATGTATATAGCTGTACGAATACCAAAATATTATTTTTATTAAATTTTTGTCAATCTGTCCGTCTGTCTGTTTGTTCCGGCCAATCACAGGAACGGCTGGATCGATTTCGACGGAACTTTCGCTGACAGATATAAAGAGTAGCCGATGATATAAGGAGTAACTTAGGGTACCTTTTTAGACAAGCATATTGCCCCGTGGTGTTCTCCGCATTTAAAACAACAAACGCAACCGCGGGGCTACTTTTTAATTATTATAAAAAACAATTCATATTTTAATGTTAAACATCGCTTGCCCAGTTTGTAGATTGGATAATTTCTTTACATAGTATTAATAATGAAGGTTCGCTGTCTGTTCGCTTAGAACTTTTAAAGTACTCAACGAATTTCATTACAGTTTTCAGCAACAGATAGAGTGCTTGAAAATGAAGGTGATGTAATACATGCATATTATAGTTGAGAAAATCCGAGAATTTCAAAGACTTCCATGTAATGCCGTGTGATAGAGTACTGAATTCATAGAATTACAAATAACAAATAAACATATTTCTAGCGACAATCGTATTATGATACTTTATTGTAACTGTCTGTAGATATATTATAATACCTACGAAAATTGAGAGCAGCCATATTGTGACTTGTATAGTTTTAATTTCAGCAATAAGAGGCTTTTCTAAGAAGGAATCGAGACTGCCATCTCATGATATTCATCGTCCTACGCAATGTTCCAAATTGATGAATATATGTATTTTCATGTAGTTGATTGAAACATTGTGTGCCCAGCAATACCAATTATATGAAATTGAAACGTCCTTGTTGCAATGATGTGTGAAATGGAATGAATACGAAGTATTTAATTGTGTAACAGATATAGCCAGGTTTATGGTGCGTATATGATTTGTTATACCAAAAACGTTGGGTAATTATATGGCCGTATCGGATTCTTATCTGATTCGAACCCGGTCACGTTGTATATTACAATATAACAGTACTATAAGATCTTCATAGAAAAAGAGTTTATTCAAGACATTGTAACGAAATAGTTAAATCATATTTATTTGTTTTTATTGCTTCATTTATCGAATTATGGAACATTATACTAAATAACTTTTACATGCAACTCCGCCCGCGTAAAGATCGGTTATAACGGTGATTCTTCAAACTGATATAACTTTTTATTAAGAACAGAATGAAATGAAACAAATACAAAATTTTAAGTGCAACGCATTAGTAAAAATCGCATTCAAATCGGTTGTCGTTTCTAAAATAAGCGTGCACAAAAGTATAGATAAACAGATATTTAAAAAAAATCACTAATAATAGTTTTTCTTATAAATATCCTTCATGTACAGACAGCATCCAGTTACAATTTTAGTATATATATATCTATTGATAGTAGTAATGTCTACATTTGTATTATCTTACGATATGATTCAGTCCGGGGTACCTGAGTCAACTAGAGCATTTATGCCACCCTAGAGATGAGTAAGTGCTGTCGTGCGTATTCCCCTTGTGAATCACGGAGACCACACTTTAATCAATTGAACGTTTTGTTCCTTCCAACTATGTATAAAGGTTATAACAAATGTTTATTTGTCATATAAAGAATGTTTACGATAAAGCGCAACGAACGCAAGCGTACGAATTATAGTATATATAGTGTTTTTCGTTTAATATTAAGTAGTAAATACCCACCTTCTTTTGTATTTGGGACATCTGTGAAGTTTTGCAATACAATTTAAACAATCATGATAAAAATACTTAATAATAAATACATTTCCTGCTAAAAGTAGGAACAGTTTGTTACCTGAATAAATACCTAATATTTTATACCTTTATAGAAGTTTTGTGACTTGAGTTATTACACGCACGGTCGGACAGATTTCTAGTCACACTATCCGTACATATTCTAAATACACCCACACAAATAACAAAAGGTCATTCGACACATAATCATTTGTTGTGTGGGAATCGAACCTATGACCTCAGCTCAGCAATCAAGATCACTAAACGCTAATATGAGGGATATAAGACTTCACTTAAAAAGTAAAGTTACAAATAATCCAATAAATCATGAACTGACGTCACCTTGATTTCTCTGACATGGTTTTGTTATTTAAAGAAATGAAGTGCAGCTATTCTTTTTTTTTTTTTTTTTTTTTNGGAGACCACACTTTAATCAATTGAACGTTTTGTTCCTTCCAACTATGTATAAAGGTTATAACAAATGTTTATTTGTCATATAAAGAATGTCATACGATAAAGCGCAACGAACGCAAGCGTACGAATTATAGTATATATAGTGTTTTTCGTTTAATATTAAGTAGTAAATACCCACCTTCTTTTGTATTTGGGACATCTGTGAAGTTTTGCAATACAATTTAAACAATCATGATAAAAATACTTAATAATAAATGCATTTCCTGCTAAAAGTAGTAACAGTTTGTTACCTGAATAAATACCTAATATTTTATACCTTTATAGAAGTTTTGAGACTTGAGTTATTACACACACGGTCGGACAGATTTCTAGTCACACTATCCGTACATATTCTAAATACACCCACACAAATAACAAAAGGTCATTCGACACAATCATTTGTTGTGTGGGAATCGAACCTATGACCTCAGCTCAGCAATCAAGATCACTAAACACTAATATGAGACTTCACTTAAAAAGTAAAGTTACAAATAATCCAATAAATCATGAACTGACGTCACCTTGATATCTCTGACATGGTTTTGTTATTTAAAGAAATGAAGTGCAGCTATTTTCCTTGTAGCATGCAAGTTTACAAATCATATTCGCTAATACGAAAAGTAAACTCCACTTAACGGTACATATACGTACCATAAATGGTGTGTGGTGAAACCGCACGGCCCACTGAACCGGCCATTTTTGACCTCACACGCATGTTAGACTTTTTTGGCGGGAAGGAGGACTTCAAATGGCGGATATGTCGCCTACGCTGGACGCGACAGAGTGGTATCTGTTAGTGTCATTAATTACATAGTATCCCACTTAACATTTTAATTTGCAATTCTATTTTTTTGTATACGGACAATAATGTTTAGCTGTAATGAAAGGAAAATATTTATCAATATCTTAAACTCGATAAAAATATTGCTGTTCATCATTAAAATTCAACTGCCTCGGAGGTGCAGTGGTAGCGTTAGCTACTGTTGTCTTGAGGTCTCGGGTTCGTCACCCGGGTCAGGCCCAATGTTTGTATGACCAGCAAACATTTGTTTCAGAGTTTGGCTGTATTGTATGTATAATATGTATGTATTTACAAAAACAACTATGTATTTATATCAGTTGTACTAATCCATAGTACAAGCTATGCTTAGTTTGGGTTGGGTATAGATGGCAAGGTGTCAATGTAAAAAAGGATGATGGTCAGAAATAATTCGTTTTTTTTTTCAAAATAACTGCTACAATAGAATAGTGAAATTAAAATATTATCAATTTACTCGGGTAGGTTTATTCAGGTAATCTAGCGTTTATATCAATAATTTGTATTTCATTAATGCACCGTCAATAGTTACAGCCACACATAACAGTAATGAAATGTAAGATTATAATATTTATCATGTAACCAATAATACGTGGTTTACATACATAGTTATTATCGTAACACGCGTATTATCTCATTTTCAAATCTGTGAGCACATACCTACTATTTATATTTTATAAAATCAAACCTGTCCATACTCCATACTTAGATAGATAGATAGATAGATAATACTTTATTTGTACACCAAGGTTTACACACAATATACAATTCAAAAATTAAAAGAAAAAATGAAAATGTGATGTACAAAGGGCGGCCTTATTTTACTCATTGCAATTTCTTCCAGGCAACCTTTGGATGGATAGGTTTCATTCAAAGCTGGTGCAGGATAATATAAGAATATAAGAAATAAGATAATATAAGAAATAATGTCAAAGAATGAGAATAAAAAAGAAGTTTTTACTTATATAACAAAAAACAAATTATATTACAAATTTAATAAATAATGATGTGAAATAATAATAATACTATAAAATGAATAAAAGAAAAATAAAATAAAATACTTAATTATTACTTAAAATAATAAATTTGACAGTAACTGTCTTTCCGTAAATAAATACGCTACAGAGATAGATTGGACTTAGTAGAAGGACAAAGGGTACTTTTTATAACGATAACCGACATACACCGGTCTTGGGCAGTCCGCATCCACACCTAATTATTAGAGCGTTAAATAAACATGTACATAGCCTAATTACGTAATAGATTGAATTAAAGAGGCGCCAGAGTTTACTAACAAAAACATCTTCCTTGACGCTGGAGAACTTCTAGTAACTTTAGCGTAGTATTGGCACCTTGGCTACTAGGCTGACTAATTTTGAAAAACTATTTTATGATATTCGGAAGTGCTAAAACAGTTATATTTCTCCGAAAAATAAAGCTTTAGTAGGAGGAAAAATCGATTGAAATTTTTGATTTTAAAATTCATGCCAAAACGCTCGGTGATGTCATAGCGACGTCACCGTTTGTCAACCGGTGTAGATTACAGCTCTTAAAAACAGTGATCGTGGATTATATCCCAACAAAGTGAGCTTTATACATAAGTGACGTAACTCGCTCCGATTAGTGTTCAACTTAACATGGCGGATTGCTGTATTTTGTAGTTTTATTTTTATCAATTAATCTTGCTCTAATATGAAAATACAGTGGACCTCCGGTAATCCGACAAACGTTATGCAGGGCAGTGTCGGACTATCGTATTTGTCGGATTATAGAGCACTGCCTAAGACCGCTATAGTCCGGATTTNTTTTTAATTGTAACATTAATTATAGCCAGATTAAGTATGTATATTAAGATAGGTACTGGAAAGTAACTACTTCTATCCTTTTCTTAAATAAATGACATGTCACACTTAATATTTTAATGCCTTTATTCAGCAACATGTCTGTTTTCGTCTCGATGCAGTACTTATACGTAATATAAAGTGACACATTCCTCAATTGAACCATGAGCGGTGGCGTAGCGAGAGATCACAAATTAGCGCCAATTTATCCCTCCGGCTGACTCACACGGCAGACACGGTGCGATGGCTGCGCGCTTATATCATACATTGTTAGGAGTATCGCCACAAAAAAGAACAAACAAAATACTCAACCAAGAACAGTTGACCACGCTTAAGTTGATTAACAGTTATAACGGCAAAATTCGTAGATAACCGTACAGACCGTCGTTGAATAATTTCAAAAAGGTCGATCGCATTTCAAATCTCCTTAGTCATTTGTACAAGCAAACAATCGACTTTAAATTCTTTGAACAATTCAATCAATGAAGTAGAATCATCCGTAAAACCTCTAAGGAAATAAACATTGGAAATCTCAACAGAGCCCATACTTAAAGCGAGAGTTATGTTCTTTTAATATTATTATATAGACTACAATAAATACTACCAAGTCTAAATATGATAGGCTAATAGACGAAAAATGTCTTAACCACGAAAGAATGAAAATAAACAGTCATATCAATTTTCTACTGTATTCCAAAACCTACGTCGTTGTCTACCGACCTTGGCTGTGAGTAAGTTTAAAGCCTAACGCAATTGACCTTTCCACAATCCCACCGTCAACGGGGAAGCTGTCAGGAAGCGGGGAAATTAGTTAGGTCCTCGACAACCTTCAAGCTTATCTGATCTAGATTTTTTATTTGTTTTGATAACGCTTCGCGATATAAAGATAATTATAATGTTTGATGGATTGCAGTTAAAAAAACATCTATTTTATAGTGATATCAGTAAATTTTTTATTTTTTATATTATAGGTATGTTATCAAACAATAGGTAGAAATAGCAGTGTAAAATGCAGTGATTAAAAATACGATTAATCATGTTTTGATAATCGATTTTCCTTATTTAAGTTTTATTTGTTTATATAAATTTAACAAAAACTGTGAGTTAATTTGCCTATTCCAGTAGCCTTACCAATCAAATGAGGAACATAGGGATACGTGAATGAAGTGTGAACTGCAAATTCAGACTAACTTCAGATCCAAGAGTTGTACTGTAAATAATTCAAGTTCATTTCTATCTTTCCTCCAAACATTTTCCTATATTTGACTTAAATGGAGTAAATACGTTATGTATATATGTTACCTTTAAAATAAACATTTAACGTCCCTTTGTGAAAGGTATTACACCATTAACTCCAACTAAAAGTAGAAAGAGAAATATAAAAAAAATATTTCAGCTTAAAGCTTGTCACCTTCTCGAACATTCAATTTAAGTACGTCTCTCTGTTCTATGTAGCGTTAATCACACCTTTGTATGTGTGTACCACATGAGCTAAAGCTAACTAGTAGAGCGCCGCCCATACTATTCACACACTATTACCGTAAAATATGATTGTAATAGCTTTTCCAATTCTGTTTTTACGTAACAATACAAAAGTCCCACTATGTCGACTAAGCCTTCACACAAATTTAATTTTGGAACAATGAAGCAACGGCTGTAAATTTCGACTAATTGGAGATGAAACATAATAGTTTATAAGCGTAACTAATTCCATAGACCAACAGCTAGTAGAGCGCGGTCTTTTGTAATCTACTTCCGACAGAAAATTATCCTACTAAGCTTCGCTATTATGTACAATGTTATAGAAATAATCTTCGCGAGCAAATATGTTATAATCCTATACTCTCATCATCTTTTAAGTCAGAGACTCTTGATTATAATTAACTGCCATAAAACGATATTGCCGAACATGGCATTTTATAGATTTTTTTTCTTTCAGAATGTGGTGGACAATCACGGGAAACTTCGGGAATATTCTGCCGATTGATTGGACCAAGTCATTTTCTAGGAAGATGCATATTCCAACTTTGAATCTTAATGACAAAAAGGTAAGATTTAGTCTCAATTTTATTACATAATTATCTGCACGTTGATGATATTCTTGAAAAATATTTTAATAAACCATAAAAAATCATCATTAGTTTTCTAAAGTCATATTTAGTCATAAAACGGGACTTACTCCATGTAAACAGAAAAAATAGCGTTAGAGTTTCATGACCTTTGAAAAAACAGTAAAGAAGATCGGTGAAGTAGCATAGAAATGAAACTCATTAAACAGTAACTTAAACAAAATCAGCAAATGAATACCAACTTTGCAAAATACACTGAGAACATACCTACTTATTACTTACAGCAACGGCTCAAGTAAATATTTTTATCCTTTTTTGTATCACATTTACGTTCTAGTAAGTATAGTAAGGTGTTTCTTGTAAAAATGTGTTATCATAACAATGAAACGCGGATAAAAATGGTACCTACTTTTTTTTTTTTTTTTGACGTGGTGGAATGCCTTTACGCACTTCGCTCCCCCCTGCGGGTACAGGGGGTTCGCTTCGTGTGGGACTCCTGACTGACACCAGCCAGACTACCCACTAAACCACCACGGTGTGCCACTCTGCGCCTGAGACGGGAGGGAACCGGGAACCGCTTTCTTACGCCATCCGGACCCCTCCCAGCGCCAGCCCGCACTGAGGCGGGCTCCGTCTCCGATGGTAAACTCTCAAGGTGGGCGACGTACGGCACACGCATTACGTCGCCCCCCCTCGCGGGTGGCCTCTAAGCGGATGGGGGGGAAAACCCGTCCCGCCCATCCGAGGCCACACTCAGGGCGGCATGAGGCGCTGGTAGGCGCGCCTCCGCCGCCCGGTTCGCCGGCGGCGGATCGGGTCCGAGTGGAGATCGTCCTCCCGGGCCTTCTCCGCCGCCTCCTTCTGCGAGATGACTTCCTCGCAGAAGGTCGCGACCGCGGTAAAACTGCTCTCGCCGCCGGCCATGGAGCGTACGACGGCCGGCAGCGAGAGATCTCCTCCGATGACTGCAGTGAGGGCCCGACGCTGCGGCGCCCAAGCGGGGCACGCGGCCAGCGTGTGCTGGGCCGAGTCCTCACTGCAGTCGCAGTGGTGGCAGGCGGGACTCAATTCCCTCCGCGCGACCGAGTGCAGGTACTTCCCGAAGCAACCGTGCCCGGAAAGCACCTGCGTCAGTCGGAAGGAAAGGGTCCCGTGCTGCCGCCCTGCCCACTCGAGGATGACGGGCTGGAGCGCCTCCACGGTGGCGAAGCCAGCACGTGGAGCCTCCAGCCGCGACGACCACCGAACCATAGTGGCTCGACGGACGGCTTCACGCCACTCGCGTACCTCTTCGGGCGGAGGGCGCATGCCACTCTCCGCCCGGAATTCAGCCACCCGTCGATAAACTTCGGCGAGCACTTCCGCCTCCAAATCCCACGGGGGTGTTCCGGCCAAGGCGCACGCCGCCTCGGTCGACACCGTGCGGTATCCGCGTATGGCTCTGACCGCCAATACCCTCTGAGGGGAAAATGGTACCTACCTTACTTTAAGCTTACCTTTTGTTATTTTACACCGAGAAGGTACAGGTATTCCAATTTTTTAAGAAAGTCGTGGTCTGCATCGCCTAGTGAATTACCGATTTATTTATTTTAGCACTTTGTTATGCAATTATTTTATTATACACCTTTGTTATAAAGAGAAAAATATAATAGACAATAAATAAAAATTACGCAATAGAAATTGCTAATAGAAAAGGATAAGGCTGAAACAATAACTTATGGAATGCAAGAGCTCTATACCACTCAATCAACAACCCATAATGTCCCACTGCTGGGCTCGGGTCTCCTCTCAGGAGAGGGTTAAGGCCATAACGTCCCCACGCTGGCCAAGTGCGGATTGGGGACTGGCAAGACAACGTTGTGGCTACGTAATCTTACCGTTGGACGTTTTTAAGCCGCCCGAAGGCCTCCAACTAAGCTTCACGACTGTTATCCTATGATAACAACCGGGACCGACTGCTTAACGTGACCTCCGAATCACGGAGACGCTCATGGTAACATGCCACCAGCGATCACCCATCCTGGTACTGACCGCGCCGTCGTTGCTTGCCCTCGCTGATTGTTTCTAATCACCGAGTGCAACTGGGCTATGAGCGCCTCTATACCACTACTTATAAATAAATAAGTTTTAATGGTATATTAACTAGGTTGATATTTGTAGAGCAATAATTTCTTATCTTATTCACAGTAGACAATCATGTCTTCGAAATACTGAGGATAAATTAATTCACTGACGACATTCATTCCACTAGGTAATGAATTCCTTTCTGCAGTAAATGTTGTATTTAATTTTCATATTTTTTTCGCTCAGGGTTCAATGACACCAGATGACGAAATTCATAGCTCTGAGGACGAAGCAGTTGCATCTGATTTGGACATGCACGCGCTCATACTAGGTGGACTGCACCAAGACCACGAGTGTCCTGTCAAAACCGCTGATGAGGTTTGTTCAGAACATTGTATTTTTTTTGTGGCATACAGATCAAATGAGGAGATGAATCATTAATGATGGTAGGTGACTACCGTCGTCAATAGATACATCCATTCAAAAGACACTAGTGCCTTTGCGCTCTTTTAGTTTTCCTCCAACTAGAAGAGGTGGAAAGGTTGAACCTCCCATAGCCTTATTTCGGTAACAAAACGAAAGAATAATTTAACACCAGTTTTCCGTTGATACTCCGACTCATACGCTCTTAAAACAAACTTCTTTTTTGTATATACAAATGGCAAAAGCGATTAGCTTTACTATATTTGGCAAACGAGCATTACCTTTTACGAATCATGAAACATCATCTTTTGTGGTCAATTCTATTTATTAAAACAAAATGGCCGTAATAATGATGAAAACACCGAAGGCGTCAACGATGTAACAAAAACGGAATTTCGCAAAGTTGTTTAAATAGAATTATTTGTCTTTAGGTCATTCAGGAAATAGACGACATGATGCAAGACACGCCGTCATCAGAAGGCGATATTATTGAATATAACGAAGCTTTGGAGAAAGGAAAGGAAGTGCTTAGTGCTCCGCTCTATGAAGACAGTGAGTATATTTTTTTAACTAAATAATAGCATCATTAGCTTATCGTTGTCCACTGTTGGACATAGGCCTCTCCAATTGCACGCCACTTGGTTTGATCCTCGGTTTGTTGCATCTTTTTTAGAGTTATAGGTGATTACTACAAATTCTAAATGAACACTTGAAACGAGTCCCATAAGAACCCGCCTTTCTACCGAGAGGCGAAAGTCCAAAAGTAGACCATAAAAGGCTAAACATAAAATGCTGTGCAGATGCCAAACTACTGTGTTGCAAATATTTAATAATGTTGATAAAATATTGACTAAAACCTGCTTCAATACACATCAGTATGACACTAGTGTGTTGACTCCATTGAAATAAAAAAAAACGTTGTATTTTAATAAGGACTTTAAATTTGAATATCCTTGAAGTATATTTATACTACTTCTGATAATAACTAGTAACCAGTTCATAAATGTGATACTTTTATATAAATACATATAGTACAAAGTTTTAAACGGTACATTAACTATTATATTTTACACTTATTAAGAGTCCTATATACATACTTCTCGAAGTAGGAGTCCACTCAAATTGTAACAAAAATATACATTAAAATAAATTTCTTTAGACGTAGTTTAATATAAATTAACTGTTAATTTCTGTTCTACATATGGACACTGTTATCATACAACGTTCGATACTAATCTAGAACGCAGTGATTTATGAAACATAAAAATCATTTAAAGAGGTCTTGTTTTGTTATGAGACTCCTTTTCTAACAACACAGGGTGCTTCCGTCAAATATTTATGTAATTATACCTATGTAGTAATACCTTAAACACATCGCTATTATTTTAATTATATTGCACAAAAATATTTGTACTGAATGGAAGTCAAAGATCGACAGCCATTACTGCAGTTGAATGCATTACCATCGCGATAGTCTATAGGGAATTCAATACCATAGTTTTTAAGAAAATATAAAACTGTCTTTTACTACCTTAATTGCTTGTTCGAACGTTTGCAGTTCTTCTCTGTCCACGGTATAATTGTCAAGTCATTTGTATTTTTTTGTTTAAATAGTATTTTCTATGAGATACTATACGTTTTTGGGTCGAAGCGTGAGAATTATTTAACAATGACAATAGTTATGTCATCGGAGTTGACAAAATGGCTTGTCACGATTAATGTAATGTACGTTTTCTGTCGTCTCGTTTGTTTGTCATTTTGTTCTTTAAGCCTAGATGTAGTTTTGTTTTTAATAAAATTCCGCATTTAACACCATTTTTTTTAAAAAAAAAATCTTTTTAGAGAAAAAATGCGTAAAATCTTATCAAAGTAAAAATACTGAAGTTTTTTTTTGAAATTCAGATGGACTTTATTTATTCATTTACTGTGAAAGTTCTTCATAAATCGTTCAATTAGTTAGACCATTGCCACCATTAGATGTGGACTTACGATCGAACGCCGAATCTTTTGCCCGAGTGCATTCACCTCAGTTTGAGATTAATTTGGCTCATCATTTTATTTTTGCGACGTAACCTCTGTTGGGGCCTCTACACCTTGCTCTGGTTTGCTGCCAATATTAGTTAAAGATCACACAAACCACAGTTTTATTTAAAGTAGTTGAATTGTTGTTATTCCTTTTTTTTTGCGGAAGTATAATGAGAACGAGATCACTATAAGGTAAACATCAGAAGTCTGAAATGGTCTGTGCATAATAGGAGGTAAACGACTCCTAATATTGACGTAGAAAGTAAAGAACGTGATCTGTGTAACAATAACTTAGTAATGAATTCTTATTCAAATGCAATGAATAGCGTATGTGCAATTTTATTGTTATGCTAATATAACTAAAACAAAGACAGAAATAGAATATGCTGAAGTAACAATACTCCTTAGCTCTTGTCAGCAACGTCATCAAATGCCCTTCTTAGGACATGTAGTAAGGGAAACTTGAAACCTTGTAAAAATATTTATTCCTCGATGATATCCTCACCCGTTTTTTCGATGAATATTTTTTCTCTTTAATTTCCATGCCTCCCATCTTGTCGCGTGGTCAGCGACTAAACAACTGGTAGCTATATTCGACCTTGCGATCTTAGATATTTATTTTCCTGCATTTCAGTTGTAAATACTTAAAATAATCCTCAAGCCTTTACGAGTATAATTAAAATTATTGCCGATATAATTTTTTTATACCAATTCTATGCTAAAGAGCATAAGGAGGGAACCCCCTTAGGGTTATTAGTAGAGAGATAAGAAACTATGTATTGACAATCGCTGTCGCATTCACATTCAAACAAAACAATTGCAAGCTTGTTTTTTTTATAATACTTATCTGATAATTAAACCAAATAGATTTGTCACTAGCAGAGTTTGATTACCTCAATAAAACATAATTGTAATAATATGTAGCATAAATTTATATATATTTATTGTCACGCTTTCTTTTATGTAAATTGATCACGTTGAAGATAATCAACTGAGATAAACGTCAGAATTACGTTTACACTTTTGTATTTTACGACATTATTTTTTACTGTTCACATTATACCTCATGTATGCTGTAATAATTATGTATCTAACAACATCCTTTGGATATTTGTGGGTCCCGTATATCGAAATTGCCTACCGACATCTAATTTTTTTAGGTTCAAGTATGTAGATGGATATATGTATGTATAATATATACATATCGATAACGATTTCACAGACCTTATTAATTTTCAATTCACTTCAAATATTTGTGTGTATAATTCACTTTTACCCATAAATAAAACGGCATTTTGGCGTTGAGTCAATTATCTTTTACTTCTACTTGATAATACTGATTTAAATATTAAAAATCTGCTTAAATAACTCTAATATCATTCATACAAAATTAACACGTATCTTTCATAAACTCTAATAACACTGCTCTTTTAAATATTTATTTGATATAATCTTATGTCCTTTACATGGAAAGGACAACTTTAATTACAGTCTGTCTTTTTCCAGAATTGCGCACGTTCTCCCTTGCTCAACTAAATGAGATCTTCATGGAACTAGAAGTCCTCATTCGTGAATTCTCCGAAACTCTTATCGCAGAATTGGCATTGCGCGATGAGCTAGAATACGAGAAAGAACTGAAAAACACCTTCATTTCGTTGCTTCTTGCGGTCCAGAATAAAAGGCGCCAGTATCATATTGAGAAGAAGAAGAGGCCACAGCCGCCCCGGTCCCCCAATCTGAGCTCGGGACCTTCGGAGTCTAAGGTATTTTATAAAAAAAACAATAGCTAAAAAAAGACAAGGTACTCGTTGTATTTATGTACTCCGTTATGTACGAACCGATTTTAATTTTTTTATATTTTTTCCAACTGTATACTTTTTGTAAAAAAAAATAAACGATAAAGATAACATCTTCCTACGATACATTAAGATGTACGGGAATTAAAGTCGGTGATATTTTTTATAAGAAGATCATTCTAATTCATAAGAATTATAAAAGCAATGTTGACGTTAATATATGTTATCTTTAAATCTGCTTAAACGATTACAGTTAAAATTAAAATAGATGGGGTAACAAAATATAAAATGAAGAGCGGTACTTATGTAATAATGTATTCTGTTTCAGTATTTGACCACGGTAATACCGTTCCATCTAGACAACGGACCGCCAGACAACCAGTCGCTTCAAGTGCTCATTAAGAGTAAGTTTCTCTTATTTCGTATTGATTATGAATTCAACACTGTTTAAATATAAGCGGGGTGTTTAGACGAGTTTAGGGTAGGTATAACCTACCCTAAAACTGGATAAATAGCCATAAAATTTACCTGGCACTAGTTGTCACGAAATTGTAATGGTACAATAAATAAATAAATAAATATTTCGGACATCTAACACACAACGCCATCTAGTCCCAAATTAAGCAGAGCTTGTATTATGGGTAATAGACAACTGATATAAATACATATATATAAGTTTTTTGTAAATACATACATATCATACATATTAAACACCCGAACTCCGAAACAAACATTTGTAGATCATATAAAAATTTGATCCGACCCGGGAGTCGAACCCGAGACCTCAAGAACAACAGTCGCATACGCTTCCGCTGCGCCACCGAGGCAGTACAATGGAGCACTTAATACAATTTTATCATGCCCGTTGTACCTAAAGCTGTTTTCTCACAACCACGGCAACAAAAATCCCACACTCGTTCACTTTCTATTTCTGGACGTCTCTACAGCTTCGTAATTTTTAAAGATAAATCTACATGGAATCATCCTAAATTTTTGTATTTTCTTTACAGTTTTGAAGGCAATCAACGAGGACAGCCCCACCGTGCCCACGCTCCTAACAGATTACATCTTGAAGGTGCTCGTTCCAACATAAATTCGACACGAACTTAGTTAATTGACGAAAATGATTCATTTACACTACGACACCACGATGTGTTTGTCACACAAAAAAATACGATAAAAAATCTGTAGAACGATCAACACCCAATTAGTTAGCAACCGCTTTTGCAATTGCTTTGATTGTGCTACAAGTTTTGTAAATGTAATTACATGTCAAACTACTATCTGAAACGAAGCATTTAATGACAAAATAAAATAAAATATGAGAAAATTTGGGTGCTGGATATAATTAGCTTGAAGTCGTACTCATTGCGTCAATGGTATCTGTAGTATATTGTATAAAGCCTTTCATCGTCTAAATGATTAAAAATATTCAGACAGACAGACATTTTAACACACAACGCCATCTAGTCCCAAACTAAGTAGAGCTTGTACTATGGGTACTAGACCACTGATATTAATACTTATATACTTTTTTTTTGTAAATACATACATATTATACATAGAAAACACCCAAACTCCGAAACAAACATTTGCAGATCATACAAACATTTGGTCCGACTCAGGAATCGAACCCGAGACCTCTTGCACAGCAGTCGCATTCGCTACCACTACGCCACAGAGGCAGTCAATATATATAATATATATTGAATAGGGATTGTTGATTCCTTCAAAGGGGAAAAGTTTGGTAAATAGGTAAATATATCCTGTTATCTGTACTGTTTTTCCGTGATTATAAATGGTTCAATAATGTCTAATTGATTCTAAGAGCGTAAGTGTCGTAGTGTAAACGAACCTTAAGACGTTCAACCATTCAACATTCGCACCTAATACTTCGTTTATACTGGACAAACTTCTGCCATATCGTTGTTTCTTAATTTCACTTAGAATAAATAAGAATTATTGGTGGCACTATTTCGACGGCCAATTAAAGGTGCTCACATATTTGGTTTGTTGAAATGGAATGGAAACGCGTGATTGTCGGTATTGATAAAAAAATTAATGTCTCAAAGGTAATAGAGACTGCAACTTGTGACGTTATCGCCAGAAATATGTTTTTATATAAAACATTCAAAAGATTTAGGATTAAAAGTGAAACATGCAATTAAATACACAGTTCCTACATGTGTTTGTTTTAACAATTATTTTGGGTTTATTCCAACTTGAAAAAAAAACGCACCGCACAGTCCAGCCAAATTTCATTTTCGTTATAGTAATAGCAAGGTGAACCGACTACTTGAGAAAAATGGCTGGCAGCGGATGGATGCGGACTGCCCAAGTTTAGGATAGTTAGCGCTCTCTGGAAGAGAGCCTTTAATGATGTAAAATAAATAACTCATCTAATGTATCTTGAGCATTTAGTTATGGACATAGGAAACGCCTATTTGCAGTAGTAAACTTAAAATCAAACATATAGTTATGACAATGAACAATTTTCATACAGTCGTTTAACCAAAAGCAGAACCAGAGGAAAAGCAAAAAAGTGTTTGTGGTTATTTAAAAAATCTCTAAATTATCTGGCGGCTTGTTTCCGTTAATTATAATCTTCAAAAAGGAAGATACTTAAAACAGTTAATAAGTAGCAGTCTATGTGTACAATTTAAGAAACATTGTGTCTATATTTAGACAAATTATTTTTATATGAATCAGTGTAAAATATGGAGCACCTTTATCGACCTGTCTTTCACATTTCAAAATAGAATAATATTTAAACGTTTAAATATTCATATTGTATATGCATTATATGAAAGAAACACATTTCACAATTAGACAATTGGTACGAATACTTACTATGATTTGCAATGTGGTGTTGGATTATATTTCGATGGTTGTTGTTTGTGTTGAAATGTTTAAGCATAGCCATACAACAATATTTTGATGGTTAAATTCAAATAAAAAAACATATAAAGTACCTATTCTCTTAAATCATCAAGTAACCAAGTTTAAATGATTACTTTATACAGAGAGAATTATCTTTTTTTGCATAAATGAACTGTGATATCACTAAGGTAGTTTAATTAATGCTTCCTTTTAAGATTTACGTAACTATTTGTTATTTTATCTCTCATATGTTAGTATACCTATATTTATTTTAGACTATATTGTCCAAATACATCAATTGTCGCTGAATGTGGATTCGTGTGTAAATATTTTAAAATGATATACTGAAAGTGGAATTGTCCTCTCAAATACAGTGTTAAGCTTAAATTTAAAGTATTAAGGTACACCCAAGAGGCTTGTAAATAGTGTTCAATATCAGCTTCTAATAATAGCTTATAATTTTATCTCATTGACTTATAACACATCGGTTTTATTATAAGAACATCGAATTCTTTTTCTTGTTTTGTTACGGTTCTAGTGTAGCTTGTAGTAATAGTATGCCCGAAGTAAACCAGCTAAACAATTTATAATAATTCCGATAAATAGATGTGTAACAAATAGATTTAAGTTGTATCTCTAGTCTCAACGTGTCGTAGTCATAATTTGTTATTAATTTAAGGGCCCGTTTCACTACGATTCAAACTTGAAAATAAATATTACAAAGGACGTTAAAAGATTAGAACTTTCAGAGGGGTGATATAGCCCTCACAGTTGCCAGTGGGGAGTGCCGTCAGTCATCTTGATAAGCGTTCTTCAGTAATATTCTATAAAGAATATTACTGAAGAACGAACCAATAATAAAAATGTACTATTTTTCTTTCAAATATATCCGACAGTGAATTTGCCGATAACATAATTGAAACTGAAATGGGGCAAAATAATGCAGGGCAAGCTTGAGTGATGTATGTAATTATTAAGTATAATTCATTTTATGATCTTTGTAATATAATTGTTGTCATTTCTAAATACATTGTTTTTTAAGTATCAAGTCTGTTTGCAAATGTTTTTAGTGTCTAAAGCTTCATTTGCACATTTATAGTACCTATCTATCACCAATATGTGCATAATAAATGTTGAACGAATGAACTGGACGAGGTACCTGACGGGATCAGTGTTGGTTGAATAACAAACAAAAGCGTGAACCTATTTTGAATGTTTGAGATAACTTCTTATTCCACAAACATCAGCATACTGGGCACTAAAAATAAAATTAGTTAATATCACAAGTTTTACCAACAAAAAAAGTTCAATGAATATTTCGTTAATGTGACGAACAGATTAAGATTATTGGATTTTATGGATAAAAATAAAAATTATTATATATTATTTTTAGGATTAAAATTAACAGAAAATTAAACCCTTGTCACTAAATAATAATAATTCAAACTAACTTGAAAGCACACTGCTACTTCCTGTCGCAAAGTTGCAAATTGCACTTGAATCGAGTGATATTTAGTAACAATTTAAATCGTTGCGACTGAAAGTAGCAGTGTGCCTTGACCTTTAGGTATTCATGTATGCTATAAATGGTGTTGTTCATCAAAATCTAATATAATAGATAATGAAGTGTTTAAACGAGTATTCAAAAAACCCATGCCTATATTGTATTGGGCTGGTGAAAGGGTAGTGTGAGAATGCATTGTAAGTACCTGGTCGAAATAAAGGAGCTTGAAAAATTATTTGTTGTTATTATTGAACTAATATTACTACGTGTAGAACAGACAACGCGGTAAAGTTTTTTTTGTTCCATACGTTGATGTCTCGAGACGTCGAAGCAACTAGTCGTTCTGTTTAGCTCGTAGTAATCGAACGCAAAAAAGGGTGACGAGCATTTTATTCAAAAATGCTATTTGGCACGCTAAAAACGTGTAAAAATAAAAGGAAAAAAGATAGTAGTGTAACTTATCATCGATAAGTAAACAAAAAAAATATCAAGAATAACATTATAACCAAAAATAAATCAAAAATATTTTTAAATATCTTTTGCCCGCCATTAATGAATGAAAATCACAGATTATGAAAAGGGTACGATTCAGATTTGACACGTAGGTAAAATAGTCAGTAGTAAGTATAGGCGCCGAAACTTAACTTGGCCAGAGGGGGTAAGTTCATGCATAGTACACTTAGTACAACAAATCAAAACAAACAAAATCGAAGTGTAGCCGATTAATGCTCTAATCGCTTGCTCGTAACGGTGCTACTACAATATTTCTGCGCATCTAACGAATTTGGCCAAGTTACACGCCACAATCTTTGCGTAGGTTATGTAATTTTTGGTGTGACACATTTAATTTTCATGATTGTTTATTTAATTAATATTAAATGAACATGCATATTTTTATTTTGCGCAATCTGAATATAATATTTTTCATAGTGCTATATGAATTAGTTTCTTATCTGTATATAACAAATAAATAAATAACAAACCTTCACCACAGAATCCACCTAATTCGAGCAATAATTATTAAACATTCAAATATCCGATTACATCACGAAGTCAACTTTAACTAATACTTAATATTGTTTAAAGGAAAAAAAGTTAATTTTCAATTGCAATGTTCTTTCAATTAATTTTCACTAAGAGTACGAAACAACAATTAAAATTATGTAACGTGTGTTTACACAGTTAACATAGTTCTTTCTTAAGAAATAGAAGACAATCCACTTGCGACATCTTCTAAGTAAATATAATTATAAACTACATTAACGTTACAATATATTTTTACGAAAACTGCTACAATTTCATTATTTGTAATCTAGTAAGCAGAATAATAAAAATGTCGTATCATTTTGCATTATTTCTAATCTATCAGAATGACCCCGCCCCGAGAAAGCCCCGCGCACACCGCGCTTTCCCCTCCGTCATGAAGTTACACTATAGTTCACAGCTGGAATGACTGCTCTACTCGTATATTTATATTACTCCTCAATTGTTGTTATCAATTGTGTTTCTACCCCACCAATAAAATTTCTACCTTAATACGTCAAACAAAAATCTTTTACCTACCCCTTCTTACGAAAATTATACGAACGGAAAAGTATGAAATTTGGCACACGTATGGAGCAGTGCAAAAAGATTAAATTAATAATTATGGTCGAATTTCGACGTTTAGGCGGCCTCTAGGACTATACGGCCAACGTATCTTGGCGAATCTGAACATAGGTTCTGTGAAATTTAGCGCATGGTAATCGGAAGAAATCGATAAGCACGAAAGAACCAAAAAGGGATGTAAATACGTGTGTCTGGGGGTGTTGTTTGATCGATATTTATTCAAATCGTTTTATATTTTCTCAAACAGTCGTTACTCAAGTAGACGTTAATAGATAACTGATATGTAAGTAAAGCATGTCTTACAATAAAAAAATAAAATTTTATTAGTTTTTTAATAAAGTCGAAATCTCTTGTATTACGCTAAGCTATACAATTCACTAATGTTTGTAAATCTATTTCGTTAAGATCTTATATAAACAAAAATCAATAACTTCTAAATAAAACTAATCGATTACGATATTTGATTGAATAAAGGATGTGTTTATTTATGGTCAATCTCTAGCTTAGATCACCGCCCTCTGCACGTCGCTTCATTCCGCCATGTTGTTTGTTGTCAAAAAAAAGTTATTGCGCAACCTTCTGCGCGTAAGTCGTCAAGATACGTCGGCCATATTGTACAGTAGATTACTTTCTGGCCATCACAAAGAAAACAAACAAATAATATAGGCAAAATTCAAGTCAAAATTTGAATTCCATCAGCGCAGAACTTATAACCATAAAAAATAAAACTAAATTTATTGTTTTATTAAATATGCATCAGATAAAAAACAATTGCGATCACAGAAGTGACGCCACATGCTTCACTCGAGGTAACAGGTATTGAGTAGGTACAACATTGAATTAGTATTAATTATAAGAGTTCGATTCCTGTAACTTCGCTGATCCAATCGAGGTACAATTGTACCCTCGTAAATACCGAAGGTCTAGCATCGTTACATCCCGTAGAACTGATGAACGAAGTCACTCCTACCTGTCAGCAAGAATTGTAAGTTGAGAGTTAGCTCATAAACAAATAATTTCTAAATAAATCACTTTCCATAGAGAGTACTACTACTACTTCATTAGAGTTGTGCACAACTTTGTTTTCTTTTTTTAACTTTTCAATTTTCTTTTTAAACATTAAACATCTAACAGCAGCTAAGGCTTTCAGTCTAGAATAAGAACTATCGTTCGTAAGAATATGATTGAACAATACAAATGACATAATCATAATCATGTTTCTACAGAATTTAAAACTTATCATTTTTGACATTTGTCACTTTGCACAATGCACCGCTTTACCAATTGTTGCTGCAACATGCGTTTAAAAATGTCCTGAGCTACTTATAACAATTAAAACAAGTACAGAAATAATGTAATGATAAGATGTTTCTTACCAATATGTCTTCATCCTCGGCATCTTCAGCATCAGGGTTAAAACTATTCCTTATTGTCAGTGGCCCGCCATTGTCACCCTACAAAAATGATGTATTAAAAATAGAATTATTGATTTAGAAGATTGTAATTAGATTTAAAGAGCCTCCAAGAATATCCATCCCTTTTTATGACTTACCAATAGTCAACTTCGATAACTAAACGAAAATATTATTTCCACAAAGGAATATACACCTTTGTATCGGGAACATTAAAAACATACATGAAACGGATACAAAGAACACCCAGATTCAGAACGATTTGTGGATTACACAAAGCTTTGTACTATATGTTTAAACCCACAACACTCAGCGCAGTAGAAAACGGCGTGGCGACAACTTAAACCAGTACGCCAACCGTGCAGTCAAAAAAAATGTAGTGTAGTATACTATTTTACTCATAAGAGCTTCATTCTGTTTATAATACGAACTACTCAAGTCTTTAAATCTTGAATTCAAATTAACTTAAAATTATTTATTATTAAACCTGTATGGCGACTGTGGTATAATATATATATATATTATACCACAGTCGCCATACAGGTTTAATAATAA